>PVHT021183688.1:5674768-5721938 GCA_004024745.2 Catagonus wagneri | reverse complement strand
CAATTCCTTTTGAAAACCTTGTGCTGTGGAATGGAATAAAACTGAGTAGACTAGAAGTTTCCTTTGTGGCTCAGCAGATTAAGAACCCAGTGTAGTGTCGGTGAGGATGCAGGTTCGATCCCTGGCCTCACTCACCGGGTCAAGGGTCCAACACTGCTGTAAGCTGTGGTATAGTTCACAGATGTGGCTCAGATCTGGCATTGCTGTGGCTGTGGCGTAGGTCTGCAGCTGCAGCTACGATTTGATCCCCAGCCTGGGAACTTTCATATGCCGCAGGTACGGCCATAAAAAGAAAAAAAAAAATTGAGTAGACTAGAATAGTATACTGTGATATAGTAGAAGAATCATCCACATCACAGTCTTCTTGGAGAGTAAAGGTTCTCTTTGTCTTTGCTACACTACAGAAAGGTTTTAATTGTCATATATTCTACATCAGGAGGTAGCCAAAGTTTTCTTCTATAAAGAGCCAGGTATTAAACCCTTTCAGCTCTACGGGTCTACAACCTTGGGTTTTAGTCAAAACTCAAATGCTGTTGTTGCATGGGAGCAGCCATTGGCAACACCTAAATAAGCAGACATGCAGGAAGGATCTGACCCATGGGCTGTAGTGTGCTGAACCCTGACACCCTGATAGAGATGAAAGAAATCACCTTTTTTTTTGGTTGTTTGTTTTTATCAGAGCTACAGCTGCCGGCCTATGCTACAGCCACAGCAACTTGGGATCCAGTATCCGAGCTGCAAGCGTGACCTACACCACGGCCCATGGCAATGCCGGATCCCCAGTCCACTGAGCGAGGCCAGGGATGGAACCTGAATCCTCATGGATACTAGTCGGATTTGTTTCCACTGCACCACAATGGGAACTCCCAGAATTTACCTTTTAAAATGTTATAGTATGTTTGCTTGTTAGGGTAAATATTTAGAAATGTAATGAAGATTTTAGAATTTTTTAATGGCTATAGAAAAGATTGTTTTCTAATTGATTACTTTATTTTTTCTTAAAGCTTAAGTAAAATTTAAAAATTTATTTTATCCTCTATGTCCATTTGTACTTTCACTTCCCACAACACAATTTAGAAACAACCCTCTGACGTGTATTAAAATAATGTTGATTGCTTTATATATATATTTTAAATTTATGGTTGTTTCATCTTTTTTTTTTTTTTTGGTCATACCCACAGCATATGAAGGTTCCCAGGCCACTTGTCCTGAGCCACAGCAATGACAGCGCTGGATCCGTAACCCACTAGTCACCAGGAAACTCCCTCACCTTTCAATAATAACTTGCTATTAAATAGCTCACCTTAACGTATCAAAAGATCATCTCTACATAGAATTGTTAAGTCATAAATAGTTGCATTATGTTTAACATGTTTAACATGTTTAACATGTCTCTTGACAATATTTTATTTTCTGTATTTTCTTTAGTCTCTAGGAAAATCTATGGACCCCACGGGATAAAATTAATTCTTAATTTTAATTAGAATTAAATTTTAATTGTGAAGACACAAAGAAAACATTTGTATTTGCCATAGAATATATTCCTTTTTTGTCAATTCATTTTTTAGCAACTGGCTTCAGTTTTCTCAACATATTTACTTTTCAAGTTGTTTTGATGATTATGTACAATTATGGTTTCTACATGGGTTGGTATTAAAAAGACCTGTCTAAATGATACAACTTCTTGCTAGAACATTTGTGCCCTAGAAGAACACACAATAGTGAACATGGCAGACACTCACTAAAAACACATTGATTTAATGGAAGATACATTTCCCAAAAGAATCATAAAATTAATTTGAGCAGATCACAACAAAACCAAAGTCCTGATAACTTCTTCCTACAATCAAGTAGTCTTACAATCAAGCAGTCTTATATGTCTGATACTTATATCAGCTGAAGATGTATATAAAAAAGAAGATAAAGACTAAAGATATCAGTAAAACCGAACAATACTAGATTTTCCTATTTCAGGGTATTTGTGACAATAAACAACTGAAAAGTGGAACAGTAGTCTTTACAATATGTAGTCTTTCTAAATTGGTTGGCTAATCCAGCTGCCACAAACTGAGTCAAAATGGGATGCGGGGGGTTAAAATTATTTAAGTCCTTCTGACCACTTGTCTTTTGGAAAAAAACACAAGGTTAGCTGTCAACACAGTAGTGAGTCCATGACCACAGTCCACTGATTTTCTGGAGCTGAAGGAAGCTTTCAACTCCCATGAAAGTGTTAACCCATGAAGGCAATGAATATCGCTTCTCAGCTCCAACCTGAAATGAAGGATTTTGTGATTGCCCCGAGTGGAATTAAAACTACAACTCTATCTCACATGTGAAGACATTACTTATTTGGAAACCAGAGCTGAATTTAGATTTCTTCCCCCTCCTTTTGACCCCATATGCTTATAATGCTGAGGGAAACTGTCTAAAAAATGGTGACCACCAACTCCAACCCTATCTATACCTGCTGGCCACTCATCCCATCAGAGGTGAGCTCTCTCTCCCCTCCACTTGAATCTGGGCTGGGCTCGTGACTTGCTTCCGCCAACAGAATGAGGAGGAAGTGACACCATGTCAGTCTAGCCCTTAAGAGGCCTGGAAGCTTCTGCTGTTCCTTTCTGTGAGTTTTGAGCCACTGTGTGCTGAGTCACAGTTTCCCCTGCCAGAGCCACTACCTAGAGGAGAGGTCACAGCCCTCCAGCCATCCCCACCAGAGCCCCAGGCACTCCAGGGAGGCTGTCTTGGACTTTCCTGTCCCAGATGCCCCCAGTCTAATGCAGCCAAGTGGGTGACCTCAACTATTGCCATGCGTTGCAGCAGAGCTGCCCAGCTGACTCCAGACAACACAGAGAAGTGTGGGAAATACCGAAAAACAAATCAGTGAGTTGTGGCATGGTCTGTTACACTGTAATAGAGAACAGAAAAAACACCACCCGGTTTCAACTTTGCAGCCCCCATTTGGGTGACTTTCCCTCTAGTCTATTCCATTCTGTCCCTAAAACCAATCTTCTGTCTTACCCCAATTACATTTTGTGGACGCTTCATTTATTTTTCTGCCTCACGACAGAATTTCTCAATTCATACTCGTGTACTTGCATCCTTACACGCACACACACACACACACAGTGTTTAAATGGGCCAGGATCCATTTAACAGCATGTGCTCTCCAATGCTGTTTTTATTTCCTCATTTGCTCTCTTCAAGGTGTCAGTTTAGTGTCAAAGTTAACTTCTCTTTTGATTATTTTCAAATTGTTTGGAGCAGATACCAGCGGATTCTGCTCTTGTTCCAACAAATCTTTACCCCTAAGCAATTAGTAGTAACATGAATTCCCCAGAAAACAAAACAACACAACAGAGCTGCTATGTTTGTGTGTGTGTGTGTGTGTGTGTGTGTATGCTCACGCACACCCGCACACACATGGTATAAACGTGTGTGCTTTTTAACCTCCCATATACTATAATTAAACTTGTCCATGCTTGTTGTAATCCTGTGATTTGAAAGGCTTAAAACAAAATTTAGCTGGCTCAATCCCCAGAATGCCTAAACTTTTCCCAGCCCCAAGAAGAATGGTTTTTACACCCTCTGTACACATCTGTCCCCCATACTCTCGCACTTAGCTCCCCCACCCCAGCCCCACCATTAATCCCTTAGGTTGCCTCTTGCCAAAGATATTCTGCTGTTTGATAGAACACTAATCTCCGAGAATCTCAAAGTATCAGCTTACCTGTGAACGCCCAGAAACTGTCTCCAGCCTTAGCCTCGTCCCCTTTTATGTGTTCCTCGTCTTTGAACAAATGGCATTGCTTTCTGTCTGAGAATGAGGCTTATATTCTGTTGTGGTTAGGAAGGATGTTGACCTGAAGGCACATTGTTTGCTCTGAACCAAAACAAGCAAGATCAACATTCAGAATCACACAGGGACAAATACCAACCGGTAGAAGAACAGGTCTCCCCCTGGGCAGGAAACAGGTAAGCTCAGAGAGGAGAATCCTTTGTCAAATTAACCTGGAGGGTTTTGCCAAAGGAAATTAAGTCTTGGAGAAAATAAATAAATAAAAGGCAGAAGTGGGCAGGTAAAATTTAACGGGGGCGGGGGGGGGGGAGTCCTCTTCCAGTATTAATCTCCTGTCATGCTTCTACACGGCTGTACCAGGACACAAGAGGACATACAAAGAGAAAGTGCAAATTGACGGTCTCAGGGCTCCAGGTCGGGGCAATTTACTACCAGGAAAGAGTTCGAGCTGTAAAAATGAAAAACTCAGTCCCTCATCTAAAGCTACAGGATTCCTTCACTGGGAAGTGCAGTGGATTTAATAGAATCCCACGATGTATAGCTGACCATCCGCTCCCGCTATAAACCCAATTTCAGTTCTAACGAGTGGCAAGGTTCTCTTGCTTCCACCTAAATGGCAATTGTGGGCAGCCTTGTCTTTCACTGGATGACATTTTTGGCCTTCCCTAACCTTAGTAGAACCTCAGGCCCATAGGAGATGTGGGATGAAAGGTCACCCGAGAATGTCCGGCTTCCCCAGACCCAGTCAAAGCCATGCCGGTAGCCCCCTTCCCATGCCTGCGCTGCCCAGCTCTTCTGAACCTTGGGGTTTCCTCCAGTTGAGCTTGAGACTGTATTTGGAACGTTTACTAAGGCTTTTCAGAAAACGCCGGGACCTAACAACAAATGTTCAAAGTCATTGTGACGTATGCCAGGCTGCTGGTGATCCCTCCGCCACAGATATCTTTCCAGGCTCTGTAGGGGTGATGGGGCGGCAGGAAAAATCAAGAGCAGTTGATCAGAAAGTTCATCGTGGAATACACATTTGTGGAGCAACGTGGCGGAAACACGACCCTGCTTGTGGTCCCAGGATGCCATCAATTTTGTAAGCTGGCAGCCGTCTGTCTGTGACGGGCACGTGGTCACGGGGGAGCTATTTTCTAAGGATTTACGTCGGGCGAGAAAAGCCTGAAAGAGGGAAAAGAGAGGCATGCTAGCGGTGGGTGGAAACGTGGAGCTATTTTTGAAATGGAAATTAGAACGAGTTTAAGACGCTTTTAAGATTCTTTCTTTCGCTCCCCCTCTTAGCTCCGTGTGATCGCGGCGAGACCACACCCGGACTACTGCCTCCAGTCTTGGGTACCTGAGTTCCCAAAAGCTTGGACTGAGTTCAAAGGAGATGATTAAAGGAATGCGGGGATTGGAAGTGATTGACTGATGAGAAAAGATTAAAGGAGTCAAATCAAGGAAACTGACTAAGCAATAGCTGAGGGGCAAAATGATAAAAAGCTACAAATACCTAGACTGTGTGCACGCACCAAATAAATGATATAAATGAGCAGAGGAAAGTTTTGGCCGAGAATTAGAAAAATCTTCTGAGAGAAAGTGTTCAATAGGCCAGCTGATCACTAAGTAATCAAAGCGTGGGCGGATCCTGAGGGACTTTTTACAAGCAGGCTGAATCTGTTTCTAGAAGGCATCTGGTGATGAATACTTCAGCTCGCAGAAGGCACCCTGACCTGGGCAGCCTATCAGCCCAAAATTCCCATCCCCGAGACTAGTTAAATCTCAAATTATATTAATGACATTATGTGTTCAGTCATCACAAAGGTAACAGGTTACTATGGAGGCAGGGCAGCGAAAACCTGCAGAATATGGAGACTCAGAAAGCCAGGTTTAACGTCAATTTGCCACAAATTATAACGTGGAAATTAAAGGCATCACATCTTAGTGGACTTAATGAGGTGAGCAACAACTGCAAAGACTTCTAATGAAAAGTGAAAATAATTGAAAAAAGGCACGTCTTGTAAAGGCAGGCTCCAGTAATGAGAACTGCTTTGAAGCTTCCAAACAATTCATCCTGATGACCTAAAAGGATCCCTTTTGCTGGAGGAAGTAATTTTTTACTTGTCCTCCTAAAATTCCTAGTGTGACCTTGCTGATAAAAGTGTGCTAGCTTTCCAAAGAAATTCTCCCGTTTAGAATCTTGGAACAAAAGTTGTAGAAATCTTACCTACAATTTGCATAATCAAGCAAATAACTTGTTAAATCCTTCTCTTAATTTAAGTGTTGGATTAAATTGCTCTTTAGGATGGTTTTTTCCCCCCTTACTTTTTTTAGGAAAGGTTGAGTTCAGAAAGAGTTTTATAGAACCTAAGAACTAAAATAATGCAACAACTTGAGGTATAAGAACCAGAGCTTACCTATTCACTTCTCACCTCTTCTTCCCTGTAAACGGGTAGGATTACAGACAGACTGGAACTTTTCTGATAGACTGGTTATTAGCTTTTATCCTGCTGAGTCCCATTTTTCTGATAAGCTGAACAGTTCCCTCTGTGATAAGCTTTGCCCTTTGCCCCTATTTAACTGTGCACACCCCAATTTGCTCAGTGGTAAATTTTACAAGGGTTCTCTACCAGAGTTAATAATCCTAAACCAGCTTTAATTTGAAATACCAAGTCCAGTGCTGCCATAAACACCCCCAAGACTTCTTCCAGAAGCATTTAATAATCTGTTTCATCATGCTGGCAGACACAGGTATGATTAATTTGGAGTCTGGCCATTCCCTCCTGTGGCCAACCCTTTCCTCCCCAATAATTGGTAAACAAACCAACAAATAAAGGTCTGGATGTAAATACATTCTTCTGTTGCACATGCAGATTTTTTTTTTTTTTAATTCTCTAATGGTTACCTTGACGTTTTCCTGCCCTTCTCCTTTTGTATCTTTCCCCCAAAGAAACTTAGAAGCTCTCCAGACTGCACACACTTAACTGAAGCGTGTGCTGGAGAGAGGGGTCTATTCCTGCTCTCACCAGCAATTTCAGCTTCCCACCTGCAGTGTATAGCTCCATTTTATATCAGTGGTGGTTCCATGCAGAGAACAAGATCTCAGGGTGAGGAGAAGCGTAAAAAACCACCCCCGCCCCCCTCCAAACCACTGCTGTATAAAACTGAAGTGGAAGAGAGCCCAAAGGGCAGGAAAAGAGGGCGCAGGATCTGAAAGCTGAGTGGGATCAGATATACTGGAGAAAGTTTTACAAGATCGAGTTCCCAAAATGGCAATCACTCATCCTTCCGTGAGAAAGAGAAAGCACACGTGTGCTCACGGGGGCCTGCTAAAGACGCTGCTACACAGAAACATCTCCTTGTACTTTTTTTTTGTGCTTCTCCAGAGAACGTATTTCTCTTCAGCCCTCCTTTCTTATTACAAAAAAATCCAGTAACTTATCAATATATTAATTGCCATCTGTGTCTTGCCTAGGAGTAATAAGAATAAACGAAGGACTTTTTTTTTTTAATCTCAGTTATATGCCGAATACCTTCACTTGTTTTTATTATCTTTAATTAGCTTAATAATCTTCACATTTCCTTGTTGAATAACTGCTAACTTAATGTGTTGCCATAATGCACTTTTAAATTACTGCTTTAAAAAATTCAGTGCTGATTTTCAGTTTCCGCTCACTGTATTAATTATCTATAAATATGTGTGAGACTTCCTTCAGCAGATTTTCGCAATCTCCTTATTATCCCTGTATAGACACTTTAAAGTGCTACAGCAATTCAAAGTTCAACATCCCTATAATTTACTCAGCCTTATAATTGATATTTATAAGCTCAGCAAACCAGAAAGGGAAGAGAAATATTAGCCAGCCCCAAACTCAAGTTCAGAGACCTCTAATTTGGTTGTAAGTGTCACGATCTTGTTTGCAAAGACAATCTAGCCTGCCCTCCTCTGTGCTCAGATATTCTCTAGGGACACATATCTTTTGAGCAAGATTTGATTTCTGCCTCTCTCCCCCCCACCCCACCCTACCAGGCTTCTTCATTCCTGTAACAAGCTTGAGTTGAAGAGTGAACAAACCAGTTTGTGAGCTGTGCGTTGGGGGTGGACAGTTGTCACTCTCTCCTTAAAGCATGAACTGGGTAGAGTGAAAAGTGAAACGCCTCAGTCCTAGCTCTGCAGCTCCCTAGCTTTACAACTAGGAACATGTCCCCTGCTGTCACAAAGCCTTCATTTTCCGCATCCGCAGAATGGAGGTAACATTTGCCCGAGATAAACCCCAGCACTGTCCTGAGTAACTGTGACGACAGAGACTCGGTGCTTTGAAAGCAGGAAAATGCTGTAAAATGCAGTTATGATTGTTAATGCTAGTAATCCGCCAGGGTCTGGGGACAGCACATCACCGGTGGGGCTCAAAGTGGGTGCCCCAGTTGAGCAGCCCCAGCCTCAGTCGGGAAACCTGTCCGTGCCCCCCGGGAATCTCTCTGGGGGTGGGCCCAGCACTCTGTTTTCACAAGTCCTCCAGGTAATTCTGAAGCACGCTAGTTGGAGAACCTGAACCCAGCTTGTACCTGTGATCTAATAAAGTGGTTTGGGATTTGATCTTTCCATTAATAGTCATAAAAGGGTCATAAGAGCCAAATTAAAGAACAAAGGAGAGAGAAAATGGTAAATTTATTTCCCTTCCTCTTGCATGGGCAGTAGTGTTAGGCAGTAGTTAAAAGTTATCTTGACGGTACAAGTTGGGTGGTTTGGGGCAAGTTAATAAAATATGCGTCTCACGGGCTCACCTGGATATTGTGAAGTTAAAGAGTTTAACTGTATTAAATATACCAAGTGCTCACAACCTGTTAACAAACATTATTCTCTAGATTTTGCTTTCTAGCCAGCCCATAGTTACGTGTTTGACCCAGCAAGCTCCCTAACTTCGTAAATAAAATTAGAATAAAGAAAAGATTGTCCATGGAGTTTCCACTGTGACTTGGCGGGTTAAGAACCCAGCTGGTATCCATGAGGATATGGGTTCAATCCCTGGCCTGGCTCAGTGGGTTAAGCATCCGGCATGGCTTTGGAGTGGGTGGCAGATGCAACTCGGATCCAGCATTGCCATGGCTGTGGCATAGGGCTCAGCTGCAATTCCATTTGGACCCTTGGCCTGGGAACTTCCATATGCCACAGGTTCATCCATAAAAAAAAAAAGAGAGAGAGAGAGAGAAAGAAAAAAGGGAAAGAAAAGATTGTCCACAGGTGTCGGACTATAAGTAGTTCTTACATGCAGAGCCAGGCAAACCCCAAATGCAAATTCACAGAACAATCCCAAATAGTCCAGTATACAGGCACCCCAAACACCACCTCCTTTTCAGTTGTTATTCTAATGCTACAGATTTATGCATTCCCATGGTGTCTCCCTGTAGATGAGAAACTGTTACCCACCCTCTCTTCAAGGAACGGAAGGCAGAGTTAAAGGGGAAAAAGAAAATTGGTCCAGTCCGTTATTTTTATGAGCACGCACAATTTCCAACAGACACTGTAGAGTTCCTACAGAGAAAATAACCTTCAAGAATCACATTTAATGGAGAGCAGGTAGTCATTAATTTCATAAAAACATACAATATATATTCGTAAATCTATTTGTGAGGTGCTCAGAATTTTCCAGGTGCAATGCTCATTACTGGCATTAAATGCATGGCAATTGCCAGAAGCAGACAGTGAATAATACAAATGAATCCAAGTGCATGGAAAAAAGCCTTGGGAAATCTCTGAGACACTACAATTAAGGTGAGATGGACAGCAGCTCTTCTGAAGAAGAATAAGGTGAATCAAGGGCTTTCAATATGGCTTCAGGAAGGATTATTCAAAGATCTAAGGGCAAAAAGAGAAGCCCTGCAGGGAAAATGGAAAATACAGGTTGGAACCAAAGAGGCTAGGGAGAGGATAAGTACAGAGAACGTTGAAGTGACAGAAGCTTGGTCAATAGTGTTCTATTCCAGCCAAAAGGGGGAGCTATGCTAGGAGAATTGCCCCTTAATAAATAGAGCCAGCTCTCAACTTACTAACCAGCTCCGTTCCTAAGTTCATGTGTAAGTCAGCGAATTGAAACACAGAAAACATTTTCCCATGGAAACATCATTCATGGTGGTTTGGCTTTCTGGACAGCCCACAATAGGGTATTGAACCCAAAATGAAATTGAATATAGAACCTAATCCTTAAAAACATGATTTCAACTGTATCTAATGAGCATTTTTAATATTGTGCCTTTGGAAAAACAGAGTTCAAGTTCAAGGGTGGGGTGCGTCGAATGAGTCTTGAGCTTCAGCCAAGAGTTTAGCCTGTGTGCCCTCGGCCTAGATTATTCTTCCCCAAATGACTTCATGGCTACACAAACAGCACATTCTCAGGGATGCCATTTCTGAATATCTTATTTCAAATTTCAAAACCCTCCCCAGTGCTCCCTAATTCTCTTCTCAGTTTTATTGTTTTCAACAGCACACCATCCAACCGGCTATCTGTATAGACATATTGATGTACTTACTGATTGTCTCCCCTGGGAAAATGTAAACTCAATGAGGGCAGGGATTCTTGCCCAGTAAGGTATCTGGAGAGCCTAGAGCAACATCTAATACAGAGTAGGCACCCAAAACATGTATGTTGAGCTTAGTTATTTACTAGTTCATCTACTTATTAACTGTAGGTTGGACAGCTGAAGCTGGAACGGGGGCCAGGTAGATTCTTCTGGATCCGTGATAATGCACAGGAGACATGAAGCTTCTAAATCAAATACTTTGAATCAGAGAGAGAAATGTATGTGTTTTGGGGAGACAGGGCTGGGAGAAGAGCAGGTGTTGAGAAAGAATTTTGGAATTTCCCACTGTGTATGAAAAATTCTGGCCTAGGAGAAACTCCCTGCCTGGGTTCCTCCCTTCTCGCTGGTATTTACTAGCATGTGACCCTGGACATGACACTAACTCTCCAGAATCATTGTTTCTCACTGCTTAATAGGGAGATGATGCTCTTTGTACCCTGCAGATCTGTTGGTGAAGATCAACTGGGTAATAAATGTGAATGAGCTCTGAAACAATACAGTGCATCCCAAAATAAAACAATCGTGGTGTTGAAAGAGTGCTTTATACAAATAAATAGTGAGATTAAATCTTCATCGATTCTCTGTGAGATGCTAGGGCTGTATTTTTTGAATATGGCAATCTATAACTTTTTTCTACATATGAAAAGTAAGTAGGGAAGCTGAGAATAATGTGTATGCAATTGGTATTGCTGATAACAGGAAGAAAAATTTAGGTAAATATTCAATAGCAGTATAATACAAAATGTTTTAATTGCAAAATTATATTTTAGCTCGAATATAACTTTCTCAGGGAAGACTTCCCAGACATGGCCATACCTGTAATCCCTCTACCATCTGAAATTTAATCTCTCCTTGTTAATAACACCCATTTTCTTTTTCTTTAATAGTCTTTACCACAATGGGTAATTATATCAGAAAAACATATAATTTATTCACTGATGAGTCCTGCCCACCTTCCTTATCCTACAAGTTCTGTGACCACAGAACTATTTAGTCTTGCTTACTAAAGAATATCCCAAAACCTAGCACAGTACTTGCCACATAGCGAGCACTCAAATTTTGGCGGCATGATCAAATTGAGTAGGTAAATCAGTGAATAAATGAACAATGAATGAATGAAGCCATGAATTAATATACACATACAAGCATACAGGCTTGGAAGTCATGGTTTTAACAGAACTGGATCCACTGGCAATTACTTCCACTCATGAGCTAACGATAAAATAAAATATGATGGTATTTGCATTCTGTTATAGCAAGCAAATCTTTCCTGGTAAAACAGTTAACCAGTGCCTGATGAGAAGAGCTGAAATGATCTGCAGGTTCCTGCTCTTTCTCCTTCTTTTCACTGAAGCTTGTCATTGGCACAGGTGCAGACAAGTCCTGCTTGACTGGCTAAACCTGTCAGGCAAAGCCCTATTTAATTATAGCCAGAGAACCTGGCATATCATTCACAAGTCTATCTTCAGACAGGTTTGTCCAACAAAGCCCAAATATGTGTGTCTGCTCTTCTGTTCTGGCTGATTGGTCTGTGGTGGGACAGACAAAGTCCTCATGGGGAACTAGAAATGTTAGGGTGAAGGCCAGCCACAGAGCTCTGACCCTACATGTTCCCAAGACGCAGGCCTGAATGACCACCAGGAACTGATATCTAGTAGAACAATCAGGCGCTGAATAGTCCCAAGGAAAGGACACAAAGCATGGATTCCACCTTTCTTTGCAGTGTGGCTTATTGGAAAGGGCCTTGGATTAGGAATCAGACATCCGTTTGGTTTGGATCTCATTTACTTACTGAGGTATCTACAATTTTCTGTTTCCTCATTGTAAAAATGTGGGTAAAAATACCTACTCCTCAATGCTGTAAAAGTTAGATCTATGTAATAGGCATATAGTAAGAAATTTGAAATCACAGTTATGATTATTTCCTTGCTTATATCTCATAAGTCTCACCATATACATTGTTTGCACAAGTGTATATATATTCGTCTAGACCAATGGTTGTCAACCTTGGTTCCCCAAGATGGCTAATTAGGGGTGCTTAAAAAGGACTTATGCCTAGGTACTCCACCCAGAGATTCTGAAGAAATTGGTATAAATTACAGCCAGGAATTCTGGGTTTTTAACACCTTCCCAGGTGATGCAACTGGGTAAAGTCAAGGGCCATTGCTCTGGCTGGAGACTTCCTCAACTAAAAACTGACACCAAAAAAAAAAAAAAACAGTCACAAAACTCTCTACCCCACAAGTACTCACATCAGAAGTCCTTATAGAAAATTAAGCCCTATGGAGTTCCTGTTATGGCTCAGCTGGTTAAGAACCTGACATAGTGTCCATGAGGATGTAGGTTCAATCCCTGGTCTTGCTCAGTGGGTTAAGGATCCAGCATTGTCACAAACTGAAGCATAGTTTGCAGATGTGGCTTGAATCTGGTTTTACTGTGGCTGCTCTGACTCAAGCCCTACCCCCAGGAACTTTCAGATGCCGCAAGTATGACTGTAAAAAGAAAAAAGAAAAGAAAAGTAAGCCCTTGTATTTTACAGTGAGTTTAAGTGGAAATACTCTTGGAGGGAGTTACTAACTTACCTTGCTGTTAGGATCAAAGAGTCTCTCCGGAGAAAGTTTTGAGAGGAGAAAATACAATAGGACACGGGGAAGGGTCAAGAAATATGTGCTGAACCTACTTCCCAATTTTCCACCATCCTTTTTTTTTTTCCTCCAGAGCTACTAGCAAACTCAGACCTTAACTTTGTATTTGACTGCCATATATGACTGTTCTCAACCAGAATCTTCATAATTTTCCCTTTGTCTCTTTTTTTAACTTTTTAGTGATTGCCTTGTCTTTCTTATGGCAATTGTCCTTGGGTTTATTTTACCTGTTCCTTTATTCTAAGAATTCTACAATTTTGTGGGAAAGAGAGTTGGGAATAAGATATTTCACAATCTTGCTGAAAACTTGCCCTGTTTTACTTTACGAACATAAACCTGTCCCGCTGATCACCAGTAACTCAGACTCTCTCGGAAGTAGCAAAATAATAAGTAATACTAGCGATGGTAGTAATAAAATAGCAAAATTAATCATTTTTGAATGCTTACTCTATGCCAGACGCTATTCACAGAATAATACATAGTAATTTGTGTATTAACCTCTTCAGTCCTCACAACAATCTTGTGAACTCTAGCACTTCCATTCTACAGATAAGGAAATCGAGGTTTTAAGTAACTTACTCAAGTTGCTATAGCTTCAAAATAGGAGAGCTGGGAATAAGGTTGCCAGAAAAAGTAGACAACACTCAATTAAGTTAGAATTTCAGATAAGCGATGACTAATTTTTAGGAGAACTACCTCCAGTATTACATGGGACCACAACTTATTTTATTTATTTGTTTGTTTGTTTATTTATTGTCTCTTTAGAGCTGAACCCGTGGCTATGGAGGTTCCCTGGCTAGGGGGTCCAATCGGAGCTGTAGCCGCTGGCAAAGCCAGAGCCACAGCAAGGCAGGATCCCAGCCGCTTCTGCGACCTACGCCACAGCTCACAGCAACGCCAGATTCTTAACCCACTAAGCGAGGCCAGGGGTCCAACCCATGTCCTCATGGATACTAGTCAGTTTTTTTTTTTTTTTTTACCGCTGAGCCACAACAGGAACTCCCACAATCTTTTTCTTTTTTTAGTATAATTACGTCCCATGTAATATTGAAGACATGGTTATTCTAAAATATTGATCACTGTTAATCTGAAATTCTAATTTGACTGGGTACCCTCTCCTCTGATTGATAAATCTGGCAACTCTAATTTGGAGCCAAAGCCAAACCACCTCCCTCCAGATCACGTACTCGCAGCATTACGTTCTGCTGCCCCTCCCTTAAAGAATGATGACCAGTTCCACAGTTCCTGAGATCTGCAAACAGGAGTCAAAGGGGAAGATTTGGCTGCACAAACCAGGGCCATACTTGCTGTCAGCTTCTGTATTTGCCTGTCTGTAGTTAGACCACTTGGTCTATGACAGGCTCAGCCCTTCTCCCAGTTCCAAACTGAAAGCCATGATTTCTGCCCTCCTGGTAAAAACATTTTAGGGTTCAGTATGCCATCTTATAGTCAGTTCAGCCAGAGTGCCCTAGATCTGAGAAGCGGTCTCTTTTTTCTTTCATCATCTTCCCACTGGGGGCCCCAATATCTCGATAGTTGGACTGCAGCCTAGACATCTGTTCTGAGGGGCCATTTAGGTAAAATGATTTAGTGCATCTGCCCCTTCCAAGGCTGAGTGAGTCTTACTTATTAGGCGCCCTTTTTTTTTTATCTTGGATTTTTGTTCATCATTAATTGCTTCTGAAACCTCTGCCCGCAAGATACCAGATTTGGCCTGATGGACAGAAACTTCTCTGTGTAAGCAGGCCCTTATTGTTCTCCTGCCAGTCCTAGCTTATGCCGATGGATAGATCCAGCAATAGGTCTTAGTCCGTTCCACCTGCCTGTCCAGCTGCAAACAACCAGCCAGTCACTGCTGGCTGGATCCCAAGTTAGGACAACATGAGCAGTCTCTTCCCCCTGGCACCTTCCTAACACCATGCTTTATCCTCTTTTAGAGCTTTAAATTCTCCATTCTGCAGACTTGGACCTCCCTCTGAAAGTTTGGAGTGCTTGGGGCTTAATAAGAGTAGTGACAACAGGAATGCACAAAAGCTTTGTTTATTTCCAAAGGAAAAGTACTAAATGGTACCCAATAAACCCTGCAGCAAATATTAGGAGAGGAAAAACTATCCAAATTCAAGAACTACAGGAAACTTGGGTTGATTTTTTTTTTTAATAACAAATCATGCCAGACAATCTAATTAGCATTTTGATGGTGTTAGGACATGACTAGTTAATGTAGCAGTTGGTGGTAATATCCTGGATCTTTTTTTCAATGAATCATTTGATAGCATCTCATGAAATTTTTACTCACAGTTATCGCTGTGTAGTTTGTTGCAATTTGTTCAATGCCTCTTAATAAACATACAGACAAACAAGTTTCCTGCCCAAGGGAGCTTACAATCAACAAGAAAAATCAAGCTGAGAAGGGGTTCCCACAGGAAGGGAAATAAAACTTCTTACGACCAACACAGCCTGCTCTAAATTACCAAGTGCACTGGCCGTATCATCAGTCATCTCCACAAACACTTATTAAATGCTAATCCGCACACAGTAGTGTGTAAGGATCAAGCTCAAGGGAGTGAAAGACATGGTCCCTTTCCTGCAGGAACTGACAGCCCAGAGAGCTGGAGTTAGAAATCAGAGAGAAAAGATTGCATCTCATTGCTGTATGCCCCTCCTGCCTGGAAGCTCACTGAATTAGCCTTGCTTTTGCCTGTGGAACAGTCCTTATATTTGCTGGGCTTGTTTTCCTCCCTGTGCTTAGGAATATCGGAGCTGATCTCTTCGCTTCTAAATAGTTTCCCCCAAAATAAATTAGATTTACCTTTTGATTGTTTGTCAGATCTCAAGTCCTTCTCTACATAACTAGGCTCTCATTTGGAGTCTAACTTAATTTTTAACACATGTTGGAGTGTACCCCTCTCATCTTTCAAGAGCAGATTTTGAAAGAAACTTTATAGTAAAGTATTCCCGTGCTAGTGGTGCTTTAAGTCTTAATGTAATTTACCTGTATTTCTGGGGCTCTGTGTGTATACACACTTCCATCCATAAGTATATGTTTTATGTAATATGTACAAATTATAGAAATATGTTCAATAATCAGGATTTATCAGGTACTCCCCAAGTTTTAGGTACTGTACGGGCCTACTCATCTTCCCATTCAACCTCACAAAACCGTATGTCAAAAAGAGCTCAGATTGTTGTCTACATGTCACAGATGAGACAATGAAAACACAAAGATCAAACATACAGGCAGTCGTAAAACTGGGATTTGAACCAATCGTCTGATTCCAGAGCTAGGCTCTTAACTATCCCTCTGCTATTGTAATGGACAGTTTGTTTTCAATGTCTGTATCTGCAAAAATCCACCGGGGGGATTTTGAGGCTCAACCAGTTTGAAACACAATGATGCATAGCATGCTGTCACCTCACGGCAGCTTCTGGACAGACACTAGCTGAAACGCTTCTGTGGGACAGCTGGCCGCAGCCATCCCCTCGGTGCACAAAGCCTCCTCAGCTAGGTTCTTCTTCCACTGCCCTCTCCTAGGACCCTTGTGCTCCAACGTTATGGCTTTCACCTTGAGACCACAGCCTCTCCCTCAGCTCGAATCCCTCTCACTGTCCAAAGAATTCTCAAACATACCAGTTTACTTTTCCACGCTAGTGAAGACTTATGAGCCCACAGAGTGCCTACCAGCAGGCAATAACAGCCCACTTGAAAATGCCTTTGTGGAAAGCTGAAATCTGATAAGGAAGTACAGTGAGCTTCTCCAAGGTAGCCAGCCTCACATTCTGCTTTTCCAGTGTTCAAATCACCCCAATTTGTGAACGCAGTATTTTTTAACTCACAAAGATCAGCTTTTGCGCCGCAGTATACGATGGACCTAAATATTTTTCCAGAGACAGAGTGTTGGACCTTGTGCACACTGGGTAAGACAGAAGGGGTCCAAAGTCTCCCAACCATCCTGCCCACCCGAGAAGCCTTGCATTACTGCCAGCCCAGCTCTAAGGAAGGAAATAGAAGCAGAGAAGTCATCATACCTTTCCCTCTTTGACATCACAACAATTGCAACAAGTTCATAGACCAAACTTGTCACCTATCTCTCTGCTGCCATTTATACTCTGTCTAACGATCCATGAATCAGCTGCACATGAGAATTCCACCCAACAGGGTGCTTCATGCTGGATAACCATTAATGAAATTAATCAGCTCTTCTCTCTTTCTCTCTCTTTCTCTTTCTCCCTCCTCCCATTCTCAGAGAATTTGAATGTGAGAAACAGTAGGAAACAGAAGTATAAAATACACAACAGAGCCAGGAGGTAGAATTGAGGAAGGCAGAGTAGAGCTGAGGCCCTTTGCTGGTAGGAGCAAGAGCCTGAAGCTGTCACCAGGATGGCTGACCTTCGGAGTGGAATCCTCAGATCTTTTTTGCTGATCCAGGGATGAGAGGGCCAAATATACAGTGTAAACGTGCACCACTCTCCTGTCCCGGCCAGTTTCCTGTGTCTGGAACCTTTGCAGCTTCATTGGACCTGAGAAAGGAAGGGCCCAACACATGATTCAGCGCTGTTGCCACCATCTTGAAATTCTTCATAGACTTTGAAGTAGGTGCCACTGGGATTGGCAAATTATCCAGCTGGTCCTGATTCCTATTGTCTTTTAAGGCATAGCTTTTTGATAGATGAAATTTTCTCCCTCTCCCAGTGGAAGATACAAGCTTTGTGAGTCCTGAAATTTGTACGATCATGGGAGCCCTCTTTAGGAAAAAGATACAAGAATTTCTGCTATGGCACAGAGGGTTAAGTATCGGGCATTGCTGCAGCTGTGGCATAGGTCACAGCAGGGCTCAGATTCAATACTTGGCCTGGAAACTTCCATATGTTGCAGGTGCTCAAAAAGAAAAGGGGGGGGCAGAAAGAAAGAAAAGAAAAAGGACACAAAATTATGTATATAATTGCAGGTTTTGCCCAACATTAATCTGCTAGCGTCTCAGGAAAATGTCCAGCAATTTGTTAAGGCTGAGTTGTTAAGGGGTCTTAGCTACCACAAGTTTGACAGAGTAAGCTCTGAGGAGGAAGGGGTCCTTTAGAATTTTTGGTCTGGACAAATTCTTTCCAGCTATACTAGCAGAATCTTTTCCCATACAAGTTTCTCTTGCCCTCTGGGTTTTTTGTTTTGTTTTGTTTTTCCTTTCTTATTCAGGTTTGTTTTCAAGCCTTCTAGAAACCAAACCACTCTTAACACTGCACCTGAAAAGTATACTTCTTGGTTGTAGAGCATCTTGGAATTTTCTGTTCTCTAGTTTTTACTGAGTAAACACATTTTTCTCTTTCTTTATTTCCTTTTAATTGTCCAGATACTAATGTATTTGGTTTGTCATGGTTTTATTTTTACATTTAACAGTTTAAGCTATTATCTTTTCCCATTTATACTGAAGACACCAGTACAATTCTCTACTCTAGAGTATTAGAAAAGCAAAATTTACCTATCTCCCAAGCTATACCACACCTTCCTACTCTTAGAACTTGGTTTAGATGTAGTTTTTCTCTAAATTCATAGGTCTGGATGAGGAGAAGATAGAAAACCTATTGTAATTCATTTAGATCATGGTTTGATGAACGCATCCTTATATGTGAAATAATTCAGTACAATGTACTGCTCAAAGTAGAAATTCAATAAATGATTATGCCTCTTTGTTCCTCTGATTCAAAGATAAAAAATATATCAAAGACTGACATTTTAAATGTCAACTAAAATTTCTTTTCTTGAAAAAAGTGCGACCCAAATTTCACCTGTAAGACTGAGTGATTAAATCCAAAAATATTCATGGTCTCATCTTAATGTTTTTCTTTAAGTTATTCTAAAGTATAATTTTTTAATTCCAAAATGTGTAGAGTAGCCTTAAATTAATTGCTGGAATCAGCCATAATATCTCACTTTCTCTTTCTACTGTATAATGGCACACTAGTTTAAAAGCAGTTAATAGTTCTAGAAAATAATGTATTGGCAATCGAAATATGAATCAATGGTATTACTTTAATACTATTTCAGAAGCAACCAGAATGGTTGAATTAATAGCATACTATTATTTTATTACTGCATAAGAATTTATAGCTCTGCTGACACCACACCAGGACTAATTCTCCCTTTTATTGGACTTTACTGGACAGTGTATGACAGGACCTTCTCCACTGTCCCAAGGGAATCCCAGAATGACCCAGGCAAGGTCACTTTCTTAACCCTCACCCAGTAGCACATTATTCTTTTGTATCTCTAGGTTCACACAAAGTTCATGCATAAAAATACCTGCCTAAAGCAGAGGTCAGCCAATCAACAAGGTAGCATTTGAACACTTAAACTTAAATCCAACTTGTATTTGATAAGAAAAATATTATGGGCTTTCTGTTAGCAGCTAACTTTGACAGGATGATCTGTCTTTAGATTTGTGCTTTTGAACATTGACCAAGGCTGCTTTTGTCTGGCTATGCTGAGCCTGAATTTGCTAACTATATGCCAAAGGTGTGTGGGAAGAAGAATTCAATGAATTATAAATTGGTGAAAATTACATCCAATGCTTCTTATTCAGCAAGGGTGTTTAGGGAAGTTTGAGGTCTCGCTAGGCTGAAAAGCTCACATCAATTGCCTTATGTTGTGAGGCAAAATTTAAATTTGGGTCTGCTCTCGCCATATGAATGTGTAATACCTGTTTGCGGTCCAGCCACCTACTCACTTAAGTGATATTTACCACTGGACAGCTGCATATAAATCAATGAAACTAGAACACAGCCTTACACCATGCACAAAAATAAACTCAAAATGGCTTAAAGACTTAGACATAAGACAAGACACCATAAAACTCCTAGAAGAGAGCCTACGCAAAACATTCTCTGACATCAACTGTACAAATGTTTCCTTAGGTCAGTCTCCCAAGGCAACAGAAATAAAAACATAAATAAACCAATGGGACCCAAACAAACTGACAAGATTTTGCACAAAAAAGGAAACCATAAAAAAAAAAAAGGGACAACATATGGAATGGGAGACAATAGTTTCAAATGATTCAGCTGACAAGGGATTAATCTTTAAAACAACTTATACAACTCACCAGCAAAAATAACCAACAACCCAAGCGAAAAACGGGCAAAAGACCCAAATAGACATTCTCCAAGGAAGATATACAGATGGCCAACAGGCACATGGAAAAATGCTCAACATCACTAATTATTAGAGAAATGCAAATCAAAACTACAGTGAGGTACCACCTAATGCCAGTTAGAATAGCCATCATTAACAAGTCAATAAATAACAAATGCTGGAGAGGATGTGGAGAAAGGGGTACCCTCCAGAGCTGTTGGTGGGAGTATAAATTTTTACTACTATTACGGAAAACAGTATGGAGGTACCTCAGAAAACTAAATAAAGAACTACCATTATTACCCAGCAATCCCATTCCTGGGCATATATCCAGAAAAAACTTTCATTGAAAAATATACATGCATTTGTATGTTCATTGCAGCACTATTTACAAAACCAAGACATGGAAACAACCTAAATGTCTATTGACAGATGAATGGCTGAAGAAGATGGGGTACATATACACAGTGGAATACTACTCGGCCATAAAGAATGAAATAATGCCATTTGCAGCAACATGGATGGAACTAGAGACGCTCACACTAAGTGAAGTCAGAAAGAGAAAGACAAATATCATATGATTTCACTTATATCTGGAATCTAATATACAGCACAAACCTTTCCACAGAAAATAAGCAAACTCTAGGACTTGGAAAACAGACTTGTGGTTGCCTGGGGTGGGGGAGTGGGATGGACTGGGAATACGGGGTCAGTAGATGAAAACTCTTGCACTTGGAGTGGATAAGCAATGAGATCCTGCTGTATAGCGCAGGGAATTATATCTAGTCACCTGTGATGGAACATGATGGAGGATAATGTGAGAAAAAGAATGACTGGGTCACTGCTGTACAGTAGAAGTTGACAGAACATTGTAAATCAATATAATAGAAAAAACAAAAATCTTAAAAAATATATATATAATTCCTTTTAAATTATAAAAAATAAAACAATAAGTGACCTTTACCAAACACCTAATAAACACTAAACATCAGGGATACAAGGCATTATTCTCCTGGAAGTAATATAACCATCCCATTTCCTGACTCACTGATATAGTTTATAAGGTGTAGACCCTACATTAGCCTGAGGTAGAATGAGGAAATTTTCAGTCTTGTAATTTCCAATATCCCCTGTTCCTAACTTTAAAGGAATCTTTTTTTAATATTAAGTTTATAGATCTTTCATATTCCAGTATGTTCAAAACCTTTTTTTTTTTATTTTCCTGGAATTTAGCAATGGCCACTAAAAAAACATTCTGTTCCTTTAAGTATTTCATAAAGTTTTATTCATCAAAGAGAAGCAAATTGTGCAAGTGTCATTTGGCTGTAGTCAAATCTAATATCCGAGAGAAAAGTTGCAGGAATTACTGTGCTCAGCTCTACCAACATGGATTCTTTCTTTCTACTCTTTCTTTCTCTTCTTGGCTGATAACTCTCAGGAAAACAAATATCTCTCTGTTTTCTCAAGAAACAGGACAAGCCAACATAGAAACACCTGTTGAAGCTAGAAGGGGTTTTGTGACTCTTTAATTCAAAACTTTCAGTTGACAGAGGAGAAAACAGTCACGTTGCTCTCCTTTGCTCCTTCACCTAGCTAAGTCCTTGTCATCGGGTGGTATTCTCTCCAATATCACCTCTTCCAACTCCAAGGCTTATCCCAGGACACTTTGCTGTGTTCCCATTTGTCCCATATGTATCTCCATCACCAATAATTGACATTATTTGTTCATAAATCTTTTTCCTGTTGACATTGAAGTTTTTCAATGGCAGCAACCACATCTTTTTGCTCCTCTCTGTATCTCAGGCTCCAGCAGCAGCTGATACATGTCAGATACCACAGTGCCTGTGAACTGATGTGACCTGCTTAGGTTAATATGGCGAATTAACTGCAGGTCCAGGACTAAGACAAAGTTCCCCTAACTCATGGTCTTGGGTTCTTCTATAACACTAGATGAAGGAGTGTGTGGGAGGAGAAAGCCTTATAAATTGAAAAGAGAAGACTTTGAGTTTTCTTTAAGCCAGATTAATGAAAATAAGCAGGCACTTTGGCCCCAGAACCTGTGCAATCCACATGATCCCATGACTAGTCTTCAGCTGCTTAAAATGAGCAACTGCAGCTCCAATGGAATAGGAAGGGAATAAAAATCAATCATGGGGAAGTACCTGCTGTGTGCCAGGAAATTATCACATACTATCTCATTTAAAGGCAGATTTCTGTGGAATTCTACGTTCTGCTTTGTTTTGCTTTCATCTTTCCTGGTGAAACTCTTTTTAAATAGTTACAAAGGAGAAAACTAAAATTATACCAAAGGGATTTGGGAAACTCAAGCTCTCTTGTCAGCCAATAGTAGTGGTAATAGCCCAATAACCTGCTAGAGGATAATAGAGCTAGGATAGATGGAAATGAGAAACCACCAAAATGTTAGGTAGAGCCAGGTGGACCATGAGATACCACCAGGTGGTAAAACCTCAAATTTTACATGGTATTACAGGCCCTTAAGTAAAAAAGAGGGAATCTCAAAGTGATTGGAAATAGTGTTGATTCAGACAGACTTCATCTTTGTGATTCTTTCAGCTTTTCCTTCTAATTGATCTCTTTAGGATTCCATCATGGCTGTCCTAGAACCAGAAGTCTCAACTAGTTCAAGACAGAAAGTATGAAGAGGGAGAGCCAGCCACTTTGGTGCCTTTAAGCAAAAAAAAAAGCTTATTCTAGGACCACCTCCCCATTAGGTTCTTCTTATTGCTCACTGGTCAGAACAATGTCATGTGATCATCCCCAGTTGCATGGGAAGCAGAAAAGATGGCTATTTCACAGTCTGAGACAGTGAACAGACATTAGGAATAACCTTAGGCTAGCCAACAAGCAGTGTCTGACCCAGGCTCCTAGAAGTAAGCCCAGGCTGGAAATATTTGAAAAGACTAAGTTTTTGTTGGGGAACATTTCTGATTTCCTTTTGGCTGTGTCCTTAGCACTCAGCAAGAGACTGATACTAAATGATGTGTCAGTGATTGGATGAATGAATAGAGTCTTAACTACGGTAAGTACAACATAGATGCCTTAGGAAAAATGGGCTTGCTGCAGGAATAAAACCAGACTGAGGGCTGACACTACTAATGGGAGCTCCTTGGATTTGATAAGTGTGAAAAGCTCCTCAATCAAATTCCATTATGATACAATTTTGCTATGCCTCCAATTTCCTATGCCATCAGAAACCATCTCTGGTTTACACCAAAGCAACAAGAAAGAAGGCAAATATTAATATCCAAAAATGCATGTCCTGGTTATAGATTCCCTCTGTCAGTGAAACTTGAATCGTTCTTATGCATGAACTATTGAACCAATTAGCAGTTTCTAGAAAGTGTGAAGGTGGTTTTTGCATATCATTGTTTCTCCTCTTCCCTGTCTCTAGAACTGTTAAGTCAGTTAGCAGTTTCTAGAAAGTCCAAAGACACATTTTGCTCATGATTGTTCCTCCTCTTTCCTCTTTTCAGCCCTCATGTATCCACTGATTATGAGTATGTACTTTAAGAAAATGTTGCTTCATTTTATTCTGACTATAAAGAAATACGCTTAATTGGGCCTTCGTCATTCGAGGAGAGTGAACAGATGGAGAAAGGAAAATTATTAACTAAATTTTCCCACCTCATTGATTGGGCCCATTACAAAGAAGATTAGAAAACTCAAGATTCTGTTTCATGCCTTAGAATATGTGATCCTGGAAGCCACCAAGCAGTTTTAGGAATCCCTGAGACAAAGCTATTTCATTATCAATGTAATAAACATGAAACGGAAATAATACATCCTTTGTTTTTTGCCCCCAAATTTACTCGCACAAGCCCTACCATTTCCCTCCTCTTCCCCATGTCTAGTACTTCACAATGGGTCTCCACTCACTACTCAAATAACCAAGAATCAGAGGATTACTTACTCAAGGCAATATGGAGACCTATCTCTAAATACTTCCCAGAGAGGGGACTGGGATGTAGATAAACCTTCTAGTTAGAGATTCTCAACATTTTCTTCTTAATGAAATTTATTTCATCTGTACTTTGCACTTTGAAGTTTTCTATTATATTCTACTTCATTCTAAAAATATGCTGACTCTTACATTTAGAATGGGTAAGTAATGAGGTCCTACTGTATAGCCCAGGGAACTATATCCAGTCTTTTGGGACAGACCAAGATGGAAGATAATGTGAGAAAAATAATGTGTGTGTGTATATATATATATATGAATAAATGACTGGGTTACTTTGCTATACAGCAGAAACTGATACAATGTTGTAAATCAACTACACAAAAATTTAAAGCTCCAAATATATATGCATATATATACATATATATATATATATATATGCTGATTATTACATACTAAAATAATGTTACCTTAGCAGTACACATTACACATTGCACCTGAGGGAAGGCAGGGTGCAATTTCACCTGTTGCTGTCACAAATTAACTCCGTACCAGCTGGTGCAGTGACACCATCTACCCATTTCCAGGCATGCCATTCCGCCCCTGGACTACCACAGTTAGAGCTGTTTGAGCACGTTATCTTTGATACCTGAATACTATGCTGGGGTGAGGGGTGCAGGGTTAGTGGCACCGAGGTAAGAGCTTACTAGCCTTAGTCATGCTCTGGGCAAAATACCGACAGTTCCCTCATGATACCCCAGGAGCTGGAGTTGGATCTCAATCATATTCCAGACTTGACCTTCTCTCATGGTCAGTGCCCCTGTGCCCATAGGAGCCCTTTCATGATGACTATAAAGCCAGAACAATATTGAACTTTTGGTGAGTTCCAATGTTCACATAAGGGGAAAAAAAAAAAAAAACATTCAAAAATCACAAAATAACCATCTGCCCCATTTATAGACTTTGCCTAGACAGAAAAAAAAGTTGTCATATTTGGTATTGCAATCTCACTAGATTAAGATAAGAGTAAAATAATAAGAATAACGACACTTCATCAGACCAGGCCCCCCTGCCTTACTGAAAAGAATTGAGGGGAAGGACCAACCCTCCATTCAATAAGACTCTATTTAATAAGGTAATTATTAAAGTAGCTTCAATAATTCACGTTTGTGAAGTCTCTTTGTCATTCTGCATCACTCTGGCTCCATATCTCGGACAGAATTAACCCTATGTGTTCCATCTAACTTCAAGTTTATAATAAAACCAAAGAGATATCAGATGTCGGCAATGCTGGAAAAAGTTTTTTAAAAGATCCTAATACAAACAGTATCTGACTATTGATGTGAACTTAGAGCTCTTTCCAAGGAAACTCTCCCACTGAAGAACTGAAACAGGAGTAGAATAAGCCATCTTGTTTCTCAGAACATATTTTTTAAAGTAGGAAACCACCCTCCTAGCGGTGAGAATGCTAGGATTTCATCATTATAACCTTTCTTTTCCAAAATCAAAACTACCTTTCCTACTCACCCCTGAAACCACTTCAATAAAGGCTCTTCCTAGTGGGCACTCAGAGAAAGTCATTTGTTTGATGTATATATTTAATTTCTTGTACATTTTTTGCTCCTCATCTGCAAATCTCACTTTCTATATTTATCTGGAGATCCTCTAATTGCCTGCTGATGTAAGCCTATTTCTTCCAAGCAAAAAGAACCTGTGGACCCAAAGGGAGTATTTTAAAAAGCAGGAATAAATAGTAAACAAAAATCAAGGTCAAGTCAAGGTTTAATATCATCTTTTTGTCTTTAAATCCGAACATTATAGTCAAGGCAAAATACTGGACTGACATTCCCTTCCTTCTGGATGATTTCATTACCGGATTGGATATATAACATTTTGCTTTGAAAGAATGAATGCTTTGGAACAGATTTTCTCTAAATTATTTTTCAAGATTTCCTGTTACTTCATCTAAATCTGCTTTCCATTAATAATTCCTCAGTACAAAGCATCTAGACACACAGACACTGTAATTAGGGGGATTTCAATTACCTATGTGAGGAGGCAGGTAATTGACAATCTAATTAGTCTCATTTCAATTACCATTTTTCTCTTCATTAGAGCAGTTAGTTAGAGAATAGTGAAGACTTGTAAAATATCCCGAGACCAAAGCATTTTCAAGCTAGATTTACTAAAGATGAAGGTTGGACTTTTCCAAAACCAAGGGAAGTAGGAAGGCACTGTTCAAGACAGATCCCACGTGCAGAATCAGGCAAGCATATTGGAAGCTCATCAAGCAGAACATGATTCCAGGCTCTGGTATAGAAGCTGGCAAGAGGTTCGTGTAGGACCCATTCATTGTCCAGCGGAGAGGTTATTTGAAACTTGCATTTTTAATGACTTAATAATCGTGCTCATTTACAGATTGTTTGCTGTGAATCAAACACCACATAAGCACCTACCCTGCTTCTCATAGAACATCAACACTTTGGGGTTAATATTATCATCCCATTTTACAGATGAGGAGATTGAATGGCAGAGATTATGTCATATTTTGCATCCAGACCAACACTCTGACTCTGAATCCTGCTCTCTGAGTTTTTCCTTTCATTTCCTGACCCATGGAAGAGAACTTGGCTTTGGATTTCAATAGACCTAAGGGTAAATTCCAACTCCTTCACCCACCGTCTCCCCCAAATACTGAGTAACCCTTCACCCTCCTAAATAAAAGAACAGTTGCCTTTTTCTTGCTGCTGAACATAGGAAAGTGGGTATATATTTCATATAAAAGAAGCCACCTATACATATAGAAGACTTTAAAGTACCTAAAGAAAAAAAAAATCCTCTGGACTTTGGGTGATAATGATGTGTCTGTGTATGTTCATTGATTGTAACAAATATATCACTGGTGCTGGACATTGATAGTGGGAGAGATTGTTCTGTGAGGAGAGGACCTACATGGGAACTCTCTACTTTCAACTCAATTATACTGTGAATTCTAAAAAATAAAGGCTATTAAAAATAACTTTAAGGTCACTGGTTATATGGAGCCTCTTAGAGAAAATGCCAAGATTAATCCAAGTCTGTAGCGTTGCTTCTCTAAGCCTCTGTTGGTTGCATCTGGCTCCATCCATGGTTCTATGTCCTCTCTCCCAACCCTCAAGCTTGTCAGCCTCTCATGCCTCCTAGCTCAAACCAGTTCCACTTCAAATCAGTTAGAATGGCCACCATCAACAAGTCCACAAATAACAAATGCTGGGGAGGGTGTGAAGAAAAGGGAACCCTCCTACACTGTTGGTGTGAGTGTAAATTGGTACAACCACTATGGAAAACAGTATGGAGGTACCTCAGAAAACTTAATGTAGAACTATCTTATGACCCAGCAATCCCACTCTTGGGCACATATCCAGACAAAACTTTCCTTGAAAAAGATACATGCACTCATATATTCCTTGCAGCACTGCTCACAATAGCCAAGACATGGAAACAAACTAAATATCCACTGACAGATGAAAGGATTAAGAAGATGTGGTTTATATATATATACACAATGGAATACCACTCAGCCATACAAAAGAACAAAATAATGCCATTTGCAGACGGAAGTAGACACTCTCATACTAAGTGAAGTAAGTCAGAAAGAGAAAGGCAAATACTGTATGATATCACTTATATTTAGAATCTAATATATGGCACAAATGAAGCTTTCCACAGAAAAGAAACTCATGGACATGGAGAACAGACTTGTGGTTGCCAAGGGGGAGGGGGAAGGAGTGGGACGGACTGGAGTCTGGGGTAAATAGATGTAAACTACTGAATTGGAGTGGATAAACAATGCAATCCTGCTGTGCAGCACAGAGGACTATATCCAGTCACTTGTGATGGAACATGATAGAGGATAATGTGAGAAAAAGAATGTATGTATATATGTATGACTAAATCACTTTTCTGTACAGTAGAAACTGACAGAATGCTGTAAATCAACTATAGGGGAAAAAATAAAAATCCTAAAATTAAAAAACCTTTCCTGAATCTTCTAAGACAACTTGGAGAAAACCTTATATTTACAAAAGTAATAGATCTTTCCTGAGTATATATAGCTGTTGAGGACAAATTTATTTTGGGGAAACATTAATAGCTAAATCGAAAATTCAACAGGACTATTAACTCTAGATTATAAGAAGATAGTCTTAAAAATTGGGGAATCAGGTCACCAAGATTCTGGGTCACTGATGTGCAACAGAAATATAATGCAAGATGCAAATGCAAAGCATGTACATCTAATAACCACATTAAAAAAGGAGAGAAAGGTGTTCCCGTTGTGGCTCAGTGTTAATGAACATGACTAGTATCCATGAGGACTAGGATTTGACCCCTGGCCTCACTCAGTGGGTTGAGGATCCAGTGTCGCTGTGAGCTGTGGTATAGATTGCAGACGTGGCTCAGATCTGGCATTACTGTGGCCGTGGCGTAGGCCAGCAGCTACAGCTCCAATTCAAATCCTAGCCTGAGAACTTTAGGCCATGGGTGTGACCTTAAAAAAGACAAAATAAATAAAGAAATAAAATAAAAAAATAAAACAAAGATAAAATTAGTTTTAAAATTGCATGCCTTTAACACAGTACATCTGAAAAATTATTCTTTGAATGTGTAATCAGTGTAAACATTATTATTGAGATATTTTACATTCTTCTTTTGGACCAAGTCTTTGAGATCCAATATGGGTTTTATAACTTCAGCATATCTCAATTTGGACTAGCCCCATCTCAAGGGCCCAACAATCAGCTGAACCTGGGGACCACACACTGAATAGCATAGTCTAGGTCTCATGACATTTGCCACATTCCCCCATCCAGCCAGAGCCAGAGACAGGTTTTCTCTTGACCCCAAGAGTAGGTTGAGCTCCTCTGACACTGGATAGAATTCCAGCTCAAATGCAGGTGAGACAGACAGATTTAAAAGGCAAAAATGACCTCCTGTACCATGGTCTGCTGCCTTTACACTGTTTTGACATGGTACATTTCTCTTGATCCTGATAGCAACCCCACATTTTATAATTCCCATTTTACAATTTAAGATTCCACTGATTATTGATGGATTCAAGTACCATGTTCTATGTGATTTTGGACACATGCCTTAACCTCTCTGAGATTCCATTTTCATGGCTTATCAGAAAGAGAATAATCCCTGGTGTGGAGGCTGGTTGTGAAGGTTGCAGAGAATGTAGATGAAGCAGAAGAAATGCTCCCAAAGGGTGGTAAGTATTTGAACTGTACAAACTCCAAAGCACATATTCTTTGCCCTAGCTCATGCTGTCTGTAAACTCAGGTAGGTCTGGAAGATTTCACACACACACAAAAAAAAGGCTGAAGTAACAGCATCTGGCAGAGCAATTTCTAATCCAGATGATGCTGTCTTTGGTGCTATAATCACTGTTTTCTAAAAATCCTTAGGTTTCAACCCTTTTTCCTAGTTCCCGACCTAACTTTTTTGGATTTTCTGGCTTGTATGCCTTTAACTATGAAATATGGTTATTTAGGGTGAGCTCTTATTTTGATATTAAACTTGATGGGTCTGGAGACATCAGAAATCCAAGTACCCAAAACATAGGTTAAGTAATATTGACTGAGTAGCTTTTCAGATAAACTTATAAGGGTTTGGTTAATCTTTCATTGGATAGACCATTGGGCACTTGGATTTTGACCAAAAGTCTGGAGTCCTGAATTTCTTGATATTTCCTCTGTCCAATCCCACTCAACTGCCTGTAGGTACCAGAACTCTCCAAGGCATTGATTGCCTCAGAGCAAGGAGTTACCAGGGTGACACTGTCCAGGTGGCAAAAATATCCTGTGGACTTGAAATATCGGCACTGTTCATAGTACCCCATGCATGTACCTGCTTATTTTAACTATACATGAGTTTTTTTTTCTAATTGCAATAATAATAATAATAAAAAACCTCTAACCCCAGGATTCCACCAGAAATAAACATCTCACCCTGTGTACTTAGTGTTGCATGCTGTTCTTACACTTCCATTCTAGAATTTCTGACAGTCTTTTCACTATTCCCACAAGCATAAAAAGAAGACAGGGTAATGCGGCTTTTTTATTTATAATTCCAAAATGCCATCCTGTTTATCATAACAGACTCCTCTTGGATGGCAGGTAAGTTACCAGGAGCTGCTGAGATAGGATTAGCTTTTCAATCATGTGGCAGCTGTTAGAAGAGCTAAGGGCATAAATAAAGTCAAGGTTCAAAGTAGGCAAGATTAAGAAGTATGTATAATTCCTTACATACACGGAATCAGAAATCCAAGTACCCAAAACATAGGTTAAGTAATATTGACTGAGCAGCTTTTCAGATAAACTTCAATCCATTTTATTTTTTTCTCATGTTACTGTTGTTTGTTAGATGCTCTGCATTTTTCTCAGTAGACTGTACAGGTAAGGAGCGTAACAGCTCTTTAGCAGATTATTCTTTGAATAAAGGCAGAGACCAGAGGCTGTTCATCTGACCTACCATTCCTGCAGGATTATTGTTTCCATTAATGCGTTTTCGTGTCCCAGATGATTCTAGATAATAATCCTAGGGTTCAGATAACTTCAAGTCTCTGATCCCCTTCTTGACTGAGAGGGAAATAGGCTACTTGCTATCTCCATGGGGAGGCTTAAAGTTGGCTAAGATCAAGCTGTGATCTTGGGTTTAGAAGACTTCCGGAGCTTTCAAAGGATCAGCATGGATCTTCAACTACTGACCATGGCTCAAGCTAAGACCAGCTACTGCTACACTAGTATAGTTCCTTTCTCGACTACAGTCCTGGAACTCCTACCTAATAAACGTCAGATTTTCAATGTGCTTTTTAGAATATCCTGTATATTATTTTAAAACTGTGATTGAGCCGGGGACTTTCTTCCCTTTAGAAATACTTCAAAAGGGGAAGAACAAAAAGAACAAATACATCCCCACCAACAAAAAGACAATGTTCAGTTAACCTTGTTCCTTCAAATGCCCACGGCTTCTTTGGTTCACCAACTGTCATAAATCTGCTCCCTCCAAGCACAAAAGCCTTTTTTGAGGTTCAGAGGTTGAGTTTTATCTGCCCCCAGGGATACGGGGTTGCTCTCCTCTGCAATGGAGGGCTCTGGAGTACCGTGGTTGGCCTCTTTTGAGACAGGCTTGGTTTTCTAACGAATGAGTTGTGAAATGAGTTCCGAGGCTCCCCGGGAGACAAAGGATGCAGCTTGTCTTCCTCAGCGTTGTTGGCTGCATCTGTCTATTGCACATCAAAGCAAAACCAACACCTAAGCAAATCAATCCATCCCTAGATCTTCTGAAAAGCATTAACTCTCCCAAAGCAAAGGAAAGAACAGGACGGTGATGTGACTCACACTTTAGGTAAAGAAAAACAGTGCTCAGTTTGCATCCTGTTGAAATTATTTTCAGGTGGTGAATTCTTTCTATTGTTTGTTGTAACTAACCATTGGTGAAGATCAACTTGTGCCTCAGTTGAGGAGTCAGCATTTCAAAGGCACCCTGGTAGTGGACTGTCATTAGAGAAATCAAGTTCAAATATGCAGTTTCCTAGGTAGAGTCCTATACCATCAGGAGTCCAAGTTGCCAGAGGATTCATAGTTTCTAGAATTTTTTTTCTAAATTCAAATATAACGAGTTTGTAGGATGATAGAACTAAGAAAAGGAAAAATCATATTGAGACCATAAGCAGAAGAAAAGCTATGGTGCTTCTTAAAATCAAGTTCACTTTTCTAAGATTTCAGGAAACTGAGGAGAAACACAGGAAAACTAGGAAGAAAAGATAAAGGCCACTCTTTTGTCATTCCCATTGAGAATTGAAATGTATTTGAAAATTAAAATGTTGGGATACTTTAATCTGGGCTGAACTATCCTATTTCAAAATATCATTAATGTACTAGATTCACTGAGCTCAAAGCTTAGACTGTGTTTAAATATTTCCCAATCAAATGCATTTTGGCCATAGTCATAGCTGCCAGCTATGAAATAGATTAGATTGTTCTGTTTTGATAGCTGACATAACAGGAGCAAAACATGAGCAATCAATAGTTATTTTGGTCATTTCATCAACCATGTGACACCTCAATTGTTCAGCAATTGCCAATTATCACAGCTGAAAGGAGACTGAAATCCTCATAGAACATTTGCTTCCAAACTATCATGTAAGGCAAGTTCAATTTTTCCGAACCTGCTTTCTGTAAAATGTGGGTATACAACCTTATTTTGCATTTCTGGGAGCATATTAAGGGAATATTTTCATCAAGCTTTCTAACAAAATTGTTCAGAGCCTGCCCAGGGCTGTATTCAGTTTCCTTTTCATTACACGGGAAAAAAAAATTCTATTAGTGGGACAAAATGATTAAATTTCTTTCAGTTTTCCTATTTTTTTTTTGAGTAATAAGCATCTGTGTTATTAACTATTTTTCTGATTTCCATGTTTTGAGCCTCTTGCTTCAATGATCCGTTTGTAAATTTTGGGTATGACCACTCTGCTACATTCATAGGTATTAAGGAAAACAGAACCATTTCTCACATCTCCTGTTGATCAGAGAGCCTGACATAGCACCTTGAATACAGAGGGCAGTACAATTTTTTGGTGGGTAATTGGATGAATTTAAAACCTAAACTGATTTTCACCAGAGAATTCCAACTAATTTAAAAAATAAGAATGATGGTGTTTAGCTAACTGAGTGACTATAGGATTATCTGGGATGAAGAGATTTGCCAAATGAAATGACCTGGAAGACTTCTCATTCCCCATAAGAATAGAGAGGGATACATTAATATACTCCAAAGTACCATGGCTTATTATATTGATATGTGTTAGCATAATCTGAGGATTCACCTTCTGTGATTGGCTCTAGAAACAAGGCTCTACATCCGATTGATCTGAATCATTCTTAGAACACTATTTGACTCCTCATTTTAAACAATGTAAAAATATTCAGGTGGCTACAGAGGTAACAAGTCTCCATGATTATATCATGCACAATCAATTATATAAAGTACAAGAAGATCAGTGAAGAGAATACCAAGTAAAGTCCCATAAACATACAGCTGCCTGTATTGATGAGGAATTTTCCAGTTCCATTTTCTTCTAAACTTCCATTTATGATTTTTCCCTATAGTATCTGCTTCTAATACAAGCAGTCATAAACATTTTGGAATCCTGACATTATAATGCATATGACATTTTTTGTATCAGCCTAGAACTTTAACATATTAACTGTTCTGATAATTCCTGCAGTTAAGAAAACTGTTTGCTTTGGTAATTTAGTCCTCAAGTGTATTCAGCTTGGAAAATTTTATTTCTTTTTAGTGCCTTTAAAAAATAATGGTTATTGGAGTTCCCGTCGTGGCGCAGTGGTTAACGAATCCGACTAGGAACCATGAGGTTGTGGGTTCGATCCCTGCCCTTGCTCAGTGGTTTAATGATCCGGCGTTGCCGTGAGCTGTAGTGTAGGTTGCAGATGTGGCTCGGATCCTGCGTTGCTGTGGCTGCGGTGCAGGCCAGTGGGCACAGCTCCGATTAGACCCCTAGCCTGGGAACCTCCACATGCCGCGGGTGCGGCCATAAAATGACAAAAGGCAAAAAATGAAAAATAAAAAATAAAAAAATAATGGTTATGAAGTATCATTCTAGGAACATTTTGTATAATGCCTATTCTATACCAAGCCCTGTTCTTTGTGCTGGTGACATGGGGTTACATAAGATAGAGGAGGTTCTAACAAGGTCTTACACTGCAGCAGGGAGAGCCAGACAATAAGAACACAAGCAAGCTGTGTTTACAGAGGTGCTCAGCAGTACACAGAGTGAAATGAAGAGGAGCCAAGGGAAGGTGGGCCTGTGAGGACAAAGGTCTACCTTAGAAGAGGACTCTCTCAGGAAGCCACACGCCATGGAACAGATTTCAGGATAGGCTTCCTTACAACCTAAGAAAGCATTCCAGATGCATCTTTTAAAATTATGTATAACCCTGGCTACAAAACCCTGTAATTCACTGGAAGACAGAGAAAATTCTGTATGACGAATATACCAAGAGGAGTCCAATAATGTTAGGAATGCTGTGTCCTACATTAAAGGGGAGTGCTCCAAGCCGACTTTTCGGAATGTCCCCTCAACCTGAATCTTAGGCTCTAAGCTGGAGTTACCGAATCAGAATCCACCTGAAACAAAATCCCCAAGTGACCCATTAACAGATTAAAGTTTGAGAAACATTGTTTGTAACACCGACCAAGATTAACAGAAAAACAAAGGAAAAGTAATTCTGATTTCCCCATATTTTCTAAATCCTAAAAATATGCTACCATGGTATCTATGCTACCACAGTCGGCTGTACCTCTCCAGAATTCCCATCAGCCTTTGGGTTATGCTGTCTAAAATTATGTAGAGCTCTATATCAAGGTGAAAGTGAAGGATATGAGGAAATTTACATCAAGGTTCTTATCCATAAAAATCACTAAGCAGCCACAGAAGTATGGGATTCTAACAGCCTCTCAATATTTCTGACGACCTAGAATATTTCCTAGAAACCACTGAAACCTTAACCTCATTTTCTGATGTTACTGGTGATTATGGACCTCACTGCATGATAATACTGGTAATTACAGACATGTGAATAAGTTGAGGCAACCATTCCTCAATGGCCAGAGAATAGACTAGGTTTACATAAGAGATCTAAGCATTTTCATTCTATTTTCTGGATAACCTTCATGAACACAATGAAAAAAAAACTGTACATTTGTGTTGAAATACAGCTACACATCTAAGAGAAAAAAATGCTACTCAATAGTATGGAATTTATCATCAGTATTTGGGACAGCTGTTCTAAAGTTTCTCTATCTCAATGATTCTCGAACCTTTTTCATGGTGAAATTACTTTATATTTTAAACATTATAAAATAAAAAGAAATTAACTCAAAATGTGTCTAGACCAAATGTAGAACACACAGTGTAAAACTTCTAGCAGGTAAGAGTGAATCTAAGTTACTCTGCATTTGATGATGGATCTTTAGATACAATACCAAAAACATATACCATGAAAGGAAAAACCAAGAATTTAGGCTTCATTAAAATTTAAAAGGTCTCGGACTTCCTGTTGTGGCTCAGCCAGAATGAATCTGACTAGGATCCATAAGGACTCAGGTTCGATCCCTGGCCTTGCCCAGTGGGTTAAGGATCCGGCATTGCTGTGATCTGTGTTGTAGGTCGCAGACAGCAGTCAGATCCTGCATTGCTGTGATGGTGGTGTAGGCTACAGCTACAGCTCTGATTCCACCCCTAGCCTGGGAAACCTCTATATGCCCTGGGAGCAGCCTTAAAAAGATAAAAACTAAAAATAAAAAAAATAAAAGGTCTGCTCTGTAAAAGATAATGAGGTCGATAGATGCAAACTATTGCCTTCGGAATGGGTAAGCAATGAGATCCTGTTGTGTAGCACTGGGGACTATATCTAGTCACTTATGATGGAGCATGATGGAGGATAACGTGAGAAAAGAAAGTATATATGTATGTGTGACTGGGTTACCTTTCTGTACAGTAGAAAATTGACAGAACACTGTAAGCCAGCTATAATGGATAAAAAATCATTATAAAATAATAACTAAATAACGAAATAAATAAAAGATGATGTTAAAAGAATAAAAGTATAAGTCATGGACAGGGAGAAAATATTTGAAAAACACCTGCCTGATAAAGTACTACTATATGAAATACACTAAGAACACTTAAAATTCAACAATAAGAACACAAACAACCTAATTTCAAAATGAGCAAAACGTCTGAACAGACACCTCACTGAAGAAAGTATACAGATGGCAAATAAGCATATGGAAAAATTCTTAATATCATATGTCACTAGGGAAATGCAAATTAGAAAAAAAAAAAGAGAGAAATACTACTACATACCTGTTAGAATGACTAAAATCCAAAACACTGGCAACACCAAATGCTGACTAAAATGTAGCATTACGGGAACCCTCCCTACCTACTGGTGGAAATGCAAAATCGTACAGCCACTTTGGAAGAAAACTTGGCAGACTCTTTCAAGGCTAGGCATAGTTTTACCATAAAATCCAGTAACAGTACTCCCAAGTATTCATTTAAATAAGTTGAAAACTTATGTTCACACAAAAACTTACATAGCATTATTCATAGTCACCTAAAATTGGAAACCATCAAAATGTTCTTCAAAAAGTAAATGAATCAGCTGTATTATTTTATACATTGGAATATTATTCAGGGATAAAAAGAAATGAGGAGTCAAGACATACAAAAAATATGGAGGAACTTTAAATGCATAATTGCTAAGTGAAAAAGAAGCCAATCTGTAAAGACTATATAATACATGATTCTATTTGACCTTCCGGAAAAGGTTCTGCTGCTCCATAAAAGATCAATGATTGCCAGAAGTTTAAGGGGAGGACAAGACGGTTGAATAGGTGGAACAAAATAAATTTCTAGAGCAGTACAGTTGTACTATATGATACTGTAATGGTGGGTGCATTTGCATCCACCTCAACCACTGACATTACACATCTGTCCAAATTCTTAGAACTATACGATACAAAGTGTGAACCCTAATGTAAACCGTGGACCTTAGTTAATACGTATCAGTCACTTTACTGCACACCTGAAACTAACACAGAATGGTAAATTAAGGATATTTTAATAAAAATGTTAAAAATATGTATCCATATTGGTTCATCGGTTTATAACAAATGTACCACACTGATGCTAATAACAGAGGAAGTTGTCAATAGCATAAAGATATTAAAAATAGGAGAATTATGAGGAAAGAGAGTATATGAGGATTCTATGTATTTTTTGACTAATTTTCTGTAAACCCCAAACATCTCTAAAATATAAAGTCTGCCCACTGGAAAAATAAAATAACAGCACTGCTTTACAAGACAGTGGAACAGAAGACTCAGAATTTTCCCCCATAATTCCTTACAGACTCCATCACTCTATGCAGGCTGCTGAACACATTACATTTTTTATAGCAAAAAAGAAAGGGGGGGATTACCCTAACTGAATCATAAACTTCAGTCTTGACAATCTCTGGACTGGGATCATATACACTACTGTTTTGCAAGAAAACCTGGATGAATGCAGCAAGGGTATTGTAGCCATTATCTACTTGGAAAGATATCAATTATTTGTTATTATTTTATGTAATCTTCACGATAATCTTTGACTTGAGTTGTAATATAATTCTCTTATCCAGGGAAAAAAAAAGACATTCAGAGAGAGGATGTGATATCCTCAAAGTTACGTAGTAAATTATCCTGAGAGTCACATTTCAAACTCTGTTCTGTTGCATACTGATACCTGGGCTCTTTCCTTTAAGCAGTTTTCTCTCCCTTTTGTGGCAATTCCCTTTGGTTCTAACCCCTATTTTGCTTTGTTTTGTTTTCTGTATGTGATATTTCACGTTGTCTTCTTAAAAGTTAACCTTCTCTGGGGTATATGGAATGGTTGGCCAATGGGGACATGCCGTAAAGCACAGGTAACTCTACCTGATACTCTGTGATAATCTATACAGGAAAAGAATCTGAAAAAGATATGGGTACATGTATAATTGAATCACTGCTGTACAGCAGAAATTGTTGTTCCAGGCTACTCAAGTCTTTATGTGATGCGGTGGAGACCCTTCTAGCAAGGCCAGCCACTCTGGCTGCACCAAGAACCCCAACGTTTTCCCCTTTTGTACCCCTAGTACCAAGTACTAGTGCTGCTTGGAACTTAGAAACTGTTTAACAGATGCTTGATTAAGGAATGATAAAACTATGTTACTGCCATTATAGATAAGATAATGAACTCAAAGTCAAACACAGTTGTTTTCAAATCCTAGTTCTACCTGCCATTTATTTGATGTATGACCTTGGTCAAGTTATACAATCTCTCTGAGCTTCAATTCCTTGTCCATAATATGGGCCATCATAATATCCACCTCACATTATTGAAATGATTAAAATGAGGTTAGACATTTAAAACAATAAGTGCCTGTTATACAGACAATAATAAAGAATAACTCTTGTTTCATCTTTTTTTATTCTTTTTTCATATTCTTTTTCATTATGGTTTATTACAGGATATTGAATATAGCTCCCTGTGCAATAGGGACCTTGCTGCTTATCCATTCTATACATAATAGTTTGCATCTGCTAATCTCAAAACACCCAGTACAACCTCCCAACACCTCCTCCTTGGCAACCACAAGTCTGTTCTCTGTGTCTACGAGAGACCCCTAAAAACCCGACATCATTTTAATTTTTATTTCTACCCTTTTTTTTTTTTGTCTTTTGTCATTTTGGGGCCACACTCGCGGCATGTGGAGGTTCTCAGGCTAGGGGTCTAATCGGAGCTACAGCTGCTGGCCTAGGCCACACCCACAGCAACACGGGATCCGAGCCACATCTGCAACCTACACCACAGCTCACGGCAACACCGGATCCTTAAACCACTGAGCAATGCCAGGGAATGAACCTGCAACCTCGTGGTTCCTAGTCAGATTCGTTTCTGCTGCGCCACGGTGGGAACTCCTATTTCTATCTTTAGATTGTTGCTTTTTTTTTTCCTCCTAGCTTGCTTCCCTTAAGACACGCACTCTGCCCTATTTCCCCTCTCAGCACATCATTTAAATATCTTGACAAAATGTTTTCCAGCATGCTCTTGTCCTGGCATGTATATCTACAATAAAGCTATCCTGATATCTATTTCTATCTTAATTATCTATTTCATAAATAAGTTCATTTGTGTCATATATTAGATTCCACATATAAGTGATATCATATGGTTTTGTCTTTTTCTTTTTAACTTCACTTAGTATGATAATCTCTAGGTCCATCCATGTTGCTGTAAATGGCATTATTTCATTCTTTTTTTTTTATGGTTGAGTGATATTCCATTGTATATATGCACCACATCTTCTTTATCTATTCTTCTGTCAATGGATATTTAGGTTGTTTCCATGTCATAGCTATTATAAATATTGCTGCAATGAACATTGGGGTGCAAGTACCTTTTTGAATTGTAGTTTTGTCCAGATATAGGCCCAGGAGTGGGATTCCTGGATCATATGCCAACCCTATTTTTAGTTTTTTGAGGAACCTCCCTACTGTTCTCCGTTGTGGCTGCTCATCTTCTTTTCTACATCACCTGTAGTTTGAAAGATTTTTTTAAATAAAATTTGCTCATTCACTAGCTGAGATTAAAGTGGTTTTAGCATTGAAATATATCCTCCTATGGTTGCTGTTAGTATATCTATCTTATTTAGGGTATTAATTTTGGAATATAGGAGAAAACTCTCTCCATGAACGTTAAACTCCTTAAGCAAAGGTAATCTTCTTTGCAAATTAGAATCCCTGTCTCACAAATCCTGTATCTGCTCATCCTTTGAATTCTGACAATCCTCAATTCTTCAGGTTGTGGCCGTTTTATAAAATTTCCAGCAAAACACAGGGCTCCTATTTGTCAGTTACACTTCATAGATATGAGGGTGCACAGATAAAATCTATTAGGCCAGCAGGGCACCTATTAATGTTCCAGTGGCAGTAATTAAATCCAGATGGAAAAATAGCTACAAGTATTTCCCCAAAACTGAACCAGATGTTTTGGCAACTGGATGAAGGCACAAACCTGAAACCCTCCACATGCCACAGACAAAGGCTCTTCAGAAGCGGCCCCTCTATGAGCAGTGAGCTGCACACTGTCTCAGCCTGCCGGCGATGTCAGATAACAGCAGAAGGAGGCTCCCCGCGTGCGCAACTGCAGTCTATCCAAGCACACAAATGGACAATTGCAAAATCCATTAATTTATTAAAAGCCCTTCTAATATGAAGCAAACCGACATACACATTTATATATCCACGTGCGAGGCCACAATCAATTCACAGTGGCGTTCCAACTTAGTCATGCCTCATAGATCATCTTTCGAGGTAGCTTACACAGGATACACTTTCCTAATTAATAGGCAGTAAAAATATTAATTATCGCCATATTCATTTAGTGTTCAATTAACAAATGAAAACTTAAAATTCATTTCCGTGGCTGGTCAAAGGTGACCTGAGGGACCCCTAAAAAGCCAACATCATTTTAATTTTTATTTCTATCTTTAGATTGTTGCTTCTTTTCCCCCCAGCTTGCTTCCCTTAAGACACGCACTCTGCCCTATTTCCCCTCTCAGCACATCATTTAAATATCTTGACAAAATGTTTTCCAGCGCACTCTTGTCCTGGCATGTATATCTACCATGAAGCTATCCTGATATCCTGTTATGAAATGAGATGAGAAAAGTTATTTGATCCGTGGAGACTTAAATTAATAACAGTGGCACTGGTTTCCATCAGCAAGGCCAGCAGCAGAGGGTAAGAGGGGACCTCAGTCAGCCGGACTTTAATTCAGTGCAGTGTGCTGCCTTAAACGTCAAGAAGGCAGAAATAAGAAGCTCACTAGCCATTGCATCTGCACAGCGCGGTGGAGTACAGCTGAGCGACACCGGCCACCATCTCCTTAGGCTGGTGAATTTCATTCTGTCAAGTCAATTGCTACCCTGGTACCTATCTTATTAGTGTTAATTTATCTCCAGTGTTAAGGAGGTTAACGACACTGTTATTTTCTCTGCTACCGAGCTTCACTGCATGTCTGCAGGATGATATTCTGAGTAACCTCATCAGAGGAAGGAATCATAGCGAAAACCTACTTGAACAATAAATAACCTTTAAAAATAATGTGTCCTTCAGAGAGAGGAAATAAAGCAGTATAATGTTAATTGTAGAGACTATGGAGGAAACATTTTTCATCCTTCAAAAAAGACAGCATAATGGTGGCACATTTCTCAGAACACAAGATCACACAAAATCTCATATTAAGGACTGAAGTTATACTCTCAAACAGTTCCTACCGTTTCAAATTGAAATACAAACTGAAGGTAAGGTTTAGAGAGATATTTTCTAACTAGCCTTCAATTTTTTTGCTTTATTTTTCTGTCAATACTCCTTCATAGACTGGAACCTTCCACAGTGGACAGACACGGATAGGAAACACATTACCTTAACTCTCCTAGTACCAACAAATCATATATTCCAAATTCAAGAATTCCCTTAAGTGCTCAACTGCATGATCTTTCTGCTTTCCTCCATCATTCTCCCCACCCCCACCCCCAGCTCAGGATTTGTGCTGTGTAATTGTATAATAGATAACTTTCTAAAATGTATGTGTATGAGGGTCTGTGAATTATAAATACAATCTGGGATGTTCACTTAAAATTCCCATCTAGGATTTCCCATCGTGGCTCAGTGGAAACGAATCTGACTAGTATCTATGAGGATGCAGTTTTGATCCCTAGCCTCGCTCAGCGGGTTAAAGATCTGGTGCTGCTGTAAGCTGTGGTATAGGTCGCAGATATGGCTTGGATCTGGCATTGCTGTGGCTGTGTTGTAGGCCAGCAGCTACAACTCCAATTTGACCCCATATGCCACTGATGGGGCCCTAAAAAGACAAAAAAAAAAGAAGAAGAAGAAAAGATAATTCCCATCTAATATAACTAGAGAGACAGGTGGGAGTCCTCTGTGACTCTGTGTCTTGATAATTCTCATGGAGAACACTGGTCTTGGAATTTGTGGGGAGATAATCAGTTCATTATTATATAGTTAGCCTTTTTTCCTTGTAAAATTCTGAACCTTTAGCATGATTTTCAATTTTGCCCACAGAGAGACCAAAAAAATCGCTATTCATGAACTTTTACCAACCAACAAATTCCCAAGTACTAAGTAACAAATGATTCCCAATATAAACTGTAGTGAAATGTGAATAAAAACATTGTCACCTCTCTGTCTTTTAATATTCTCTTGCTTGGAGAACCATGTTGAGTGGGCTGAAGCGAGTGCTAAAATATTTGCATGGAGGCTTAAGCCTTCCAACGATGGAGAATAAACAGAACTTCATCCACCCCAAGTCCTTTATTGCTGAGGTCAGATTCAACTCTTTCAGATATCCATTCTTTTAGAAAAAACATCATATTTTTTCTTGCACCTCTTCCCTCTCCCTTGCCTTGCATTCCCTGTACTTCTTCTCTTTTGGAGGTTTTTTTCCCAGAAAGAAACTGTAATTCGATCACCTTGTGAGTGCAAATAAAAGTTAGTAGAAAACAGCCAAGATGAACAGAAATATAGGTGCTGAAAACTCTTCTGAGTCCACTCAACTACCTAAAAGTGATTTGCTCTTTTTCACCCCCTTGGCAGAATACAATTCAAATTTTCACATGCTTTATCAAAACTGTAACATAGTTTGTATCCTGAACTTGTTGGATTACTCTTAAAGAACTGAACGTATAAATATTAGCTCTATGAAGCCCAAAAGCCACATGCAGACACACATATTATATGCCACTTTTCCCCCCCAGTCTTTTGACAGACAACTCTTTGAGTTATCTACTTTTTGATTATCCCTTCTGCATAGACAATGATTCCCTCTGCATCCGGAAATTAACAGAAGATGTCATGGAAGAGGCAAAGGCTTGGCCAACGTTAATTCAGTATCTACCAGGTGCTTCAGACTCATGAACTCATTGCAGTGAGAAGAGTATATACACACATCCCAGGTGACCACATGAGGATATTAAAACTTAGAGAAGCTGAGTAATTGTAGGGATTGCCCAGCTGTTAGTGTCGAAGGAATTAACTTCAAAGCGTGTGCTCTTTATACTCCTTCTCAACTTTGTGCACCTTGTGTTGTTGTACCCCACCCTGGGAAACTGTCAACATCTCCAGTCTAAACATTAGTCCAGACATCAGTTATTTCATCCATTTGGACATTGGTCATTAACCCTGAGCACCTGAAGAAATCTGTTTGGGTTGTGAGTCACTGTGTTTTGAAAACTATCCACAGGTCTCCAGTAAAAATTAGAGACGGAAAGATTAACTTAATCATTCTCATTAGTACGATGTTTTGTATGGTATTTCCTATTGGACTGTCACATAAATATGCTATTGGTTGCAAGCAGAGACAACCACTTGAGTTAATTTAAGCTCGGGAGATTTGGAAGGATAACTGCTAAACAAATTAAAAGGAGACGCTAAAGAATCAGGGTGAGAAAACAGGAAGGAGGCAAGGGAGGCTGGAGATAAGAAATAATCTGGGAAGAGCCTTGTCACCACTGTTGCCGCACAGCTCTGACATCACTTAATACAGACTTCAAGGTACGGCTACACTGTCTCGGTGCAAGATCACCCATCAAATCTTCAAAGTCCTGAGTGAGGAGATCAGACTGGCTGAGCCTAAGTCACTTATCCTTCCTTCCATCTGGCCTCCTGGGATGGGGAGAAATTGGATAAATTCTGCAATAAAGTAGTGACCCAGCCTTCCACCCAGAGACGGGAGGCAGAGCCTCACCAAAACCAGAAAGGGGGTTCTTCTGCTAAGCAGACAAATAAAAAGACAAGTATCCACTAGAGACAGCCTAGAAGAATTCTTCCAAATTGTTCTGTTTACCACAAATAGTATTCAGTTATGTGTATTTGATTGTCAGACTAAGGAAATGAATAATGCTTTCTTTCATTCCAGAGTCTCTACGTTTGTTTGTTTGTTTGTTTGTTTGTTTTAAATATATCAATACTTACTATCAGATATTTGTTTTTCACCAATATTACAAATGACAAGTGTGATATGAGAATCTCTTAGAGTTCAATGTATATCCCTTTTTATGACTGCAACTTGAAAACATGAAAAAAATATTGCTCTTGGAAGAATTAGCATGCAGAAAGAAGTTGTGATTCAATAGAGCTGAAGTCAAGAGTCCTGCTTTCCAATCCATGTTCCAGCACCTGCTTGTCTGAACTCTGTACTCGTATCGCTGTTCCTAGCCCATGTCTTTCCTTTGTGAATTAGGGCTAGTAATACTGTAGCAAGAGGAAATGATAGGGTAACACCCAGCAGACAGTAAGCACTCGATGTTTATGAAATCTACATGTTTGTCTTTTTTCTAGGAATTGCATTCAATGGTTATAAGCTATTACCCATCGCAATTTCCTCCCATAACTATTTTATGCTCTTAAGAGCAGCTTGATATCTTAAGTACTCTAAACTGGCCATTCAGAATAGGGTTGCCTTTCCTAGGATCTAGAACGTAAATTACAACCATAAATCATATTATTATTATGAGATTCTCTGAGAGTGAATCTCGTAATAAAATTATTTATATTATTGAGATTCTCTGAGAGTGCACTCATTTTACCCCAGGAAGCTTCATCAACGATAAATCATCCTGGTCAGGATTTCAAGCATGTCTGAAGCATCTGAATAGGCTCATGGGGTAGAAGGTTGGCACAGAGAAGTGTAAAGCACACTTCCTGTCCCCTTGGAAACTTATGATTTAGCTGAGGAGCAAGACACAAAGGCAAACGTGTATATACCCACACCGATGGTAAGTTAATTACAAATTTGAGTACACACACCAAAAACATTGTTTGAGCTCAAAGATTCAACGATCGTTAGAGTCTAGCATAAGCAGGAAAAAGGGAGGTTAAAACTCATGTAATATGTTGGTTCTTGAGAAGACAGTTAAAGGAAGAGTAAAATTTGAATAGGAGAGGAGAGAGAGTTTAGCCAAGTAACACAAGTTAAGCTAAGGCACGACCGAATAGGAATATTTTAGTGTGCGCTAAGGAAAACTTTTTTCAAAATCCAGGGCTTTTGGTGAACCAGAGAAATCCATGGACTTCCCTATTTCCCACCTCCAGAGTGAATTTTTCCATCTTCTTTTATAATCGAAAATTAGTATTGATGTGTCATCTGGTCCTATAACATTTTTGGTAACTTAAATTAACACATGAATGATGATCCACAAACTGTTTTTGAATCATATTGTTCTACTTTATATAGATTATCTTTTCCTGTTTTGTGAAGGCGTGTCTCAAACTGTCCATATTTTTAAGAAGTGTTCCCCACTTCCAAATGGTTCTAGAATCTCTTGAGTCTTGCCGTGCCTCCTCACTGCCAGGATTTTTCTAAGTCTCTGAGCTTCCTCATCCATGCAGAGTAGAAAGAGAGAGCATATTCCGGGGGGACGCTTACATTTACAGTATGGAAGTTAGCTCGGGGACTTCAATTTTGATGCCAAGAGAGTTCTTAACAAACAACATTGTGTGAGCCTCTGTTTGAAATGTTATTTTTTATGATCCCAGCTATGGTAATTGTTCTGCCCCTGAAGTTTTAGAAGTAGGTGGTTAGTTTTCATGGTGATTCCGACCATCATTGTAAGACTAAGTGTTTATTGTTCTGAGCTCATCAGATGACTGCTGATGGTTTTTCTCAGTAGAATCATAAACGTTTTTCCTTCTTTTGGTGCATTTTATTTTCCTTACTTGGAATGTCTGCTTATCTATAGTCTCATGATACTTAAAGTCTACCTTTATCCTAAGTCCTGGTAATAGTCACGTTAATGGGCTTAGGATGCCTGGGTGTACTTACTATTGAGTCCAAATCTCTCAATATATAAGTCTTCAGTTTCTGAGTTTATTTTCACACTATTTACATCTTTTTACCTTTCAAAAATTGATTTGGTGGAGTAACTTTGCCAGTACCACCCCTTGGGTTAATGATATTATGCAACTTCTGTTCTAATGGATTTAATCAAAATTTCTGGGCATTTCTTATAGTAGTAAAGGAGCACTTAAAAGGCAACATGGGAGTTCCCCATCGTAGCGCAGTGGAAACAAATCTGACTAGGAACCATGAAGTTGCAGGTTTGATCCCTGGCCTCTCTCAGTGGGTTAAGGATCCGGCGTTGCCGTGATCTTGGTGTAGGTCACAGACACAGCTTGGATCTGGCATTGCTGTGGCTGTGGTGCAGGCTGACAGCTGTAGCTCTGTTTAGACCCCTAGCCTGGGAACCTCCATATGCTTCAGGTGGGGCCCTAAAAAGCAAAAAAAAAAAAAAAGGCAGCACGGACTTCTTCTCATGGTGACAGAGCAAATGTATGCACAGTAGTTGTCAGAGATGCTCTTAGATGAGACTAGGGTCTCATCAAGGTTTATTGCATGAATATTGGTGATGGAGCCTCTGAGACTCAGACAAGTGTCCTTATTCACTAACACTCTAATTTAATGAGCCCTAAGGAACCTGGGGTAAAAGACTCATAGTTACAATTCGATTTGCCCATGGCCTTCAGTCTATATGGAACTACGATGGGTGAGACAAGAGCAAAGTAGATGCCACAGAAAGAAGAAAACAAAAATCACAAGAAAATGGATGGCACTTATTTTAAATATCTTTCCACAGAATTCTCGGGTTTCTGTTTTATTTATGCTGAAGATCTCTTCCCAAAGACTGGCCACCAACCGCATGTGAGTGGAAGGAAGAAAGTCGTACCTGCCTTAGGTTATTTTTTACTGATTTTTTTTTCACTTAGTAAACATAAATTGAAGGCTTATTATGGTTCAGTCAAGCTACATTCTGGCCTTTCCAAATTGTATCTTCTGCCTTTTCCAAAAGAGTCATGATTTAAGCCTGCTGTCCTGGTGTGACGATGAATAACGCCCCCATTCACTTTCAAAATTTCCCAAATTTGAATGATAAACTGTATCAGAGATAATTAATAAAATGTTCTGTACTGATGGAAATATTCTGTATCTGTGCCATTCGATATGGCAGAAGTGATAGCTATCAAACACTTGAAACATAACTCTTGAAATATAACAAATGAATTTTAATTTTTTTTTAGTTTTAATTAATTTAAATCTAAATAGCCACATGCAGTAAGTGACTACTTATGGGACAGCATAATATTATGTGGTTACTGTAAGGATAGCCGTCTTCAATGGGCTAGAAAATAAGAGTTTGGAGCCTGTTCAATTTGAACGCCTTGTGCTCAATGCGGTGATCTGGAGCACATCTCTTTAACACTGTAGATATCAAATGAGAAACACCCATTTATAAAAGGAAGTCAAACTTCTTAGAAGCTTTTTTTTTTTTATTTTTTTTATTTTTTATTTTTTATTTTTTTTGCCTTTTGCCTTTTGTCATTTTATGGCCGCGGGTTTTATGGCCGCACCCGCGGCATGTGGAGGTTCCCAGGCTAGGGGTCTAATCGGAGCTGTG
>PVHT021183688.1:5563185-5673768 GCA_004024745.2 Catagonus wagneri | reverse complement strand
CCACTGGCCTGCGCCGCAGCCACAGCAACGCAGGATCCGAGCCGCGTCTGCAACCTACACCACAGCTCACGGCAACGCCGGATCGTTAACCCACTGAGCAAGGGCAGGGATCGAACCCGCAAACTCATGGTTCCTAGTCGGATTCGTTAACCACTGCGCCACGACGGGAACTCCAGAAGCTTTGATTTCACCACTTTCTCTCTTGCCACTTCAGCTGCTCGGAGTGCTGTCCTCTGCCTCTGCCACTGTCCCTCCAAAAACTTGCTCTTGCCAAATTCACAAATGATTTCTAATTTGACACATCCCAGAGATGTTTTAAAATCTCATCTAATCTCATCTGCCGCGCCCTCAGCAGGCATATGGAGGTTCGCAGGCTAGGGGCTAGGGGTCGAATCAGAGCTGTAGCTGCCAGCCTGTGCCAGAGGCACAGCAACACAGGATCCAAGGCGTGTCTGCAACCTACACCACAGATTACTGCAATGCCAGATCCGCAACCCACTGAGCGAGGACCGGGATGGAACCCGAATCCTTATGGATACTAGTTGGATTCGTTTCTGTTGTGCCACAGGGGGAACTTACCAAATCTCATCTTTTTAAATTTCAGATCATTCCTGGTTCTTAAAGTGTCTTTCTCGTGGTATCAATGTCTATTGGTTTTCTTCCATTCCTTCTGGTTGGTATTTCTCAGTCTCTCTTATTTTATCTCTTCTTTTCTTCCCATCCTCTCAATTCAGCAGTCTGGAAGGATTATGTCAATTTTAACTTCAGGATGTATCTCGAATCAATTCAGTTCTTTCCACCTCTACTGGATTCAGCATAATCCAAGCCATCGTCATTTTATCCATCATCATAGTCTCATAATTGGCCTGGTGGCTTCTGCTCTTGGTTTTCTCCTTCCAGCAGTCAGAGATCTTTATAAAACACAAGTAAAATCCCTTCCTGTCTTAAAACCATTTGAAATGGCCTGCAAATGCCACATGATCTGGCTCCAGGCTTCTTAGAACTTTGTTTCATGCCACACTTTTTGACCCTCAGCCAAAGAGGACTTCTTTGAGTTCCTCAATTATACCAAGCATTTTCCCAGCTGAGTGTCTGTGCCTGGTCTGTTTCCTCTACTTGGAATATCCTTCCTCGACTTGGGTAACTATCTTTTTTTCACCCCACCAGGTTCAAATCTTAACTTGTAAAATCACCCTTTGTAAGATCACACCAAACAAATTCAGAACTTCCTTTTCTTTTATAACATTTATAACAATAGGTTTATTCATTTCATGTATAAACTTTTCCTCTAGACAATAATCCATTAGTTAAAGCTTTTGTCTCTTTTGTTCCACGTTGTACAGAATGTCAAGCACAGTACCTGAAACACTCTAGCTATTCAATAAATATTTGTTGATGAGATATTTTCCTTTCATAATGTAGCACCACTATTTGGCATTTGCCTCAGCAACTGTTTGAAATTCCCTGGAGGATGGTTTGATGTTAAATGCTCTTTGATGATTCATCTAGGTACTCAAGTCAAACCCTTTCTAATCTGTTCATAACTTTTTGGCAGTTCTCATGTTTGTAGAGTTGATCAAGGTTCTCTGGTGTCTGGGAGGATTAAAAAGGACAGAACAAAGGAATTCAACCTGCATCATAGTCAGACTGTGTCCATGGTCTTGTCCCTTTAAGATCATCTCCCCAGCTCTCAGAGAATCACCAAGCAGTCAATAAGGATAATGTACTAAGTACCTGTTGAGTTTTTAACTCAGCCTTCCAATCCATCTGTCTCATGTTATATCTCTGGCCATCCCAGTCCAGGCTGAAGTTCCATCCTTGCTCGTTTTGGCTTCTAGAGCAGTTTGACTGATTTGCTTGGATATAGACCTTGCTTTTTTATATATAGTTAATTTGTGACCTAATAAAAGGATACACAGCCTACTTTGTTATAGCCCCAGGATCACTTTCTCTGCCTCTCTCTCCACCCTTCTCTGCCCCCCTCACATTGCATCCTAGGAGTATGCTTTTGCGGGCAGCCCTGATTTGCTTTGGTATGACAACACCTTGCCTTCCCTTGCTCAGTCTCAAAAGGTGAAATAAGCAATGCTAGCAGAATGCCTCCATATACGTATATAAGACTTTTTGTTTCATTGGTTCAAGGGGAAAAAATAACTGCTGTAAAATCTGATTAATAACTCATTGATATTAGAGGTGTTGGGAAGGAGACTAATTCTAGCCATGGATGGCACTCATGAGAGTTTTGCCCTCTCTATTTGCAGCATCCTCTGATCACTTTTAAATATCTGTTTTAGTTCCTATCACATGAATTCAATGCTTCATTATCCAGAAGGTCTCTGAGATTCTTCTCTTAATCTTTATTTCAAGAAATCTTGCAAAGCCTGACTCAAAGAACCCTAGAAAAGTCCACTGCTTCACTGTTATGATTTCTTCACTGTTATAATTTTTACTTTAAAGAGCAAGCTCTTGTTTAGAGAATGTTTCTGGAACAACTCCTCCATCTCTTTTTATATTCCACTACTGTAAAACTGTATTTCTATAAAAACACATCCATATGCATAGTCATTAAAAATTCCATTAATACAAAAGTATCTAACCAGAATACATTCTCTATTACTCAACATTTATTAATGTGCTTTACCATTCACTCCACTGCTGAGCCTCTGCCCTTTAGCTAATTATGTTGAGATGTCAAATGTACCAGTGTGTGACCTTGAACAACTCATTAAGCTTCCTAAATCTCAGTTTCTGTGTCTTTGAGATGGACATAAGTAGTACCAGCTGCTTTGATGAGTTATGTCATAGGGCGTGGGTGCCAAGTGAGAGAGAGACTGAAAAACTATACCAGCCTCTCTTGTGTCTCAGGATAGTGACCAAATCAGCTTGGAGTAGATCTTCTTAAGTCAAAGAAGAGTCTCCTAAAGGTCTGATTTGTAGTTATGCAAATGTAGGATGAATAGATTCCTATTGCCTGGGACAAAGGGTGTAATAAAATCTTGCTCAGTTCAGTCAAGACTGCCTTTTCTTGAGACCTCTGGTGTGAAAAGCTAGTCACTATGGTGAAACAGACCAATTTGCATAAGGAGTCTAGGGTTTGTGGGAAAGGATAATCCAAGACCCACAATCTCTAGTCAAAGTGATGTGACATAAAAGAGATGTGTTGGGATGCACCAGGGTAGCACTCAAGAGTCACGGTCAGGATTTCCCATCTTGTCTCAGTAGTAATGAACCCACCTAGTATCCTTGAGGGTGTGGGCTTGATCCCTGGCCTTGCTCAGTGGGTTAAGGATCTGGCATTGCCTGGGAACTTCCATGTGTTGAAGGTGAGGCCCTAAAAAGACAAAAAAATAAAAAAAATCAGTATCAGGGAGTTCCTGTCATGGCTCAGCAGAAATAAATCTGACTAGGAACCATGAGGTTGTGGATTCGATTCCTGGCCTCACTCAGTGGATTAAGGATCTAGCGTTACCGTGAGCTGTGGTGTAGGTTGCAGACAGGGCTCGGATCCCACATTGCTGTGGCTGTGGCATAGGCCGGTAGTTGTAGCTCTAATTAGACCCCTACCGTGGGAACCTCCACATGCTGCCGGTGCAGTCCTAAAAAAAAAAAAGCAAAAAACAAAACCACAAAAGAATAGTCAGGGTCAAGGAAGAGGGATATCTGACTGGTACTGTGATGGGCTTTGGGGCACAAGAGCTGAGCAATGAGGGATGAGCCAAGGAACTCCAAATTTGTCCCCAAACTGGGTCACTGCTATGTCCTGGGGAAAGATGGAGAGACCAAAGGCATCCCAACAGCAGGAAAGTCTTACCCTTGGATGTTCATGACCAGTCTTTAAAAGAAACACGCTGGGGCTCCAAGAAACAACAGAACAAATTTTCATGCTCTCTTCCTTTCCTCTTCTTTTTCCTTCTCCTCCTCCTTTTCTGCTTCCTACTTTCTTTGACACTATAAAAGGTATAACATTCCTTTGAACTAAATAGGCCCATAGTGCTCTGGGACAATTTTGAGGTGGTTAACTTCATAAGGAAAGTACTTTATTTCATGTGAATAGCTTAGGTAAGAAAAGAAACAAATATTTTAAAACATATAAGGGTTACTATATTTGTAACTTGAGCCAGTAGAGAAGATCACACTTTTGATAACAGTGAAAGAGTTTTGTAAATAATAATACTCTATATAAGATATAAAGACTTTTTCTAGCTTTTGCCTGTGACCTTTTCATGAGGCCCAGTTTATTCCCAAATTATCCCATATAAGGGCTCTCAGAAATCAACCAAGATCTAAAATAAAAATGTATCTTCCAGGAAGTACTGAGAACTCCTCTTAACTCTGAAATGAGATGGTATTAAGGGAATGTTTGAAACAACAACTTTGGACTAAGAAATATCATAAATTAACCAGTTCCAAATTTGCAGGGCAACAGCTAAGGCTAGGCCTTTGTAATAACTTTCCAGTTCCTATGGAAATAGTAAAAAAGAGTAGAGAACAGCCAAGATACACCGACCCTGGGTCCCTCACCTTACCTCCGATGGGAAGTGGCTGCCATCTCCTGTGTGTTCAGAAAGGGATTCAACTCTGGGATCTGGGAGTTCCACTCTTAGCCAAGTTTTAACCTTCAGCTATTTCCCCAGCTTCCTCCCCAAAACTCTGACAGAAAGATCATCATCCTTAGCCAAGCTCCTCTGGCGTCATGGCCACACTTTGGAAGAGATCTCCTCCTTAGAAATTCATTATCCAGCCCAATCCAGCCCCATTTCTCTCTGTACATCAATGTGTCTCCTTTTCGCCTTGAGTTCGATTGTTTCCTTTCCTTCCAAAACAATTCTTCTCTTTCATTTCCCACAACTGTGATCCCTGTTATGCCTACTCCCAAATTCCAGTTTCTAAAATCAATTTCCTATACCTCCAAGGTGTTCTAAAACTGTCCCCATGGTTTTCCCGCTAGAGCCTATGGTAGTGCCCGGCATAGATCGCGCACTCCTTGAATATTCTTTGAATTAACTAAATCCTTTAATGAACTCAGTACGTATGATGGTGAATAGTTTTAAGCCATTTAAGAATATTCAGACTTGCTGTGATACCAGTCATCTTCTTCAGAAACAGTTACTGCCTTCGTCTTTCTTTTTAGCTGTACCTCATATTTCGATTGCTATCAGTAATAGTAATTGTTAGATATTGTTTGTTGATTTATTTATAATCGTGATTTCCCTGGTTATTTATACTACCAAAGGCATTAAGATGACTTATAAGTATATTTAAAACATAGTGGGATGACATCAATTTAAAATAAGCAGGGAATTTCATATGTGGCTCAGCAGAAATGAATCCGACTAGAATCCATGAGGATGCAGGTTGAATTCCTGGCCTCGCTCATTGGGTCGGGGATCTGGTGTTGCCGTCAGCTGTGCTGTAGGTTGCAGATGCGGCTAGGATCCCACGTTGCTGTGTCTGTGGCATAGGCTGGCAGCTGTAGCTCCAATTTGACCCCTAGCCTGGGAACATGCAGGGTGTGGCCCTAAAAAGGAAAAAAAAAAAAAAAGAGGAAAGTGAAGAACCAAGTCAGGAAAACAAGAACATAGAAGGAAAATAGTTTTGAAATAAAAAGTGAATGTGAATCCATGCCATAAGGGCCTATCCAGCTGCTCTGGGTAGATCATTAATTTGACTTGCAAGTTCCTAGCTACCAACACCGAAGGTAAACCCAATCACTTTAACAGTTCATAGTGTTTTAAGAGAGAAACAAGGAAGTAACTCAGAAGAAACAATTATTTGTGATGTTAAGATCAGACAGGAATGTTTCCCTTGGGGCCGGTGGAAGAGTCCAGTGTCATGCAGTGAACCGCATCCCCACAGCACACTTAAAGGGAGCACACAAGTTTAATAGGACTATTTCCACAATGTTCTCCCCTGAAAGCCCATGGCATCTTTCCCAAGGGCAATGGAGTATAAACATCCTGACAGGCCCCCACTGTAAATGATATGCTGCAGACACTCAGATCTCCAGTGATCTGACTTAATCCAGAAGTAAATATTAAGATATAGAAGAAGAGATACAATGCCTCACTTACAGAAATTTTCCTTACAGGCTGCTTTTCTTAGCTTTTTTTGCTTTTTAGCACCCATGGCATATGGAGGTTCCCAGGCTAGGCGTCGAATCAGAGCTCCAGCTCCCAGACTATGCCACCGTCACAGCAACACAGATCTGAGCCATGTCTGCAACCTACACCACAGCTCACAGCAACACTGTATCCTTAACCCACTGAGCAAAGCCAAGAATCAAACCTGCATCTTCATGGATGTTAGTCAGATTAGTTAACTGCTGAGCCATGACTGGAACTCCTGAGTTTCTATTTAATATTGAATGCGTTGTTACCAATAGAGAAACAAGCCACTTGTCAGGCATTGTATAGTTAGATAGGATCCTCAAGTCAACCCACATGATAGTTATTATTATTCATGTTACGTTAATGAGGGAGCTGAGGCTCTGAGAAGTTGAATAACTCGTCGAAGGCCACCACAGCGAGGAAGTAAGGTGACAAGGATTTGAAACCCAAGGCTTGGCTCCAAATTTATGCTCAATTATTTTTAATTCTCAAACATTCAGAAAGACATAGAGATCGATGTACAAATGGCCGTATACCCACCATCAAGATTTGATAGATGTTAACATTTTCCCTTGCTCTAAGCAGTACCCCAAGTCACCTCCTCTTAGTGCCTCTTTGGAATCTAAGAGACTAACCAAATGGATCATGGCTTTTTTCCAGCTGCAGCAGCAGAGAAATCTCCTGGCTGCCTTCGCTTATAAATCTCTAACTGCCCAAAATGGCTTGGGCTGCATTATTTAAAACACAGTGTGCCTTTTTCCGTTGGTTGGCACATAGGCATGGCTGGGAACTAAAGCCTTAATATATCCCTGGGGAAGAAAAGGCTCAGCTGTTGGTTCATCTGCCAACTTCTGGTTATGTTAAGTGCGCATTGTGCCATCTCCACTCCCAGAGAACTCCTTGAAACTCAAAACAATGTGTGATTAACCTTTTGCTTTTTTTCTTCAACTTGACTGAAAGTGAATGAGACATGATGGGAGAATGTCTATTTCAATGGTGCCATTTTCTCAGGAAGTGAATCTTTTCGTCTAAGTCCAATGGTGAAAATTATTTTTAACTTTTATTTTTTTTGACTGTTTGATTAAATTATAGTTGTTTTGCAAAAAAAAAAAAAAAAGGAGTTCCCGTCATGGCGCAGCAGTTAACGAATCCGACTAGGAACCATGAGGTTGCAGGTTCGATCCCTGGCCTTGCTCAGTGGGTCAACGATCCGGCTTTGCCGTGTGCTGTGGTGTAGGTCGCAGACGCGGCTGGGATCCTGCGTTGCTGTGGCTCTGGCGTAGGCCACAGCAACAGCTCCGATTAGACCCCTAGCCTGGGAACCTCCACATGCCGCAGGTGTGGCCCTAAAATGACAAAAGGAAAAAAAAAAAAAACTCATAATCATGAGTTGAGTGGATTTGAAATACATTTTTCGTCTTCGTCCACATCTTATTTAGTATAGACACTATGAGCAGACACAAAAAGTAAAAAAAATTTCTATACTAAAGATGCCCTGAATTTCAGAAATAAGGATGAAAAACGCTTTAGTTTTTTGATCCCTTAACTCACTCTTTAGTACAATGCTGCAAGGCTAAAGACTCTTCTAGGGAAAAGCTGTAGCAGACACTGACAAAAAAATATTAATATATGGAGATTTTCTTCAAGTAATTGGTATGAAACTACACACGGTGAACTATTTGTTACTACATTAATTTTTTAAGAGTGTAGCTTTATCCTCATAACTTTCATTTGAAATATTATGTATAAATTGCCATAAATTTTAAAACTCGTGGATGCAATTAACATTTGCGTTAGCAGTTCTAAGTTCCAAATATTCTATTTTGGGCATCCAGAAACTAACAAGGAATACCAAAAACAATCTCCAAACAGTCAATTTGCTCATCAAGTTGTATGTATCAACTTGTCTCAACAAGTACGTGAAGGCCTTTTCATTCTTCAGCCAATTTTTTAAGATTGACACTTGGTTCAAATTTGTTCGAGATTTTTTTATAAAGCTCTCTCACCATTTGCTTGTATGACCTTAAATACTTTTCTTTTGGACCCTTTTCCTTTCCAGGCAGGCAGTAAATGCTTAGAGTGTGCACCTATAGGAATGATATACAGTGGCAGCCAGACATGGCTTGCCTGTGTCTACTGAACCAGAGACGTAAAACAGTTATATGGATCATTTGGACCAAAAATCCACATTTTTTGTGTGATTGTGTGTTTCCTGAAAACGTCAATTTGGAATCATAAATATTCACAATTAGGAAGTCCTGAGTGATCTTAATGATTGATTTTCCTTCATTTTTTTTTTCAGAATTGCTTTCTGAGGCCAGAAAGTTTAAGTGGTTTGTCCCAAATCACATGACATGTCCATGGCAGTCAGCATTTTAAAACAAACCGCTTGACTCTCCTCCTCACTCCACAAGTGCTGCATTGGGGGCCTGCATTTTGCAGACAATATTTCTGTTTTCCTTTTCTCTTCCGCCTCTTTCTTCTTCTCTTCAAATTTATACATCACCCTGTGATTGCAGACAAACATTCAGTTCTGGTTTAACTCATTTTGAAATGACTTTTTCCTGCTCAAAAAGAATATGTCTTCTATTGGTTTTAATAGCCGGATTTATTCTTCTAGCTCTCACAGAAGCAGCCACTGTCCTCCTCTCTTTCTTTGACCCAATAAAAAGATAGTAAAACCAGGTCAAATATGTTTAAGACCTTCCCTCCCCAAAGGTATACATCCACACACACATATACACACACACACTGCACTCATACACTTAAACACACATACTGGGGCAACAAAACCGATCACCGGAATGTGATACAATAAAAGAGACAAAGAGGGTCTTCTGACAAGTCTAGTAAAAATCTTATTTCATCACCAAGTTCACACACTTGAACTCTGGTTGTTCCTGCTCTAAAATCCTCCTGTTACCATTTCTTAGTGCCCCAGCTCCAACTGGACATTGGATATGGGCATGAATCTGTCCATTAAGGACACTGGGCCTGTAATCAAATACTAAGACAATATTATCTCAGAGTGTACATAGGGTATCACTTTCTTGCTCTTCTTAAGTATTCATAGCTAAATGATTTATGGGCACACAAATGGATGTAATGTCCCATAATATATAACAGGACTAATATTTAATGTGTTTCTTTTTTACTTTGTTTGAATAAAATCCCCCAAAATACTTTTAGCAAATGATCATTAATTATGTGCATTGTCAAATGCTCCCGGGTTCTAATAAGCAGGCCTCAGAATTTACAGTCCTCAGCTCTCTGCTAAAGCCCGTAAATCCAATGCGGGTGACAGGACTCAATAAAGTGGCCCCATCACCGGAACAGAAGCCTCCAATGGTTCACGTTTGGTTACACCATGGATTTTTTTTTTTCCAATGCCTATAATCCAAGCAGAAAAATACTCTTTCCAAGATGTTATTTCAAGGTAACTCCCAAATTACCTGAATTTTTTAAATAGGATTCTATGTCCCAAAAGGGCTAAATTTGGCCTTAGGTCTGTGGATTTTATCAAATGCATCTTTTGGATAGATCGGCTACCCAGAGCAGAGATGAAAACCACAGTAGCTTCTTGGGGAATATTTATCAAGTATATTTTCCCCAATAAAAATAAAGATTTTAAAGGGAAAATATTTTAAATATACTTGTGACTTCATAGTTAATTGACTTAATCTTCGAAGTCTTTGCAAATCCATTATGCACTTGGGATGTCAGAGGGGGCTACAAATTACCAAGTTGTTTGAAGTTTGCTGCTCTCTGAAGTGGCTTTGGTCATTTATTTTCATAGAAATGTTATTTCTTCAACTTACAAGGTATGTCATAGCAAGGTCTTCTGAGACAGCTGTCTGAAAAGAAAATGATTATCCATGTTTCTAAAAAAAGATGACTTGTTCTTTATATAAAGTTCTCCAAGGAGCATTTAGCATTTTAAGGGTATGAAAAAAGCCAAACTTCAATTTTGAAGTCTGCGAGAAGTGTCCATGCAAAGAAGGAGAAGCACAGAGAAAATAAATGGAAGGATGAGTTGTTTTGATCTGAGATAAGGGAGAAAAAAAAAATACAGTGTGCTTAGTCTGGAATTCTTTTTTATCTGAAGATCTCCGAATACTTTAGATTAAAACAAAAAAGAGTGATGTAAGGTGTTATTGTCTCATTATTTGAATACGAGACTGAGGATTAAGATATACTTGGACCTTCCTGTTTAAAGTAGAATTAATGATTGGGTGTAGCAAACTAGATACAAAGGTAAGTAACGGATTGTATCAAAATATTTTTTTTCATTCTGGAAATATCTTTCCTATGGAGATTTAAAGTATCCAACTAAGAACAGGAAAATTCACGCCTCTGCCTTTTAAGTGTTGGGAAACTACAGAACAGAATATAACATGTGAATACTGCCACTAGAGATTTTGTCTAGAAGATATACATCTAGTCAATCTCCAACCCAATCTAACACACAATGTAAGAAAGGGAAACACATGCAATGCAGCAAAAGAGAAAGAAAAAAGGGAAACACTATCTGTCCAAAAAGTTTAAAGAAAATGAATGGGATCAAGGGTAAGAGAAACACATTTAAGACCCGTAGATCCAAACATAACAATTTACAGTTGGGGAAACTGAACCCGTGGGGTACAGAACACAGGTTTCTTGATTCTCTGGCCGTTATACAAAGCCAAACTTCTGTAGAGTTGCATTGTACTGAAAACCACAAATTATCTTGGCCCTTGTGTCAAGACTGCCAACCTTTGGCTAGAACCCAGGTTTCCAGCTTCTTTTGCCTGAATAACAGGACTTTCCTGGTTTCATTAAGGTATAGTTTTCCAGCTGGTATCAACTTCATCCTAAAACTGAGTCAGCTTTCATCCCTGAAAATGAAGGGGCTCATCTAACCAACACGATACAGTTTATGCATCTTTGCTTCAAAGACACGGTAAACCTCCCCAGTGTCACAAAGAAGGGCTCCTCCTCCCACGCCAGAAAAGCAGCCTGCTCTGGTTTCCAGGACAGACAAACCTCTTTCTTGCCGCAGGCAGGGCTGTATTACCGTCGCCTTTCCTCATCTTCAGGTCATTTGCCATTACCTGCTAGTCCTTTTCTTTTTTTCTTGCTAGAGATCGAAATAAGGGATTCTCTCATTCCTTGAAATTCCATCTATTGTTCAGCCTTCTCTGTGCCCATTCAGGACAGCTTTGGGATCTTTAAGGAACCTGCTTTTAAAGTCTGTTCCTGCTAATCTGTCTGCATCGTTTTTTTAACATCTTGCCTGGTTTTAGAGGGATTTTGTTAAAGTTATTTGGCACAGTAAGTCTTAAGGCACTGCCACCATTGTTTTTCAAAGAGCATTTTGTTTCTGAGCTCTTTGATGATAGAAGTTATTTATTTGGGTTTGAGGTTGTACTCTTAGAATGGGAAGAGAGGTGATCGGGGTCAGACGTCCCCATTAAGGAAGGAATTGCAACATTAAAAAAGAGCCCCTGGTAGGATTTATTATTTTCTACTGATTCACCCTTCAGGAAGGAAATATTTTCCTCTCCTGAGCAGACAAAAATTGTTTCATAATGTTCACAATTGAAACTGAGGTAGAGAAAGAAGATTAAAACTACACATCTCTGAACTTGGATATCTCAAGTGAATTTCTTTCTTTTGATCCATACAATAGTGATCAAGAGGTATGAGATGGAGTATGAGATGGGTAGGGAAGGGTATACGTAATTTCTATAGGAGGACAGAGGAGAAGCCAATTGTGAAGGTGAGAAAAGTTACTTAAAATATCAGTGTTGGGAGTTCCCCTTGTGGCTCAGTGGGTCAGGAACCTGACATATTGTCCATGAGGATTCAGGTTTGAGCTCTGGCCTAGGTCAGTGAATTAAAGATCCTGTGTTGCCACAAGCTGTGGCATAGGTCTCAGATGAGGCTAGGATCTGGTGTTGCTGTGGCTGTGGCTGTGGCTGTGGCTGTGGCTGTGGTGTGGGACTCAGCTGCAGCTCCAATTTTATCCCTAGCCTGGGCACTTCCATATGCCATAGGTGTGACCCTAAAAAGAAAAAAAAAAATCAGGGTTTTCTCCACTCTACCTATGAAACAGAGAACCTCTTGTGGTATAAATTGTTCAAATAGTAATATCTGCCTGTAAAGCTTGCAAACGTTCTTTTGTTTAGAAGGATGAGATCAGAATGATAATTCAACCCCTATCCTGGGCTCCCCTAAAGAAGGGGCTCACTGACAAAGCATCTTGATATTTTGACAAGTAGTCACATCTGGCAATTTCATTAACCCATGGGTTCTATATTTGGAAATGGATCCAGATGATTCAGGAATATTTGTATTGGATCTGAAAGAATCTGGATCCTTTTGGTAAAGTGCTATTTTGTGTTCTGATATCAGACCCTTTATTTCCATCTACATGAAAGGGCTCAGATTTTGTTTCTATGTGATTTAAATTCATTGGAAAGGCACAATGCTTTTGCAATGTGCATGCTCCATCCTGATGGGTCTGGAGACTTGTTCTGCTGGCTCCAATAGACTACCCATAAAAAGGAAAAAAAAAAAAAAGACCATCCCTAGAGTTTAGTGTAGAGTGTAAACTTTTACTGCTTTATTAGATACTATGTCCTCACAAAAATTGGCTATTCCAAACCTAAAGGAACTTAGATGGATCAGAAAGACCCAGGAAAGTGATCCGTCACACCCCATTCCTCATCCTGGGAAGCACTCATATTCACAGCAATGCTAAACACGAAAATATCCAACACTTTAAAAACTCCCTAAAAAAGCAAATTATGTAATCATTATTGATAATCAAAGGTAGCTCTTAGAAACACACAATGGAAAGGAAATTTTATTTATTTGGAGTTACTGGGTATTAACAACCCACCATCCCTATACTATGGTTTCTAAGGTATTCCCGGAAACAAAGAAAGTGCTTATATTGCTCACACTCCATCTTCCCTAACCTTCAAGCCTATCTGATCCTACAGCATAAGACGTATGGGTAGAGAAGCTGCCACTAGGTCAGTCTAATCCCATTGGCAGCCTAACTCCCCTGCTACTTTTGATGGATTCATTAGACTCCCATTAACAAGTTACGTGGTTTTGGGCAAATCATGTAATCCATCATTCAATTTCTTCATCTGGAAATGGTGGTTATAATAGTGCATACTCAACAGACTGTTTTAGGAAGCAAATGAGATTATTTATGTAAAGTTCTTACCATGGTGAGTGTTCAAAAATCACCGCCTGTACTTGTATGCTTAAAACTATAGTCACTTATTTTTCCTTCATGCCTTGCTTTACCTCTCACTTCTGATACCGCTCACTCAGATCTTTAGGTCCTTGATCACAGAACAGATTCCCTGTACAATCCATTTCAGAGTAAATGATGCAGTCCGGAATTAAGTCATGGGAGCCTTGACATGGCCCTGCACCCAACAACCTGGGGTCAACTTTTTACATCCCATTTATCTTCCCTAGTTCTCAGGACAACTCAATGGCATATGCAGACACACATCCACCGTAAGTGTCCACGAAGACCTGCAGGGAGTTGTACTTTAGGCCACAGATTGCTCAGAAGGCTTTTGAGCCTAGAAGTCACTTTGAGAAACTCAAAGAAAAGCTCATGAGAATCACCTCTATGAAAATAAGCGTGGTGGTCACGGCTGCAACCAGATACATTTGAAACACTAAGGGTTTGACATGTGAACTGAATGAATTTTCTCTCCAATTCTATAAAGCCACGAGGGAGCAAAGTCTGTTCCTATGTTCTGCACTATATTATCAGAGCCATATATCTTAGAAATAATAAAACAAAACTCCCCATTACCAATAGCAATAATTTAGGACCCATCCAATGTTCCCTATAGATAATGCATCTGGTTTAAAAATCGCCTTAAGAAATAGCAGGTGGCTGCTTAAATCCTGTCAGACGACTTTAATTTTCTTTTATGACGGTGTCAGACTTGCTATATTGCAGGAAAGTGATCTACATATATAGATGCTTGATGCCTACGCATATCACATGATCAGCAAGTTTAGCGTGAAAAATAATATCTCGAGTGGGTGCAGAAACCACAGGCGAGAATTAGAGTGTAGCTACCACTAAGAGAAGCTAAGACAAGACAATTTACAGTGTCCTAGGGCTGGAGCAGCCTCCATTTCAGTCAGGGGAGTGGGAGTACATACATCAACACCTTCTGGAGTGTTCATTAAATATTCAAATACCCTTGACCCATGGAATCAACCCCCTCTAAGTGATTCTTACACATACTCCAAGCGGGGGGATTACTACCATCGGGCTTTATTCCCTAAGGAAGAGTAGTCCAAGAAATAGGGAATTTGAGGCACATGTTGAGGTTAAACTAAAACACACCTTACTTTTTGGTAAAAGGAAGAGGATGTGAGAGACACGACTGCTCTTCCACAATATGAGGAAACCTCTACCTCCTCATCTCTGCTCCTCTGCAACCTTCTCCTCTGAGAACCAGAATTTTCAAATGGGATTCCAAGGCAGTGTAAAGTGATGGGAGAATCTCTGGGCTTGGAGACATGGAATTTGCGTGTAAGTCTTCATTCTTCTGTGTGGCCCTGGATAAGTTATTGAGCATCCATTGTTTCATTGGCAATATAAAATAATCATGTTTGCTCTTTTCTTCTTTTTTTTTGTTTGTTTGTTTGTTTTTATAGCTGAATGTGTAGCATATGGAAATTCCTGGGCTATGGGGTTGGAGCTGCAGCTGCCAGCCTACGTCACAGCCACAGGAGATTCGAGCCACATCTGCCACCTTTTCTGCAACTTGCAGCAGTGCCAGATCCCTAACCCACTGAACGAGGCCAGGGATCAAACTTTAATCTTCATGGATACTAGTCGTGTTCTTAAGACCCTGAGCCACAACAGGAACTCCGATTTCCTTTTTGAAATTTATTTTATTGAAGTATAGCTGATTTACAATGTTGTGTTAATTTCTTCTGTATAGCAAAATGATTCAGTTACACACACAGACACACACAGATATACATACATCTATTTATACATATATACATTTTTTTCATATTATTTTCCATTATGGTTTCTCACAAGATATTGAATATAGTTCCCTGTGCTATAGAGTAGGACCTTGTTTATCCATCCTCTATACAATAGTTTTCATCTACTAATCCCAAACTCTCTATCCATCCTTCCTCCCATCCTCTCCCCCTTAACACATATTGTTTTTTCATGTTGGCCTATGTTCAGTTCACACCCAAAACCCTAGTGTTTCAAATGTGTATGTGTATAATTGCAGCCATGACCATCATGCTTATCTTTCTTGAGCTGATTCTCATGAGCTTTCTTTCTAGTTTCTCAAAGTGACCTCTAGGCGCAAAATTCTTCTGGGCAACCTGCACTCTAATCTAAAGTACAGCTCCCTGCAAGTCTGTGTGGATACCTATTGCGGGTGTGTGTATTTGTCTCTGTAGGTGCGTTAATATATTATAAAGCAATAAGTAAATAAACATTAAAGTGTAATCACAAAAATATCTGGGAAAGTTTTATTAGACTATTTCCTACAAGAAATATGAATGGAATGCCTACATAATATAGATCATAATAGCATATATATGTGTGGTATATACATATAGAGTGATATGCAGGTAAATGTTTAATTAGCTCTTTGTGGGGGAAACGCACTACTGGTTTATAAGGTTTGCCAGTTCCCATCGTGTAAATATTCCCACAAAAGCTGATTTAAAGCGACCAACGTGACTAAACACGTACACCCTGCTTTCCTGAGCTGGCAGGCTCTAACACACCCCTGCTCTGTGTGTTGCTCTCAGTTTCTCTTTGTCAAAGAGAAGAATTGAACTAGTTGACCTCAAAGGTGTTTCAACATTTAACATTATGCTTTCTCTATTTACATATACACACTATAATTAATTGATATAGCTTAAGTAGGAAACTAGGTGGTCCAAAATGCCTTTAATCCTACTGAAAGTAAAAAGTTTATCAAAGCAGAGATTTAAAGGCCATCATACAAATTTAGGACTACGAAATCCACTGCTTCTCTCAGGATTTCTAGCCCCACGTAATTGTAGAAGTGGATTTTCAACTATCTTATTTATTATGGTACAGACTTCTTCCCATAAAATCTCTGTGTGTATATATATGTATGTATTATATATATATATTTACAGAAGCTGGGAAGACTATATATATATATATATATATATATATATATGTCATTTTATATATATATATATATATATGTCTTTTTAGGGTATGGAAATTCCCAGGCTAGGATGATTGAGTTAGAGCTGTAGCTGTTGGCCTACACCACAGCCACAGCAATGCCAGATCTTTTAACCCACTAAGCAAGGCCAGCCAGGGATCGAACCCATGTCCTTATGGATACTAGTCATGGTCATTACCACTAAAGCCACAATGGGAAAGACTGCATATTTTTTACGTAAGTTTTTTTCTCCAAAATGATTTCCTTTGTTTCATATGTTAAGAAATGTTATTCCATGCCCCACCAAAAAGAAAAGGGGGACAAAAGTTCATTGCAACTGAACTGAAGTGTAACTATGGCCCTATTAAAGAGGTATAGTTATAGGCTATTGATCGCAGTGCACAGGAAAATCTTGTCATGTAAAGTCAAGAGGTTAATGCAATTACAAGAATGGGCAGCAGGATCAGCTGTAGCCAGAAGTGGAGGATAACTAAAAGCTGCTTTAGAGACACATAATGTTGTCAAAGCATAAATAATTCATCCTAGCATTCGAGAAGAAATTACTCCTCTGTTCCAGCATATTATTCAGCCATTAAAATCTTGCCTTCTAAAGACTTTTGATGCAGTCATATTTTCAGTTCTAAGTCATTCTGAGGCATGCCATCTTCATTAAGCCTCATATTGGGTAGTTTTCAAAGTATTAGAGAGGATGTGGAATAGATCCACAATTTGTCTAATAACCACAGTACAGGTCACATAAGAAGGAAGAAGCTGGGAGGATTCATGCTGCTGAGTAGCTAAGTAAGTAAGGACGAAGATTTAGCATCATGGGGTGGCATTCTTAATTCTTGAGCTGAGCCAGTTTCCATTCATTCTAGTTCCTGGCTGGCACTGAATTCCAGCTGATCCAATGCCTGAAACATTTCTCCAGTGCCAGAGTAGAAGAGGGATGAGAAATAGTGATGGGAATGCTGAGTCCCATGCCCTCCTCGGTGGTGTCCACACATCGGCTTCTCACTGACTCTGATAAAAGTACTCCAACAATGTGCTTTGGAAGGGAAACCACCTTTTTTTTTTTTTTTTTTTTTGGTGCTTGTGATTATTTTTTGTTCAATCTGTGAGTTTAGAAACAAAGTTTTGCATATCTCTGTCAATCTGATACCTTCAGGCCTCTCAGAATCAATAGCCGACTACTCTATATCTAGAGGGATTATACCTGGCTATTTCTACCTGAGTGCTCAACAGGTAAAAGGTGAGACACAAAACCACCAACAGAAGAATGAATATAAACCTGAAATCACAGAACCAGAAGTGACCCAAGAGGGGCAACGATAGCTTCATCCCAAAATGCAATTTCACCCCTTCTCTGCATTGCCTTGGGTCCCAGGAATGTGACGACCAGATACTTGACCCTCTAAGGCTGAACTGGTGAGAGACCTTGCAGATGATTGGAGAACTGGAAGTGAAAGTTGGAGATATGTCTTCCCTGCTTGTTCCTTCCCTGCTGTAATCCAAGGCTGGAGGTAGCTGTGTCCTCTGTAACCTCTTTGCAATGACCCTTTGTTCACACCTCCAGTGCCTTGCAGGTTAGGAGGCATTTTTGGCATCCCGTGCTCCGGCAGACCTGAAAAACTCACCATCACTGCAAGTCTCCAAGTGTTTCGGCATCCTGGGTTGGATCTCTATCAATAGTCCCTTTATTTATCAATAATCCCAGCTCTGATGGAAGATAGTGTGAGAAAAAGAATGAATAGATATACGAAGGACTGGTCACTATGCTGTACAGCAGAAACTGACGCAACATTGTAAGTCAACCATTCTCTAATTTAAAAAGAAATTCCCGGAGTTCCCGTCATGGTGCAGTGGTTAATGAATCTGACTAGGAACTATGAGGTTGCGGGTTCAATCCCTGGCCTTGCTCAGTGGGTTAAGGATCCGGCATTGCTATTAGCTGTGGTGTAGGTAGCAGCTGTGTCTCAGATCTGGCATTGCTATGGCTGTGGCTGGCAGCTGTAGCTCTGATTAGACACCTAGCCTGGGAACCTCCATACGCCGCGAGTGTGGCCCTAAAAAGCAAAAAAAAAAAGGAAAAAAAGGAGAAATTCCCAGATCAATGTGCTGTATGTTTTCTTCAATGATTCTGACCAATACATACAGCTAGGCAAGGTGCAAGAGGACATCTCATTCCTCAGTATATTTTCTGGAAGAAATTCCTTCTCTTCAATTCTTAAGGCAGCCAAACAGTCACTAAAACAATGATAAAATGCCTTAGAGAAAGTGCTGTCAAAACAAGACTCTGAAACACTCAGAGTCAGGTACTCAGAGTCAGGTGATAAGATAATGGTGGTGGTGGTGGTGGTGGTGGTGGTGTGTGTGTGTGTGTGTGTGTGTGTGTGTGTGTTTATATTCCATGTTTTACTACCAAACACTTGGCTATCCTCTCACCACTCCTGACATCAGATCAGCTCCCTCCCCACCCACGTGAGAACTGGACCTTGCCTCTGCTTAAATGCAAAGAAGCCTCATATTCCCACCAGGGGAAACAAGTACATAAACCCCCTCTGGGTGAGTTCCACCAGTAAGACACAACTCATTGTATATTTCAACTTACTGTTAGTGACTCACTGTGTATATTGAATACTATTTATTTCTATCATTATGAGTTTTTTTTTTCCTGCTTTTAAACTAAAATTATGTTCCTCTGGATTGTTTCTGACTTAATTTGCAATGAAATAATATTTACTATAAGGAAATTATATAAAGTATGTATTCAAAATGTCTAAGGCATTCCCATCCATGGAGCTGACCAGCAGGGGCGCCCTGGGCAGTACAGGCCACAGCACTGTTGCTGGGGCTCATATCAAACCCTCCTAGCTAATCTCCACTTAGCACTGGCACAAAGAAATCATTCTTGAGTTCATTTTTTCTCAACTCCGCGCCAAATCCATGAGCCTATTGTATCATTTTCGTCTCAAAAATATACCCCAAATCTCTCCACATTTCTGTCATCCTTAATACCTGGGGCAAAGTACCATCATCTCTCACTTGGATTAATATTAATGTAATAACCTCAGTTTCCGCTCTTGCCTCCCAATAATCCCCTTTGTACACAAAGTAGCTAGAGTGACATTTCTAAAATGCAGATCAGATTACATCATCTCTTCCCATTAAACCCTCCAATGGCTCCCTTGATCTACAAGTCTTCTATGTAAACTTGCAACTTCCTTTCCTTGTTTCCCTGACTCAGGACATGCTAGCCTTGCCAGCCTTCTTTCTAAGCCTCAAACACAGCTCCTTCCCCTCCCTGCACTCTTTTTGTCTTTCTGCCCAGAGCAATGGCCCTCCATCTTTATTAGGCTACCTATGTCTTACTATTCGTATCCCAACTCAAATGCCACCCCCTTAGAGAGACCTTTGTGATGACACTCTAGTGCCCTGCCCTTGCCCCGTGATCCATCACATCTTACCGTGTGATTTTCTCCCAGTATTTATCTCTGTCTGAAGTAGACATTTGTTTATTTGCTCACATTTAGAATGTGAGCTCCTTGAGATCAGGAAGCTTTGTCTGTGTTGTTTACTCCTTTTTCTGCGGTCCCTAAAATGACAATGACCTGTGCAGGGACTCGGAAAGCATCTGCTGAATTTGACTTGCTGTCTACTGCAATGGAGTAAAGAGAGGCAAAATAATGTGACCTCGTGGTTACTGTTTTTCTCCAAATAGTATCAATTAGCTCTTCACCTTATGTTCACATTATTTTCACCTTATGCTCACATTATTTTGCCTCCTTCCTTGAAAATGTCAGCTATTCCTTTTTTGTTGTTGTGGTTGCTGTTGTTCTTTCTCTCCTTTTTTTTTTCTTTTTCAGGCAGCCTGGGGCCAGGGGTTGAATCTGAGCTGGAGCTGCAACCTATGCCATGGCTATAGCAACACTGGATCCTTAACCTACCGTGCTGGGCCAAGGATGGAACTGGCACCTCCACAGAGATAAGCTGGATCATTATCCCGCTGTGCCACAGTGGGAACTCCCAGCTATTCTTTAACCTGCTCTATTCAGGGGTAGAAAATGCTAGAACTTGTGCAACATAAAATAGTTCTCACTTTCAATGAATGTCTTATGTATAATTTTAAAAATTTTTATTCTTATGTATAAGGTGAAACTACTTGTCAAGTAAAGAACAGCAGAATTTAAAAGTACGGAAATGAGACAAAATGGTGGTGAGGTGATCAGAACAACAAAAAAGAAGAAGAAGAAGTAGAAGGAAAAGAAGAACTGAGATGCAAGTACTTCCTAGGATGAGCAAAGCCACTAGACCAGCAGAGAGGAGCTATAAAACTGCTGCATTTGACTGAAAGCTTCAAAACCAAGGGGTATGTGTAAGATTAGGGATCTTCTGATCTTGCTCTCAACTCACATAGACTTTATTTCAGCAGCCAATGGAGAAAGTTTGAAGGAACATATCTCTGAATCAGAGATGTGTTCATTGGTCCTTGAGCACGTTATGTAACTGGGTTGAGACTCATTGCCCTCATCTGAAAATAAAAGGGATGCTAATCCGTGCCTCCCCTGAATAAGACTGAGGTAAGTCAGAGGATACAGTGTATGTACAAGTGCTTTGTGAGCAATCAGTTGATGCACAGATCCTCACCTGCAAACATTACTTGTGAAAGAGAAAGATGACTTAACAGACACAAGTGTAAGAAACCTACGCTGAGCGTTACGAGGCATACGAAGAGCATTCCCCAAGTCATGAATATTTAGAGAAAAATAAGGGAAAGGAAATGTACCTTTGAGGTTGGGTAGGAGCTAGGAGAACTTGATCTAGAAGGTTTTCAGAGAGAAGACAAGTCTTGAACAAAGACCTAAGGAAGGAGGTAAGCAGTCCATTTATCTTCAAGTAGCACAGAGAAAGCGAGAAGGATGATTTGAGGGAAGTAACCACTGTCCAGAGGTCAACTTTTTTTTTTTTTTAAGTGAAGCAGAAGCAGATACAGGGAAATGCAAGGCAGTCTTGACTGACAGGAGGACAAAAGCTGGGGATGTAGCAAGAGATGTTATAAATTAAACTAGAGAGGAAGCAAATGGTGGGAAGGCTTAAAACTCCAGGTTAGGCTTTCCCGTTGTGGCTCAGCAGGTTAAGGTCCCAGCTGTTGTCTCTGTGAGGATGCAGGTTTGACCACTGGTTTTGTTCAGTGGATTAAGCATCTGGTGTTGCCACAAGTCATGGAGCAGGTCACAGATGTGGCTTGGATCTGGTGTTCTTGTGGCTGTGGGTAAGTCTGCAGCTGCAGCTCCAATTTGATCCCTGGCCATGGAACTTCCATATGCCACAGGTGCGACTGTGAAAAGAAAAGAAAAAGAAAACCCCAGGCTAAGAGATAGCAAGTAAGTCTGGAGGCAGGAAAAAGCATAATGAAAAGAATATCTGGATCCACTGAGAATCCTAACACCCTCACAGCAAGAGAAGCAGTGGGCCTAGGTTAAGGGAGCAGGCAGAGCCCCACTGCATTTTGTCAAGTCAGGTCACATCTGGAGAACTGGGTTTTATCTTGAGTGCCACATTTTTCAAAGGACTTTGCTTTAAAACACCCACAGGAGGCTGAGCAGATTGAAAGGGGAAGGAAAAGTGTACCTCGCAAAGAAGAATTGAAGAGTCTGGTTACAGGGAACTCAGTACAGAAACTTCTTGTACAGGTTCCCAGAAATGAGATGTAACTATCTTTCCTGTTTGGTTGATCTCAGCTGACTTCAAGAGATTAAGGAAAATTTAAGACTTGGGAAATGCCACATGATGGAGAAGTCAGAGAGGGAAAGGCCACTTACCTGGCAGCCAGAAGGCTTGGATTTAGTTCCAACTTTACCCCGACTTGTGGGCACATTACTCACTTTCCAAGTACTTAGCTAATTCATGTGTGCTTTTCAAAAAATCGGATTGGACTAGAAAAATCTATAAAATGTTCACATAGGGTAGAAGAACAAGAAATTGTCTACTTTAAGTCTAGTGTTACCTCAGTTACCAGAAATAATGATTAATAACCTGATCTTCATTTGGACCTACTAAAAGCATGCAAAATAGAACCTCAAAAATGGGAGGCGTCTGTCCATAGCGCAAACTGGGCAAAATAATAAACCCTTCACAGATTGTTGGAATCCAATTATCCAAGAGATCATGTCAGAGTCACAGGAGAGAAAAACGCACTGAAAGTGTGGCTTGGAGGGAAGGTAGATGGAAAGCCCAAGAGAAAGAAAGAAGATTCTTTCAAAACGTGTTCAACAGGGGTTTTGTGCTGTGGATTGAAAATTTGGGCCACCCCTCCCCCCACATTCAGATGTTGAAAGCTTATCCCCTAATGTGATGGTATTTTGAGGGGGAGGGGGCTTTGGGAGGAGATTAGATTTAGATGAAGTCCTGGGGGTGGAACTAGGGTCCTTAAAAGAAGAGGAAGAGAGACCAGAACTCTCTTTCTCTCTCTGTCAGGTGAGGACAAAGCAAGAAGCTGCCCTTTGATAAGCCAGGAAGAGGGCTCTTTCTAAAAACCCAACCATGCTGGAACCTTGATCTTGGACTTCCAGCCTCCTGACCTGTGAGAAATAAATTTCTGTTGTTTATTTTTTTTTATGTATGTATTTATGCCTTTTGTCATTTTAGGGCCACACCCATGGCATGTGGAGGTTCCCAGGCTAGGGGTTTAATCGGAGCTGCAGCTGCCAGCCTACACCACAGCCACAGCAACGCAGGATCCGAGCCGTGTCTGCGACCTACACCACAGCTCACAGCAACGCCTGATCGTTAACCCACTGAGCAAGGCCAGGGATCGAACCCGCAACCTCATGGTTCCTAGTCGGATTCGTTAACCGCTGCGCCACGATGGGAACTCCAAATTTCTGTTGTTTAAACCAGCCAGTGTGTAGTACTTTGTCAGAGCAGCTCGAGCTGACTAAGACATTTAGTGTTTGGGTTTGCTAAAGGTCATTTACCTCTCAGAAAAATGAAAATAAAAAGAGTACCATGGTCAGCTTAATTTGGGAGATGGTAGACTCAACAAAATAAAAGAGCTTTCTTTACTGCAGGATTTCTGAGCACCTTTAATATGTTCGAGGGTCTTGTGACTCAGTAAAGATACTGTACAAAGAAATATCTTTCTTTTTCTTTTTAAACCACAGAGGTGACCTTCCTCCTCCCAAGAGCCGTCACCTCCCCTGCAAGCATTTTAGAGGGAAAGGAGCATTTATCAAGCACCACTTTACAAAAACCCCAGAGAGTTCAGTCCCTGGGCTGGCTGATAAGTATGTTCAACTCAACTCGCCCTGTAGAAATAGAGCAAGGATTCCTAAAGCAACCCTTAAACACTAATTATGCACCTACTCTTTGTCAATGGCTACATCGGATACAGAGACTAAAATACACAGTCAACCTTCCCAGAAGTTTCCAAGATATTAAGAAAATACAACTTCCAAGATATTAAGAAAATATAAAAGATAAATACCTATCTAAGACTCTCATTTGCTAAGCCTCAAAGAGAGCAGACTGCCATCAAGTCCTGCAGAAGGCTGGAAATTCTTCATAATTTGGGAAGTCAGGGCAGGCTTTTTTGGAAGGGGAGCTCAGTGTTCTTCCCAGAAAGATGAGTTTATAAGAGGCAGGCATTTGGTAGAGAGCAGTATGATCAACGGACCAGAAAAACAGCAGGACTGGGGGACACAGATGAGATGAGTCTGAAGGTGAAAATTCTAGAACAGAAGAGGAAAACACAGGGTGATGGGGAGGCTGATTAAAAAGTGACTCAGGGAGTTCCCGTCGTGGCTCAGTGGTTAACGAATCTGATTAAGAATCATGAGGTTGAGGGTTCGATCCCTGGCCTTGATATGTGGGTTAAGGATCCGGCGTTGCCGTGAGCTGTGGTGTAGGTTGCAGACACGGCTCGGATCCCACGTTGCTGTGGCTGTGGCGTAGGCTGGCGGCTACGGCTCCTGTTAGACCCCTAGCCTGGGAACTTCCATATGCCGTGTGTGCAGCCCTAGATAAGGCAAAAAGACAGAAAAAAAAAAGTGACTCAGAGCCAGATGCAGGACATCCAGCCTCTCTCCTGCAAGTAATATCAAGAGCTTTAGAGCAAGTGTGTGACGAGAATACTCATGTCACCTTCAGCTTCACAGAAACAGAGTGAAGGTGCCAGCTTCTCATTAGCCCTCATTTCAAGGCAAAGACCTTTTATTCCTGGAGCAAACCCTTCACTCCGTTGCAGGAGGAATTCAGGGAAAAGGGGTCAAGAGGGAGTGTCTGTTTTTTCTCTTCCTGTGTTTTCTCCATCCTTCTGGTGGAGGAGTGGATTCGGTGGACTATTTTTAGCATCCTGCCAGTGGCCCCCAGCGCTAGAAAATATAGATGCATTCTAAAAGACACAGAGATTCAGCTCAGGCCAGCCCTGCACACTTTTTAAGTAAACAATCTAAATATAATGCAATAACCTTAGAGAAGCAGGAGAGACGAGCTGTGGATTACAAAGTGATTGAAATTGTTCGCTTGGGAGATTTCTTTGAATTTCGGCCAAGAAAAAGCCGCCATCGATCAAGTCTAAAGGAAGGAACATCAACAGAAGTTTGGAGAGAACTTCTTCCCGGACATTTTTACGGAGACTGGATTGCAACAGTCTGGGCCTTTCCTTGTCCATCGGGAGCTGCCCTTTGGTGAAGAGCAGTGCAGGGTGGCCAGGAACGGTGTTACAGGGACCCTCCTAGTGTCCACGCCCTGCCTGACCCATAGAGGCATTTCAGTGGGTGACTGGAAGTTGAGGAATGGGGATGGAAATGGAGCAGAGAGAGAAAGTTTCAAAGTGACTGGTCCAGCATCACCCACTGCCTAGACTCTTTCTTCCTCATTCTGCCCCATCACAGTTCCCTGACACCGTGGGACCATCAAACAAGTAATCATCGTTCAAGGAGCTCTCTCTCCCACAAAGGCTTTCCTGGGGGAGGGAGTGAAGGAAAGGGGCCATCTAGGCTGTGAAATAATAAAAAATACTGGTCTCTGCCCTCAGTTCCTGAGCCAGGTCCTCTGAAACCCCTGCAATTTCCTGGGTGATAGGAGTACCTTTGTTCTAATGAGGTGTCTCTGAGTGGGCTTCTGAAGGGCTCCCTGGATGACGAATGGCCACTGGAAAGAAACCAGGACTAAAAGCTTGGAATTGTCAGCCCTGCCCTTCATTCCCTTGAGAAGGAACAATTCTGAAAATAAGGTTAAGGAGTTCCCATTGTGGCTCAGTGGATTAAGAACCCGACTAGTATCCATGAAGATGCAGGTTCAATCCCTGGTTTCACTCAGTGTGTTAAGGATATAGCATTGCCACAAGCTGCAAGATAGGTTTCGTATGCAACTGGAGTCCCACATTGTTGTGGCCGTGGTATAGGCTGAAACTGCAACTCCAATTCAACCCCTAGCCTAGGAACTTCCATATGCTGCAGGTGAGGCCCTAAGAAGAAAAAAAAAAAAATGAAAATGAAGTTAATGATCCATCTTGCCTACTTGATGAGGCCTCCATAAAAACCTCAGTAATACAGGTCTGTAGACCCCAGCTGGTGAGCACATCCACGTGCTGCGAGCATGATGCTCTCCAACTCCACGGGCACAGAAGCTCCTGCACCTGGAACCCTCCCAGCCCCCGCCCCATGCATCTCTTCATCTGGCTGCTTATCTGTTTCCATTTTCTTTTTTCCTTTTTTTTTTAGGGCCGCAGCTGCAGCATATGGAGGTTCCCTGGCTAGGTGTCGAATTGGAGTTGCAGTTTCAGCCTGCACCACAGCCACAGTAATGCAAGATCCGAGCCACATCTGTGACCTACACCACAGCTCACGGCAATGCTGGATCCTTAACCCACTGAGCAAGGCCAGGGATCGAACCCACAACCTCATGGATCCTAGTCAGGGCTCATTACCACTGAGCCACGACAGGAACTCCTGTTTCCTTAATCCCATCCTTTAATAAACTGGTAAATGTAAATAAGTGTTTTCCTGAGTTCTGTGACCCTTTCTAGTAAAATTAATCACGTCAGAGCAGGGAGTCATGGGAAACCAATTTGTAGCCAAGTTAGACAACAGCTGCAGGTCACCTGGGGGCCTACTGCTCCTGGTTGGCATCTAAAGTGGGGAGGCTTCTTGTGGGACTGAGCCCTTAACCTGTGGGCTGGGAGGCCATCTCCAGGTAGATGGTGCCAGGACTGAATTAAGTTGTAGGAAACTCAGCTTGTTGGTGGTGGGGGAGCCTCTACACATCCAGTGACCAGAAGTGTCAGCAGGGAAGGGTTCTGTGTGAGAAGCAAAGGGGACACACAGGCAAGAAACGAACAGGAGGAAAGGCCTGGTTTTTCTCCCACCTAGTAGGGAAGGACTGGGATTTTCCTGATGTAGATATCGAAGCCTTACTCTTATGGCTTGATCCCTAGGTTACTAGTTCAAATATATTTACAAGAGTTACTTTAGATATATTTTCCTTTTCCCTGTGAATTTCTCTAAATACTGCTTCCAGAGAAAATCCCCTGCATCCATAGGGAAATGAGATATGACACATTTATCTTTTTAGGGCCATTCCCACGACATATGGAGGTTCCCAGGCTAGGGGTCGAGTCAGAGCTACAGCTGCCGGCCTACACCATAGCCACAGTAACCCCAGATCTAAGCTGTGTCTGCAGCCTACACCACAGTCCACGGCAATGCTGGATCCTTAACCCACTGAGCGGAGCCAGGGATCGAACCTGCTTCCTCATGGATACTAGTCGTGTTCATTTCTGCTGAGCCACAACAGGAACTCCTCAGTTTATATTTTTCATTATGAAGATCTGGATTCCCTCTAGACGTTGGTTAACCTAACATTTAGATCTTTCTAATGGCAAGTCTTGTTAGAAACAAAAACAAAGGACTAGCATTGCTAGAAAAATAAAATAACAGGCCTTCTGAAATTAGTTTCCAGCCTTCTCCGCTAACCTCCTAGAAAACCTGCTCCACTGAGTGCTAGTTAAAAACCACAGTTGCCCTAGCCTCTGGCTGCTCCTTCTTACAATTGTCGCCAGCCTCCACACAGCCGTCCTGGCAAGGGCATGTGTTCAGCATCACGAATGAATGCAACTGGATGGAAAATAAGCAAAAATGAAATCTTTAGAACAGAGAATAGAGCACGGACTGAATATTCCATTGTCACCCCCGCCTCCCTTTTTAAATTAAACTGCCATCAGCTCTCCTTTTGGAAGGAAAATGCTGAAAGTTAAACACTTCGCTTTTGGGGGTTTTGCTTACTCTTAATAATGCAATCAATTCAGCCTTGCCCTGGCGGAGAACATGGGGCGGCAATATCCAATCCCATCACCTGTCCAGCCAGCTCTATCAAGCTAGAGCCTGACACTCCCCTGAAAGCTCATTTATGGAAAAATACAATCAGGCTGGTCTCTGAGGGGCTGCCCCCTGGGGACTTTCGTGTCATTGCCTTAAGGAGAAAGAAATTCACCTTGGGCTGCAATAAACTGACATTCTCTCCTTGGTGTTATGTGCCTGATTGAATGCAGCAAAAAATAAATCCAAGCTGCCCAGCATCTGATGCTTATGTTGCAGCAAGAAGGCAGGCAAGATGATGCTATATCCTTATGATACATGGCATTCATCTTTCTAAGTTGAGGAATCAAGAGACACACTATTCCCTTGGTGAGAAATGAGAATCTACATACCAGGGAAGAAAACCAGTAGCTCATTATCATTTCAAAACCACACACTGAGCAGGAGGTTGAACAGGGATATGGGAAGCTGAGATGCAGCATAAGGACTCATGCCCTCTCTGTAAGGGCTTGACAGAGTGAAATCAATCAACCCCACAGAAGGCACCAAACAGTCCCCATGCCCCATGGGTGAGGGAGAGAGGAAGGGAGGATGTGTATTTGCATTCTTTGTGGTTTCTGAAGCATCTTCAAGGCTAGTCAACTATGGAAGCACCCAGATGAAAGATGGTTGGGATTGGAGTGGCTACTGGAAACTGATGGATACTCTTCCCGGTGAGTGCACAGCTGTGTGTTGAGTAGGCAGGACAAAAGATACTGAGCCCTAGGGCTGACTCTTCACAGTTCTCTCCCACCATGTTGGCTACTGACCTCGCTCAATGTTGGATTCCCAGGGCAGGTGATTTGGGGACCTGCAGAAGCCAGCCACCATCTGGGAAGGTCAGTGTGTTAGACCACAGAGAGCAAGTCACTGAAAATAAATGAAAAGTAAAGTGAGGAGTGGTGGCTAGCAGACCAGCTACCAGCAATCCGGGACAGCTGTGGGCAGAGTGACCACATGAGGCAACACAAGGATGCGCCGAGTCCACACTTGCTATTAATAAATATATAACTGGAGTGCACTGGGACTGCTCAGGCAAACCAGGATGAAGGGTCACTCTTGTTTGGATGATGTCAGGAGAGAAAATGGGAGTAACTTTATTTTAGCACTTCTGTCCCTAGGACTGTCTATGCCTCTTTACATCCAACTCTGGAGGTGGGCAGAGAGTCTGGAAAAGGAAAGTCTGAAATCCGGAAAAGAGGAAATCCTCCTCCAATTGGGCAGCATCTGCGGGCAAGGTCAGTCCTACAAAAATGGAGGCTCCTTTGCAAATAGTGTGACACCAAAGCCACTCCTAACTGGAGACAGAAAGACGATTATTGAGTCAGATGGACCTGGATTTGGGTCTAGACTCTGGCACTTACTTAACCTCTTTAAACTTCACCTAGTTTTTTTTCACATCTAAAATAAGAAGTAAAGACTTCCACGGGGAGTTCCCTTCGTGGCTCAGTGGTTAACGAATCCGACTAAGAACCATGAGGTTGCAGGTTCGATCCCTGGCCTTGCTCGGTAGGTTAAGGATCCGGCGTTGCCATGAGCTGTGGTGTAGGTTGCAGACGCAGCTCGGATCCTGTGTTGCTGTGACGAAGGCCGGCAGCTACAGCTCCTGTTAGACCCCTAGCCTGGGAACCTCCATATGCCACGGGTGTGGCTCTAGATAAAAAAGGCAAAAAGACAAAAAAAAAGGAAAAGACTTCCATGCAGGGTGGTTATGAAGATTCGGTGGGAGAATATAGGCTTACAAATACTAATGCAATTTACCAGACATCAGGTACTCACCCAACCCCATGAACAGTTTACCTGTATTTGTATGTATCATTTCTTTCAAGGCAGAGTACCCAGCATATAACACTTTTTCAAAATGTGCTAATTATTAACTTTTATTATTTTATTCCTTATTTCTTGGCTTGTAACTTGAACTTTTATGGGAAGCACGAAGAATGCAATTGGAGTAGCCACATGAAAAAGAAACGTTCAGCATTGTTAACTATGAGAGAAATGCAAGACAAAACTACAGTGAGGTCAGAATGGCCATCTTCAAAAAAGTCTATAAACAGTAAATGCTGGAGACGGTGTGGGAAAAAAAAAGGAAACTTCCTGCATTGTAGGTGAGAATGTAAATTGGGGCAACCACCCTGAAGAACAGTATGGGGGTTCCTTCAAAAACTAAAAATAGAGTTATCACACGATCCTTCAATTCCACCTCTGGGCATATATCTGGAGAAAACTCTATTTCAAAAAGATACACACACCCCAATATTCATGCCAGCACTATTTACAATAGCCAAGCTATGGAAGAAACCTAAATGTCCATCAATAGATGGTAGGAAAAAAAAAAGATGTGGTACATATGCACAATGGAATACTACTCAGCCATCAAAAAGAACAAAATAATGCCATTGGTAACAACATGGATAGTCTTAGAGATTATCATAGTAAATGGAGTAAGTCAGACAGAGAATGACAGTATCATATGATATAACTTATATGTGGAATCTACAAAAAGGACACAAAGGAACTTATTTACAAAACAGAAATCGACTCACAGACATAGAAAACAAACTTATGGTTATTACCAAAGGGGAAGGAAGAAGGGGGTGGAGGGATGAATTAAAACTTTGGGATTAATAGATACACATACTATATAAAAGAGATAAACAACAAGGACCTACTATATAGCACAGGGAACTATATTCAGTATCTTATAATAACCCATAATGGAAAAGAATCTTAAGAAGAATATATATACGTATAATATATATTCATTAATATTCATAATATTATTAATTATGTTACTGTACACCTGAAACTAACACAATTGTAACTATACTTCAATAAGAAAACTCAGGAAAGGACCCAGCATGCTTGAGGACCCAGAGGGAAGGTAGAAGAGAAGGGAGGAAGAGGAGAAAGTGGGCGAGGGGGTAGTGAGTAGTGGTGGCCACACCATAGATAGCCTTGGTTACCATTCATTCAGTATTTATATATGCCTACCATGTGCTCTTCCAGATACCAGAAGTTTGAATTGAATGGAAGAGTAATGAAAAGCGACTGAAGTGTTTGAAGCTTGGAAGAACCATGATCTAATTATATTTGAAAAGTATTGCGCTGGTTGCCCCATGGAAAATAAGTGGAGATGGGGAGAAGGAGTTGGGAGTAATTAAGAAGTTCCTGATGCAGAGTTCCTGTTTTTGGCTCAGCAGGTTAAGAACACGACATAGCGTCCATGATGATGTGGGTTCAATCCCTGGCCTTGCTCAGCAGGATAAGTATCCAGTGTGTAACTGAAGGAAGAGTGCATGGTGGCTTGGACTGTGGTTATCTCAATGGAACCACAAAGTGGCTAAAATGATAACATATTTGGAGATGTTCTGAGAGGTGTTAGTGATACTGAATATGGAGAGAAAGAATATTCTGCTCTGAGATTTGGACCCATGAATGAATAAAGACTGGGAGTGGGCCAGGCTTAAGAAAATTTAAAATGCTATTTGGTATGTAAATTTTCAAATATTTGTCAGAAAATAAAGTGAGAGCTCAGGCAGGCTGATCTGTATATGACTCTAAAGCTCAGAGACAAGATGTGCATAATCAGGAGGAGTTGGAATATATATGATATTTAAAAACAAGGATAGATGTAATTACAAAAAAAAACCCAAAACTGTAGAAAGAGAAAAGTGAAAATTGTGTTAAAAGACATTAATTTCTCCATTTCCTCACTGACCCTAAGAATTATTTAAAAAATAATGTTTGGTCTTTGGCAAAAAGGAGGCATCTCCTTACTACCATCTTGATTTTTTATTACCTGCCTGTGTAGGGTCTTCTCCTATATTTCTGTTAGGACAGTCATATTTTTAATTTGTGAATATGTTTTTTATATTGAAGGTGTACGTAACTTGTGTTGCAAATCCTAGTTCGTTATTTGTCTTTTAAAATGATCTATAAGATTCAGTTTGTTTCTACCCTTTTTTCAGTATTTTTGGTAGAGAAATTTAGGCTTTTTATTCATGTTTCTGCCTTTTGTATAATGTTTAGAAAGGGCTTATCCAGGAGTTCCCTTGTGGCACAGCTGGTTAAGGATCTGGCATTGTCACTACAATAGCTCGGGTATCTGCTGTGGTGCACTTAAATCCCTGGCCCAGGAGCATCTACATGCCACAGGCAGAGCCAGAAGAAGAAAGTCCTTGTCCAGCACCAAAGTTTTAGAACAAAAATATGAACACACAGAAGTTTATGTTGTTACCAGTATTATTTGTAATACTTTTTAAAAAAACTAGACAGCCTAAGAATATAAAAAAAATTATTTGTTATAGGTGGCCAACAAGCACATGAAAAAATGCTCAACATCACTGATTATTAGAGAAATGCAATAAAAACTACTGTGAGGTACCACTTCACACCAGTCCACAAGTAAATGCTGGAGAGCGTATGGAGAAAAGGGAACTCTACTGCACCGTTGGTGGGAATGTAAATTGGTGCAACCACTATGAAAAACAATATGGAGGTACCTTAGAAAACTATATATAGAATTACCATATGATCCAGCAATCCTACTCTTGGGCATATATCCTGACAAAACTTTCCTTAAAAAAAGACCCATGCACCCGTATTTCATTACAGTGCTATTCACAACAGCCAAGACATGGAAACAACCTAAATGTCCATTGACAGATGACATGGATTAAGAAGATGTGGTAATATACACAATGGAATATTACTGAGCCATAAAAAAGAACAAAATAATGCCATTTGTAGTGGCATGGATGGAACTAGAGACTCTCATACTAAGTGAAATAAGTCAGAAAGAGAAAGACAAATACCATATGATAACACTTATATCTGGAATCTATGTGGAATATATATGAAATATATGGCACAAATGAACCTTTCCACAGAAAAAATCATGGACATGGAGAACAGACTTGAGGTTGCCAAGGAGGAGGGGGAGGGAGTGTGATAGACTGGGAGCTTGGGGTTAGTAGGTGCAAATTATTGCCTTTGGAATGGATAAGCAATGGAATGATACTGTATAGCACTGGGAACTATATCTAGTAACTGGAGCATGATAATGTGAGAAAAAAGAACATATATATATGTATGTGTAACTGGGTCACCTTGCTGTACAGTGGAAAACTGACAGAACACTGTAAACTAGCTATAATGGAAAAAAAATTAAAATAATTAAGAAAAAAATTAAAAACTTAAAAATTGCTTTGTTGAATATGTGATTTTACATAATAGAATAATTTTCTGATGTTAAAAATAATACGTGCCTAGGAGTTTCCACTGCACTCAGTGGGCTAAGGATCCAACATAGTCTCCATGAAGATATAGGTTCAATCCCTGGCCTCACTCAGTGAGTTAAGGATTCGGCATTGCCACAAGCTGTGGCATAGGTCACAGATGTGGCTCAGATACAGTATTGCTGTGGCTGTGTCATAGGCCAGCAGCTGTAGCTGATTTGATCCCTAGCTCAGGAAACTCCATGTGCCACAGGTGTGGCCATAAAAAGGAAGAAAAATAATAACATGTGCCTCTATTTACTATTTACTCTACTAAACATTTAGTGGGGAAAAAAAGATAAAAAATGTCATTGTAGGATGATTCTCTTTTTCAAAAACTGCTTTATTAAACACTATGTTTCTATCTATTGCTGTTTCTATAATAAAAAGTAATCATCTTATTTGTGTATATTTTATTTCCCAATTAATTCTTGAGCTTGTTTTCCCTTTATGTGTTACCTACTCAGAATTAGCTAATTAATTAGCAAATTAATTATTTTATACATATTAATGAGATAATTTATTTTTTAACTGTATACTATTAATAGTGATGGCTCTCATTTATTTAGCACATAATACATGCCAGAATTTGGCATATGCATATGTCAGTTATAAAAGGACAGAGAATTAGCAACAGACATTTCAGTGAACCCAGAATGAAGTTATCACTGCCTTTCACCGAATTGCCAAGTCAGAAATTTGGCTGTTGAGTCTTTCATAAAACTCTTCCAGCTCTTTTCCTGGAGGCCATCAGGCTGAGAGATTTCCTCTCTTTCATGGCCACGGGCAGACATTTCAAATAATCAGGTATGGACCGTGACAGCCTCCCACCTGCTTTCTTTCTCCTCTCCACACACTTCCAGATACTCCGAACTAGCAAGCTACCCCAGGCCTAGAATTTTACTACTTACTGAGTCCTCCACTACCCTCCCTCCAGCATGCGTTCCCTCCAACAAAGTCCCTCCCTTCCCAGCTGCAGTATTATTTCTCTAGCACAGCTGGTTTTATCCAGAAATTTTACGGAAGGCAATCTGATTCAGTTAATTTATTCTCAAATTTTAATAGCTGACAGTCTTTTGATCTTCCAGGATTTATTTGCATCGAAAATAATATTAAGCTATAAAAGGGGAGGAAATTTTGTAAAATACAAATGGCTCTTGGAGTTCCCTTTGTGGTGCAGCAGAAAAGAATCCGACTAGCACCCATGAGGATACAGGTTCAAAATCCCTAGCCTCGCTCACTGGGTTAAGGATCCAGTGCTGCCATGAGCTATGGTGTAGATCACAGAAGAGGCTTGGGTCCCATGTTGCTGTGGCTGTAGCATAGGCCGGCAGCTGCAGCTGTTTCAGTCTCTAGCCTGGGAACTTGCATATGCCTAGTGTGTGGCCCTAAAAAGTGGGGTGGGGGGTGGGGGCCGGGGGGGAAGACTCTTGCTGATGGAATGTTAACTAGTAGGGCCAATTAAAGTGGAAAAAAAAATCCAAGCAGACGTCTGTAGATTGTCCTGCTCCTCCACCTAAGGGTCTAGCTGGAGGCAAGCACAAGAAAGCAAGTCTGTGGGCGGAGAGGTGAGTGGGGTGGGGAGAGCGTTACTTTCTTTATGATGCTGTTGATCTTTGCAGTGTCTTCCTTGTCTTCCTACAATCTGAAACCCATAGATCCTCTAATATGTCTACCTTTGGTCTTGTCTTATTTCATCTTGTTTTTTTGTAGACCTTCTATTTCCACTTCAGTGGCAGTGAGATCTCGGGCAAAAGAGAGGGACCAGCAAGAATGGGCTCCTCGTGCCTGATGGTACTGCCTGGGGAAGATCAAGGGGATGTACAGTGCAAAGAAGCCTCCAACTATTTCACCCACTTGCACTTTACATCCAACCTCACATTTCCTGTCTCCAGAGAGTCTCACCAGATCCTAAGTTGGCCAGGCCTTGAGAAAACTGAGAAACCACACTGTCTTGGTCCAAAGAAATGGAGACACGGGGCTGACATTTTTTTCTTCCATTAACATTCAAGTATTTTAATGAACACCAGATTTTACTATTTGTTCCTAGGGGAGGTTATTTGAGTTTTCTGTGGCTTATTTTATTTTTAATATTTAAAAATCATTCCCTCAATGAGGCATAACCATAATTGCATTTGTAAGAAGTAGGCTATATTCTGTTAAAGGAACTTTTATAAATGTGGTGACAAAAATTAACTTCATGTTCCTTTCGTAAAGTGATTTTTTCTTTTTTTTTTCCTTTAACTTAACAAGATCTGAAGGTTTTTAAGACAACCCAGATGCTGTAATATGTGAATACCAATGCACAATATCGTATAAGGAGCCATCTAAGCAGGTATATATATAGAAAAACTCATGTGCAGTAGAAAGGCTATTCAAATTGCTCCATCTAACCACAAAGAGGAGCAAATCATCCCCAAAGTATAAAGTGGTTTAAAGACAGGGAATTGAGAACTAAATTTGAAGCTGACATCTTGACAGTCTCATGACCTAGTTTCAGGCACAAAGCTATACAAGAGTGACAAATGAGGAAAAAGAAGGAGAGGCAGATGGCAGGAGGCAGGAAAAAAAGAAGAAAAAGAAAAAATAAGGATGATGCCAGGGAGGGACGAGAAGAAAATGCATCAAAAAACAATTAAGAATAAAATATGATACTCTACACCAACTATACTGAAATTTCAAAGAATGAAATATTGTAACAGAATATAGCAGATTGCCTTAAAGCTGTTCTATAATAGGTGATCAAAACATGGTATAAATATTATGTATTTAAGTATTTATAATATTTATTATTATATTGAATGTAAATGTATATTTTTCAATAAACCAATATCTGGTTCTCTAGCTACAAAATAAGCCAGTGACAGCAGTTCCTGTCGTGGCTCAGTAGTTAACAAATCCGACTAGAAGCCATGAGGTTGCGGGTTTGATCCCTGGCCTTGCTCAGTGGGTTAAGGATCCGGCATTGCCGTGAGCTGTGGTGTAGGTTGCAGACGTGGCTAGGATCCCACATCGCTGTGGCTGTGGCATAGGCCAGCGGCTACAGCTCTGATTAGACCCCTTGCCTGCGAACCTCCCTATGCTGTGGGTGCGGCCCTAGAAAAGGCAAAAAAAGACCAAAACAAAAAACATAAGCTAGTGACAACTCCAAGAGAGGGGGGATGAGTTTTATGGTGTTTTCCCCAACTTCTTAGATGGTTAACACCAGATGCCCCAGACATGTGAAGATTTTTTTCATAACGTATGGGCAGCTATCACATTGAAGAAGAGGAATTTCCCAGGACCCTGATCCAGGGTTAATTGTTGGTAGATCTTCTTAAATCTATTCCCTTCTTTTAACAAGTAGATAATTTCCAAACTTTTCATTCCCAGTGCCTCTGGTTTTAAAAGATATCATCAGGACCCCAAAATAACTAGAGGAAAAGAAAGACTATGGTATTGACTAGTTTTTAACAGTCTGTAATTCCACTTTCAGCCCAACCCTAGGTCTCCACTGCTTTTAAGTACATGATGATCTAACAGAAAAGTACTACTTTCTTTCTTTAATTATTATTATTATTTTCTTTTTTTGAGGGCCACACCTGGGACATGGAAGTGCCCAGACTAAGGGTCTTATCAGAGCTGCAGCTGCTGGCCTATGCCACAGCCACAGCAATGCCACATCCAAGCCGTGTCTATGATGTACATCACAGCCCATGGGTAGGCAGGATCCTTAACCCACTGAGCAAGGCCAGAGGTCGAACCTATGTCCTCATGAATACTAGTTAGGTTTGTTACTGCTGAGCCACAACAGAAACTCCCAGAAAAACACTACTTTTAGTTCCACTTACTTTTAAAGATAATCTGTCTGTATGTGAGTATCAATATCAATAGCAATATCCTCCCACTCAATATCAATATGACATCAGCCAACTGCATGATGAAATCTGAAGAATGTTGTTTTAGGTGGCTATTTTTCAAACATTTAGATGTTTGTTAATATGTATCTTATTGGGTTTTGATTTAAGATACTCCCTTTGGTGGGAATATTGCTAGAAGGAATGTTCCAAGATGGCCAAATTTGGCTCAGGACTAATGCTCTAGGGACAAAGATTTACAGTAAATTAAAGGACTGCTTAAAAAGAATCGTGTGATTAATTATATGAAATTTTCTAGCAAACAAGCACATATATAGAAAGCTGCTAATAAAGCATAGGTGTATCTACAGGGTATTCTTTTTACTGCTAACACTATTTTGCTAATCACTATAAAATGGAAAAATTATAAAGCTATTTATAAAGACTCATTATTGGAAATGGAATTTTCTATTTTGAAGTAAGCAATGAAAGACAACTTCCAATGCAGAAATCAAAAACTAAGTGCACTGTTACAGACATGCCTACAAACATAAATGACAACTTTTCATCTATTTTTAAACTAAAGCATATTAATGACTTATTCTAAATATTTGACTATAGATTGTAATTGATTTAGGTTTGCATATAATTACTTTTGATCACTCAAAAAAAAAAAAAATCACTAATGAGTACAGGTCCCACCCTGGGAACATGATATGAATCAGTCTTTCTAGAATGCTCAGGTGACTTTATCATAGATGGTTCTTTTTTTTTTTTTTTTTTTTTTTTTTGCTTTTTAGGGCCACACCCATGGCATAGGGAGTTTCCCAGGCTAGGGTCGAATCGGATCTACAGCTGCCAGCCACAGCCACAGCCACACCAGATCCGAGCCATGTCTGTGACCTACACCACAGCTCACGGCAACGCTGGAACGTTAACCCACTGAGCAAGGCCAGGGATCGAATCCCCAACCTCATGGTTCCTAGTCAGATTCGTTAACCACTGCGCCGTGACGGGAACAGATGGTTTGGAGACCATATTTTAAAGTAGCCCTCAACGTTGATGCTTGCCAAGTTCAAAAGTGAATGTGCACAGGTTTTTTGTTTTTGTTTTGCCTCTACTACCTAGAGTTCAACAAGCATTCTTACTCCACTCATGCTTGTTTTGCCTCTACTACCTAGAGTTCAACAAGCATTCTTACTCCACTCATGCTTAAATGGAAAAGTTATGGGGCTCAAACGTGGTGGTCAAAGAACGCAGTAACAACTCCTACCCTAAAGAATCCACTAGAATTTAAGTTTCGGATTTTGACGACAGTAGAATTGGTTGGACCCCCTCCTCCCAAGAATTTACTTATTTCTAATTGGCATAGATACAAAGGAGTTCCCCAGGAGAAAACCAGGACTGCACTCTGTCCTTATTAGAGATTCAAGTGTACATCCCTGATTCTTAGAATAACCTTGACTGAGGCCAGATTATAGGAAAGACAAGACTGCTCCTAGAGGTAACCTCACCACAAGGATGCGAGGGCATGCTTTGGCCAGATAATATTAGATCTGAGGGTCATAGAAGAGAACAAAGAAATGCTCCCCCATATAGTATGTAGGTGGTCCTGGAGCCCAGCATGGCATGGCCACCTGGCAATGTCCACCTCATAGGATGGAGAAATATGCTAGGCATTTACCCTTCTATAAACAGCAGGGGCAGGTCTCTCAGACATCACATATGATAGGGCAGGAGACCAAAAAGTGTCAGTGGCTAAGTCTTGCCTCAGTGAGGCAAGTTCACAGTATCATCTAGCTTTGGGTTGCAGGAAACTGGTACTGGGTATTACAGCTTGGTGGGCAGCAATGTCCAAGATTAATTTCTGGACTTTATTAAAAAAAAAAAAAAAAACACCTGGGAAACCTTAGATCTATTAGGGGAGTGATGGACTTCAACAGACTGTATCTCCTGACATCAATCAGGTTCACTGAAGCCAATGAAAACCGGATATTAGAGTCAATATAACCTGTTCATAATCCCAAAGAGAGAAGGGTGGATAAACTGGTTCTATTTGTTTTTGTTTTGTTTTCTATTGGCTATTACACAAATCCACTCAACAAAGGAGATTCTGAAAGCTGAATTCCTCTTGAGTGACAACTTTGAATATTCAAAATCCCTTTTCTTAATAGTCTCCAATTTATGCTTCAGAGATGGAAGTACGTTTTTTGTTTGGTTTTTGCTTTTGTTTTTTAAAGATAGGCTAGGATTTAGAGTGAAAATACATATATATATGTATATAATATATACATATATATATAATCTTCCACATTATTTTCCATGTATATCTTCCACGTTAAGTATTACCTAGCACACTATAATTACTTAAATGTCCATTCTTCTGGTTGTGCTTTCTCCAACCTGACCTTTAGCAAGGTACAGAAGGGAGCTTTGATGTTTGTTTTGTGGATTTCATTGTGGAAACCCAGCTCTAGCCTTTCCACGTTCAGGCTTTGATAAGCAGCATCTCAATGGACTGGTCCAAAGCTTAATGTCAAATTCCATTTAATGTCCTCCCAAGATGTTTTCAAAATGAATGAATTGAGATTGCATTTATATACAATTTGACCTTTTTAAATGTTTAAGATAAAACTTGTCATAACAAAAAATGCAGTTCTGATTAAGACAAATGTTCTGTCTGGGGCTTTATGTACTTTTTCTGTAAGGAACCAGTCTGTAAATATGTTGGGCTTTGGGTTCCATATAGTCTCTGTTACAACTACCCATCTCTACCACTGGATCATGAAACAAATAATGATACTATGCAAACAAATGGGTGTGGCTATGTTCCAGTGAAACTTTATTTACAACAACAGGGAGCCAGCCTGCAGGTCACTGTTGACTTCTGTTCTAGGCCCTTCTATTCTGTCATAGATTATCTTGCTTTGCTTTGTGTATCCTGTTTATAACAATGGTATCCGTCTTTAGACTTGAATAGAGAAGAGACAGTAGATTTCAGAAGACAAGAGCATAGCCATTAGAACTGGAAATGCCTAGACTGCTAACCAAACAGCAAATTAAGTTAGTTTAGTCAACAAACACTCTCCCATGTTAAGAAAAATAAGTCCCCAAAGAGAAAACATATACTGAGGTAAACTCTTGATTTGAAAGAATTTAAGAATAAGGATATGGCAAATTTGTAACCTAATTATAAAGCCCCATTCATGCACACAGTAAAAAAGATGATGCTGTAGAAAAATGACAAAGGAGTTACCTTACTTGGATTGATGAGTACTTGAAATGCATCGCTACATAAATTCACGTCTAGCCATGTAAGCAACAAAGCTGTCTCTTGATTGCTGATTAAGCCCATAAGTCCTTGGGAATTATAGGCAAAACAACAAAAGCCAAAGAGAGAAGCCAAAAAATAAAAATGGAACTTGCCTTACTTTGCTCTGGTCTTCCATGACAACCATTTTCAAAGCCATGAAACATAGGAAGAGAAACTTGACTGTTAAAGAAACCAGTGGTTTTTCATTAGCAAATGTCATTTCCAAAGATAATATGTTGATGTAAACTTTCAACTTTCTTCAAGAAATATTTTTTTATAGGCCTACATTTGAGTCAAGCTTCTTTTTCAACAATGAATACACAAGGGAGAATGAGATGTGGCTGCTCTGTGGTTTCTATCATAATATAACCATGAATTGCTCATGCAATTCTCCACTTTGTAGATCAGAAAACTAGTTTTATTCCAACTTGAAAAGTAAAGTGATGAATTTCTAGCAGCTTCTCTGGTAGGGATTCAGTAATTTATTTGACTTCTGTGTGCAACTAGAAAGAAATCTGACATTGGTTTCTTTTGTAAAAATTGTACTTAAATTTTAAACAAAGAATACTAGATATTCTTTTCTGTCTGTATTACCTCTTTAGTAAGAGTGAATTTATAACTAATATACAATAAAGTTGACTTTTTTTTGCATCTATGATTCTAAGAATTTTAACACAGGAATAGATTGACATAAACACAATGATAATCAAGATACAGAAGATCTCTAGCATACCCAAAATTGCTCCATGCTGTTTCTTTATGTTCACTCCTTCCTCCACCTCTACGACCTGGCAACTTCTAATTTGTTCTCTATCACTATAGTTTTAGCTTTTTGAGACTTTCATATAAAAAGAATCATGCAGCACATAATCTTCTGAAACTTCTCTCTCCTTTTACTCAGTATAACGGCTTTGAGAATAAGCCTGGCTATCCCACGTGTCAGTAACCCATTCCTTTTTTTTCATCACTTAATGAATTTTATTACAATTATAGGTGTACAAAAATCATCACAACTCAATTTGATAGCATTTCCATCCCAGACCCTCAGTGCATCCCCCCAGTCCCCAGATTGTCTCATTTGGAAACCACAGGTTTTCCAAAGTCTGTGAGTCATCATCTGTTCTGCAAAGAAGTTCATTGTGTCCCTTTTTTTGTTTCCACATGTAAGTGGTAGCATTGGATGTTGGTACCTAATTGTCTGACTGGTTTCACTTCACATGATAATTTCTAGGTCCATCTATGTTGCTATAAATGTTGTTATTTCATTCCTTTTAATGGCTGAGTAATATTCCATTATGTGTATGTACCATATCTTCCCTATCCACTACTCTGTCGATGGGCATTTAGGTTGTTTCCATGATTTGGCTATTGTATAGAGTGCTCAGTGAACATTGGAGTATATGTGTCTTTTCGAGTCATGGTTTCCTCTGGATAGATGCCCAGGAGTGGGATTGCTGGATCAAATGGTAATTCTATTTTGAGTTTCTGAGGAATCTCCATACTGTTTTCCACAGTGGTTGCACCAATTTGCATTCCCACCAACAGTGTAATAGGGATCTTTTTCTCCACACCTCTCCGACACTTATTGTTTGTAGACTTTTTGATGATGGCCATTCTGGCTGGCATAAGGGGGTACCTCATAGTGGTTTTGATTTGCATTTCTCTAATAACGAGTGATGTTGAACATCTTTTCATGTGTTTATTGGCCAAGTGAATGTCTTCTTTGGAGAATTGTCTGTTTAGATCTTCGGCCAAATTTTTGATGGGGTTGTTTGTGTTTTTTGTATTGAGCTGTAGGAGGTGTTTGTAAATTTTGGAGATTAATCCCTTGTCAGTCGATTCATTTGCAAATATTTTCTCATATTTTATGGGTTATCTTTTCATTTTGTTTCGGGTTTCCTTTGCTGTGCAGAAACTTTGAAGTTTAATTGTCCCATTTGTTTATTTTTCTTTTTATTGTCATTACTCTGACAGATGGATCTGAGAAGATGTTGCTGTCATTTATGTCTGAGTGTGTTTGGCCTATGTATTCTGTAAGAGTTTTGTAGTATCTGGTCTTATATCTAGATCTTTAATCCATTTTGAGTTTATTTTTGTGCATGGTGTTAGGAAGTGTTCTAGTTTCATTTTTTTATGTGTGGCTGTCCAGTTTTCCCAACACCACTTATTGAAGAGGCTGTCTTTTCTCCAATGTATATTCTTGCCTCCTTTGTCATAGATTAGTTGACTATAGATGTGTGGGTTTAATTCTGATGTTTCTGTCCTGTTCCACTGATCTATATTTCTGTCTTTGTGCCAGTACCATATGGTTTTGATGACTGTAGCTTTGTAGTTGAGTCTGAAGTCAGGGAGCCTGATTCGTCCAGCTCCATTTTTCTTTTTCAGGATGTCTTTGGCTATTCTGGGTTTTTTGTGTTTCCAAACAAACTTTAAACTATTTTGTTCTAGTTCTGTGAAAAAGGTCTTTGGTAATTTGATAGGGATTGCATTGAATGTGTAGATTGCCTTAGGTAGTACAGTCATTTTGATAATATTTACTCTTCCAATCCAAGAGTATGGTATGTCTTTCCACCTGTTCACGTCATCCTTGATTTCTTTCATCAGCGTCTTATACTTATCAGAGTACGGGTCTTTTGTCTCTTTAGGTAGGTTTATTCCTAAGTATTTGATTCTTTTTGATGTGATGGTAAACGGGATTGCTTCCCTAATTTCTCTTTCTGATCTTTCATTGTTAGTATATAGAAATGCAGTTGATAGCTGTGTATTAATTTTGTATCCTGCAATCTTGCCAAATTCATTGATGAGCTCTAACAGCTTTCTGGTAGAGTCTTTAGGATTCTCTAGGTATATTATCAATGTCATCTGTAAATAGTGATAGTTTGACTTCTTCCTTTCCGATTTGGATTCCTTTTATTTGTTTTACTTCTCTGATTGCTGTGGCTAGGACTTTCAAGACTATGTTGAATAGTAGTGGTGAGAGGTCACAACCCTGTCTTATTCCTGATCTCAGTGGGAATTCTTTCAGCTTTTCACCATTGAGAATGATGTGAGCTCTGGGTTTGTCATAAATGGCCTTTATTATGTTGAGGTAGGATCCACCTATGCCCACTTTCTGAAGGGTTTTTATCAGAAATGGGTGTTGGATTTTGTCAAAGGTTTTTTCTGCATCTATGGATCATATGGTTTTTATTCTTCAGTTTGTTAACGTGGTGTATCACACTGATTGATTTGCGGATATTGAAGAACCCTGGGATAAATCCCACTTGATCGTGATGTACAATCCTTTTAATGTATTGTTGGATTCGGTTGGCTAGTATTTCATTGAGGATTTTTGCATCTATGTTCATCAGTGAGATTGGCCTGTAATTTTCTTTTTTTGTGATATCTTTGTCTGGTTTTGGTATCAGGGTGATGGTTTCCTCATAGAATGAGTTTGGGAGTGTCCCTTCCTCTGCAATTTTTTGGAAGAGTGTCAGAAGGACAGGTGTTAAATGTTTGATAAAATTCACCTGTGAAGCCATCTGGTCCTGGACTTTTGTTTTTTGGAAGTTTTTAAATCACAGTTTCAATTTCAGAACTTCTGATTGGTTATTCATATTTTCTATTTCATCTTGGTTTAGTCTTGGAAGATTGTACTTTTCTAAGAATTTGTCCATTTCTTCTAGGTTTTCCATTTTATCGCATATAGTAGTCTCTTATTGAATAATATGTGTCTCGGGGTGTTCCTCCTTGGGTTTATTTTATATGGTACTCGTTGTGCTTCCTGAATTTGACTGAGTGGTTCCTTTCCTGTATTAGAGAAGTTTTCTACTATTATCTCTTCAAATAGTTTTTCTGTCCCCTTCTCTCTTCTCCCTCTGGCACCACTGTAATATGGATGTTGGTGCATTTAACATTATCCCAGAGTTCTCTAAGACTCTCCTCACTTCATTCCAATCTTTTATCTCTTTTCTCTTCTGCATTAGTGATTTCCACTAATCTGTCCTCCACTTCACTGATTCATTCTTCTGCCTCCTGTATTCTACTGTTGGCTGCTTCTAATGAATTTTTTAATTCAGTTATTGTATTTCGCAACTTTTCTTATTTAATTTTTACATTTTGTATTTCTTTGCTCAGTGTTTCCTGTAAATTATCAGTCTTTGCCTCCGGTTTATTTCCAACGTCTTGCATCATCTTCAGCCTCAACAGTCTAAAGTCTCTTTCTGGGACATTGATAATCTCCTCATCACTGAGCTGTTTTTCTGGGCTTTTTTATTTCTCCCTTATCTGAGTTATAGTTTTCTGTCTTTTCATTTTTATAGGTTTTTGGTGTGGTGACCTTTTTGCAGACAATACAGTTGTAGCCTCTCTTAGTTCTGGTGTTTGCCTCCCTGTGGCTAAAGTTGGTACTGGGGGGAGGCTTGCTGTAGGCTTCCCTGATGGGAGGGACTGGTGCCTGCCCACTGGTAGGCGGGGCTGATTCATATCCCTCTGATGGGTGGGGCTTTGTCTCTGGGTGAAATTAGAGGCTGGCTGTGTGCCTGAGGGGTCTTTAGGCAGCCTGTTTACTTATAGGTGGGGCTGTGGTCCCACCTGGATTATTGTTTGGCCTGGGGCTTCTCAGTGCTGATGGGAGGGACCAGATTTTCCCAAAAATGGCCACCCCCATAGAAATGAAGGCTGATGAATGATCCCGAGAGCTTCACCTACAATGCCCTTCCCCCACAACGAGCCACAGGCACCCCTGTTTTCCCAGGAGATCCTCCAAGAATTGCAGTCAGGTTCCACCTGGATTCCTATGGAGACTTTGCTTTGCCCTGGGACCCAGTGCACGTGAAAGTCTGTGTACACCTTTCAAGAATGGGGTCTCCTCTTTTCCCCCTAGTCCTGTGGAGCTCCTACACACAAGCCCCACTGGCCTTCAATGCCAGGTGCTCCTGGGGCTCTTTCTACCTGTGCCAGATCCCCAGGCGAGGGGATTTGACTTGGGCCTCAGAACTCTCAGTCCTGTAGCTGAGTCTCTGTGATGCAGTTACTTTCCAGTCTGTGTGGATTCCCACCTGGGAGGTATGGGGTTGCTTCTATCCATAATCATGCCTCCTACCTCTTGATATGGTCTCCTCTTTGTCTTCTGGAGTAGAATATCTTTTTGAAAGTTTACAGTCCATTTGGTTGAAGGTTGCTCGGCATTTGGTTGTAGTTTTGTTGTTTTCGGGAGAGAAGTTGAGCTCCAGTCCTTCTGTTCTGCCATTTTTATCCAATCTTCTAAAGCCATCTGCTGCTCTGAGGGGGGCTTGCTGCACCTCCGGGTCAAGCCCCGGTCCCTGGGCTCTCCTGTGAGGACTGCACCTGCCAGTGCCGCCCATGATCCCAGAGCACCTCTTTTTGCTCTGACGCCTGCAGTGGGTGGGCATCCAGGAAAGGCGCGGTCCTCCTGTCAGTGGCAGCTCGGGTGAAGGCTCTCGCCCCTCATTTCTGCAGCAGCGGCGGTGGCAACTGCAGGCCTCCATTCCTTTTCATTGCTGAGTAATTTCCCATTATATTGATGTATCATGAATTGTTTATTTACCCATTGAAATATGGGTTTGTTCCAGTGTTTGGTTATGATAAATGGAACTGACCTAAACATTCATATATAGGTTTTACGGGAACATAAATTTTAATTTAAATTGGGTTAATACCTAAGAATAGGATGCTGAATCATATGAGAAGTGTATCTTTAACTGCACAACTCTTTCCAAAGTGGCTGTACCATTTTGCATCCCCAACAGCAATGTACGAGAGTTTCAGTTGCTCCACATCCTTACCAGAAACTGGTACTGTCAGTTCTTTTATCTTTGTTTTAAAGTCATTCTAATGGGTGTGCAGTAATACCTCATCATCTTTCCTTCAAAAAAATTAATTTTCTCTTTCTGGACTTCTCTTTTACACTCTCACTAAAAACTGTATCTTCTAACGCCTTCTTCCTTTCTAAGTGCTGCAGAATCTATGCCCTAAGGAAGATTGCACTTATTCTTTCACCACCTGTTTTTTCTCCTTTTTCTGCCTTCTTGGTAGTTTCAAGCTAATCATAGATATAATTCCTATCTCAGAAGGAACAAACTTATTTGGTTAGGTCGTGCTGGTGAGTAAGTTGTTAATGGGGAGTGAATCACCCACTTTGGAGCAACACCCCTATTTTCCAGGGATCAACTATGTTGACTCAGGTGTGTGTGTGGTGTTTTTTAAGAGCAGAACCTGATTGTTCCAGCAAGGTACACACCTATAAATTAAATTAAGGCTTGACATCTAAAGGAGATTCCCAACAAATACGACACATCTCTCTATTTGTTGACAATCTACATAATAATAGGGTTACGCAAGTAGCTAAACACCAGAAGGACAAACTTGCATCTGCTTACAAATTTTTGAGTGAAGATTGTGTAGGCTAACCAGCAACAGTAATGATGAACGAGTGTAACTGGAGATTTCCATACAAGGATTTATTCTGAAAACTGCCAAGACAGAGCAGGTGGAGAGGAGAAGGATGATGAGACGGATGGTTCTGAGGGACTAGCCAGGAAATGAGGAAATCTTGGGCTAGCTCCATTTTGTTGGTTATCCATTCTTTTAAAGCGGGTAGCCTTGAGGTAGCCCACAAATGGAGGTAGAGTAATATGGAAGAGATAAACTTTGCTGAAATGTGGAGGTGAGAATGGCAAAACTGATGTTATGGCAATGTGCATGAGGTGTTGTGAAGGTGTTTGCATTTTATTCATTGGAGGTTTTCAAGATTGTAAGTAATATATAACTTAAAAAACAGTTTTAAAAAGAGATAACTTGAAAGCTAAGGATAACTTGGAAGGTAAGAGAGAAAGAAGGGAAATGTGTTGGGAGGCTCTTAAAATAATCTTGACCTAATGACAGGGACTTACTGTATAGCACAGGGAACTCTACCCAATATTCTGTGATAATCTATATGGGAAAATAATCTGAAAAAGAATGGAGGTGTGTTTATGTGTAACTAAACCACTTTGCTGTATAGCAGAAACTCTCACAACATTGTAAATCAACTATACTTCAATAAAACTTTCAAAAATGAAAAAAAAGACATAATAATCTTGACCGAAAATCATGTTGTAGACTCTGCTTTGTCTCTCATGTCCCTTCAACCTCAAATTCTTGTCTGTTCCCTTCTGTACACTCATATGAGTCCTACCTCAACCAGTACCTTGATTCTTTACTCTTGGGTTACTAGTGGTGCCATACTGACTAAATTATTCTCTCCTGTAGAATGTTTGGGACAAGAATCTCATATAGACAGCATACATATGGATAACATTTAGATGTTGAAGGGCAGAGGCTTAAAAAATTTTATCAATAATATTTTCAGTATAAACTTTTTGTTTCATGCTTTATTATTTCTCATGAAAAGAGAGGTTCAAGTAAGTTTAGTGTGATACATGTCAGTAGAGCTCCCAAACCACTCTTTTTTTTTTTTTTTTTCTGTTGCTGCTGGCCTATACCACAGCCACAGCAACACGGGATCCGAGCCACATCTGCAGCCTACACCACAGCTCACTGCAACGCTGGATCATTAACCCACTGAGCGATACCAGGGATCGAACCTGCAACCTCATGGTTCCTAGTCAGATTCGTTTCCGCTGCTCCATGACAGTAACTCCCCAAACCACTCTTCACTGAATATATTCCAACAGGCCTTCCTAAAACCTTAGAATAGACTAAGGAACTTTCTCAGGGCTAATTATTCTTGATGAATTTGAAGAGAGGGAGCTGCTAGAATCTGGGCATTCCTAGGGTCACAACCCTAAGAATAAAGTCTGTGAAAACAACTAGACTCAAAACACAAGACTTGAACAAAGGTCATGTGGGTAGTAGTTACTTAAAATATACTTCCTAAATTGAATTAGATCACACCATTTTATTTGATGAAACATCTTTTCTGCTCTGTTTTCTTCCTTACTGGAAGAACAAGTGAAAATGAGCAGTTAGAGGGAAACGGCTTTTGAAAGAGAAAAACATTAACCAACTAGATGTAGAAATTTAAAATGGTTATAAAACTCATGGCTTGTGGAGACAATTTTCATGCAGGCTTTTGACAAAGCACTACATGATTTGTGCACAAAGCTCTTTGGGTGGTAAATCTGATGATACAAAATCAAGTTTACCTTTATTTAGAGTTCAGAGAGAAATTTTCCATCAGAAATTCTTCTGATTGGCTGCCACTGTCAATTTTTCATTCACTGGTATTTTCTACCTCTAAGTAGCTGGAGGCCAGGCTGAAGGGGATAAATCCTTAAATCCCCTTATCTTCACTAGGCTCTGCTTAATTGCATCCATTTGGCCAAGAATTTACTAAATAAAATTACCAGAAAGTCAGATAATGTTAATACTATTTTCTAAGTATTACTTGGCAGTACCAACTTTCACCCCCTTCCATTATTCCATCAATCCATAACGCAATCATTCCACCTTTTCTGAATGAATCTGCCCATCTGACTGATTAAAAACCAAAAAAACCCAAATTATTGTATCTGATAATAAATGTGTTAGCATGGCCTTTTAAAAAATATCTGAATATAAAACTAATCTTATCTTTTTGGAGGTAGGATAGCAGGCTTCATTACTTTTTTGTAATAAAATAATAAGAAAAATGAGCAAGAAACTACAGATACGCTGCATTCATCTGCATCTGTTATATTCATCTGGATCTACAGTTCGTCTCTTTATCCGGCACGGGTATCACACGCAATACTTCCATACCAGATAACCTAACGAGTACCAGATTGACCTGATCAACCCATACTGGTCATGATATCTAGTTTTCCTACATACAAGGGAATATGTTTTTAATTGACCGCAGTTCTGAAAGCTACTACAAGATCAATTCCACCATTTTCGGTGTTATGACTGCGAAACAATTGTTTTTAAATCTCCTTTTAGGAAGTCCCAGCATTTCTTGTTATGTTTCTATTGTCAGAACCTGAGTTTGAAATTTCAGAAGAGTTGCAAAGAATTAGACCCCTCTCCTGCCCCTTTTCCTTGTCCTGTTTGTCTCCTATAATTACATATCTGCACATAATCCATCAAATGCAACCCTTGGAAAAGTCAGGGTAAGTGTGATTTCACATATATTTACAGGCTTTGGGTATGGCTATTTACCAGTTTTAGTTGTGCCAAGTTTTGGTTATATTTGGATAATCCAATGCTAAAGAAGAATTAAGGTGACACAGGGTCTGAGTCTCCTACTCAGGTTAGACTTGACTTTAGGTGGAAGACATCTTGAGTCACAGTTGGTTATTTCTATAAATGTTGAGGTGAGGGGGCGTAATCATCTGTGCTCTTTCCACCAGCAGTGGAAAAGCCCTCAAAAAAAAAAAGTCCAAGACTCCAAAGATAAATTTATTTTTGTTGTTACCAGTAACTCTGTAATAATTTGCATGTTGCAGACAAGTCAAGGCAAGACAAGTAGTTTCGTGGCGCCACTTTTTCACCTGTTCTACCAGGGCCTATTTTACTGCATAGATTCCAAGCATAGTCTTCAACCTTAGACAGTTCCCTAAACCAAATCCCACACTTCACTCTTCGAGGTTCTTGAGTTCATTCTTTCACTTCCCTGCTGCCTCCATTTCATAACCTCTAAAATAGCCAGGTGGCCTAGTCTAAATCACGGAGGGTTAATTAGTCGCTGTTTATTTGCAAACTTCAATCCTCTCTGCTTCTAATATCTGCTTCTTGTATTCAGTGTTAGCATCTCTCTGCTCACAGTTGCTCTGATGAAGCAGATTGGTCACTAGAGCAAAGTTTCAGGTGAATTTTAAATTCAGGCTTCTTCATGTTGGCACATTGAACAAATATCTGTTGACTAATGCCTGTATTTAGTTAGAGATAATATATAGGCGCATGCAAAGTCCATGGTTTCTACTAAATTTAGCATAAATTTTATTTATTAATGTTATTTGTTACCATTGCATTAACATAATAGTGGTAAAGAAAGACAATACAGTATTATATAGGGTTCTTTTATTATCAGGTGTAATGAATGGCTGCTTAATAGATGGGCCCTAATTTTTACCTTGGCATCTATCTCAGGAAATAAAACTCTAAAAGTGCTTTTCCAGAGATTTTTATTATTGGAAAACAAACACATTTCACCCGTCTCCAAAGAGCTTTGAGTAGCTGAGTGGTATCTTGGCTGTACCCTGGACGGCAGAGTATCTTGTCCAGTCTCCCAAGTGTGGTTTACTTAGGGTGTCCTCCAAGAAGAGCGTGTGAGGATGGTCCTCAAGAAACTGCCCATCACAACTGTGGCTCAGAATGGCCGTCCAAAAGGATCTCATTCTCTGCTCCCAAGAAATGCGGGGCTGGGATTTCCTGTTGTGGCTCAGCAGGTTAAAAACCTGACTAGTGTCCACGAGGATGCAGGTTTGATCCCTGGCTCCACTCGGTGGGTTAAATGATCCAGCGTTGCCATGAGCTGAGGAGTAGGTTGCAGACGTGGCTCAGATCTGGAGTTGCTCTGGCTGTGGTGTAAGCTGGTAGCTGCATCTCTGATCTGACCCCTAGCCTGGGAACTTCTACATGCCGCAGGTGTGGCCCTAAAACAAAAACAAAAACAAACAAACAAAAAGAAATGGGATGGAGTCCTTCCCAAAGGAGAGAGAATAAATGCTTTAGGTACATACTCCATATTTCAAATGGAATGTAATTTTTAAAATGATGCAAATGAACTTACTTACAAAAGAGAAAAAGACTCAGATCTCAAAATCAAATTTATGGTTACCAAAGGGGAAACATAGTGGGGAGGTAAAGTAGGAGTTTGAGATTAACATGTATACACTACTATATATATAATTGATAACTAACAAGGACCCACTATATAGCATAGGGATCTCTATCAATATTCTGTAATAACCTATATGGGGAAAGAATCTGAAAAAGAATGGATATGAGTATATGTATAACTGATTCACTTTGCTGTACACCTGAAAGTTAATTGTAAATCAACAATCCTCCAATCTTTTTTTTTAATACTACCTATATTTCTAACACTATAAAATTGTTTTGAAACTGATGATGATGTCTGCCATTTCAATGTCAGACAATAGTTGAAAACAGTTTCAGCTTCTCCACCCACTACTCCCAGGTAAGAAAAATATTTTAGCACAAGTTGAAGGACTTATTATTTGCTCTATGTCTTGAGTTATTAGGAAGAAGCTTGAATTCCAAATTATCGGGTCTGAATTAGCGGCCTGTAGTGATTTGTTGCTTCCTTCCAGAGAGCCTCAGCCACAGCCCAGGAATTTAAATACAAGTGGAAATAGGAACTCAGCTTGTCTCAACATCAATAAACGTGTCTTTATAATGAAAGACAAGAGTTGTTTGCCAGACCTAGAAGGAAAACATATCTGTTTTGTGTACTGCAGAAAACTGGTCCATGGACAGTGTCATGAAATGAAGGCAGAGGCCTTTCATGCCGGAAAGAAAGGTCTAATGAGAACCAAGGTTGCTGGCTGTGCGAGGGCGGCTTGATTTTACCAAATGCTCTCAGATGCTGCCTTCAAAAGATTAACTGTTTTTTATCCACCAGTGACTGTCCCTTTTTAGCTTATCCTGAAACCTATTTAAATTTTGCCAGTCACATGTCTGGGGACTGAAAACGAAATCAAGACAGGCTAATGGACACTGATTTGGAGTTTATACAAAGTAGCAAGAGGGCATAAGTTTTCCATATGATTTTTTATAGGAAGAAAAAAAATCTGAACCCGGATATGTTCATTTATAAGTGAAATCTTGAGGTGTATTTATTTCAGTTTCTTAAAGAGAAAGAAAGACTGAGAGGAGAGAGAGCAGTTGATTTACTTTGAAGCGTGAGTTTCACAAAAGCAGTCTAAAATGGAGCAGAATGAGTTATTTCAAAAAACCGAAAATGTCTGTGTCCCTAAACTACTTCAGTAAGCTTAGTTGGCTGATATGAGAGAAAATAATTTAATTAGGAAAAGGAACTAGGAAATTGCATTAATTTAGTGACTTAAGTATGAAAATGAAGGTGAAAAAGAACAAACGTACATCAGCCAGATGCATTTTTCTGTTCATGAAGAATACCATTTTCTTGTTTCCCCTTTAGAGATTCTAGAGAGTTTGCATGAGCTGAGTAGGGAGGGCTGATCTTGTTAGAAGCAAGAGCCTAGGCCGTGTAAGCCTTGGTGAGTGTATTCTTTCTCACCTCTTTCTCTAGTCATTCTCTAAAATTCAACAATTTTGTATGATACCTCTTTCATTAGAAGCATGAAAAGAAGACTTAAGATCCCTGAACTCAAGACGGCAAACATTTGCATCTCCTATAGGCCTTGGGAACACCAAATCCCCAATTTTTTTTTTTTTTTGCCTTATCTAGGGCCGCACTCGCAGCATGTGGAGGTTCCCAGGCTAGGGGTCTAATCAGAGCTACAGCTGCCGGCCTACGCCACAGCTACAGCAACACAGGATCCAAGCTGCATCTGCAAGCTACACCACAGCTCACAGCAATGCCGGATCCTTAACCCACTGAGCAAGGCCGGGGATTGAACTCGCAACCTCATGGTTCCTAGTCGGATTCATTTCCGCTGAGCCACGATGGGAACTCCCAAGCCCCCAGTTTAAATTGAATTTAAATTCTGGCTCAGACACTACTCTCTGGAGGAACTTGGGGAAATTTTTTGCAGTTAAGTAGTGGGAATAATAATTCTTACTTCTGAAAGCTACTGGGAGGACTAAACCATACTTGAGTCTGTCACTTATGAACTCTTACGTGGTACCTGGCCACGTGCTAGGCTCGGAGTCTGGTGATGCTAGTGGGGTATGTATTATTTCATGCCATTTTAATAGGATGAAGTCAGAGATTCTACCCTAATCCTCTCTTTTTTATTTTATTTTGCCTTTTTGTCATTTTAGGGCCGCACCCGCGGCATGTGGAGGTTCCCAGGCTAGGGGTCTAATCGGAGGAATCCGAGCCGCGTCTGCAACCTACACCACAGCTCACGGCAACGCCAGATCCTTAACCCACTGAGCAAGGCCAGGGATCGAACCCGCAACCTCATGGTTCCTAGTCGGATTCGCCAACTGCTGCACCACAATGGGAATTCCACCTAATCCTCTCTTTTTCATCCTGCTAGTGTGTAGATCGGATGCTTCTCTTCCAAGTCTTCTTTAGAAGCAAGGAAAGAAGGTTTGCTCCCTTAGTCAAGAAAAAAACAACAAAAAACTGTCGTTGGAGGTGTCCAGGAGAAGAAACTAGATAGTAAATACAGTGATGATTAAAATAAGAGGAATCAAGACATAAAGTTTTTCTTTTGTCTCAACTTAATGAAAAATAAACCCCAGAGGCAGATTTCTCTTAAAGACAAGCAAACTCAAGTTTCTGAATGCTCACTTCCTAAACACTTTCTAAATCAGTATTCACTCTCAGGCTGAATTTTATATTATTTTCCTGAAGGAGGGTCCTCAGAATTGTATCAGTTTCAAGGTCCATGAGACTGGATCCATTTTTGTGAAAGAAATTTCTAGTTATGTTTCTGTATATCACTCCTGCTCCTCTTTGATACTAAATTTTTTATTTAAATTTGGACTCTAATGTGCAAAAAAAAAAAAAAAACCAAAAGGAAAGTGATTATCTGATTAATTGGCAAAAGTCTCGCACTTCAAAAGCACTGACATATGTTCACTCAGCAGAAGAACAATACGTCACATTTAGTATTGCTTGCTCAATTATAAAGCACCGTTTTAATTAACAAATAGCATATACATTAAAAGGTATACAAACCATAAGAGAATAACTGAGTGGATTATTAGAAACCAAAGACATCCTTGCAACAACTACCCATGTCTGATTAAATAAGCGACATGACCAACTGCCCAAAAATCCAACTTGTACCCGGGCATTTATTTGCTTCCTCCATTTTTTTTTTAATCTGAAAAACTTTAAAGAAATGAAGTAATGCAATCAACATGGCACATTTCAGCTAGACCCTGAACTGTTAACGTTTAGCCACATGATCTTGCAACCTCTCCGCCACCACTCTCTTTCTTGTTTAACCATATGAGAAGCATCTTGACACCGTACTCCGATAAATTTCATGCCTTTCCTAAGAGCAGGACATTCTCCTATATAACCACACAAACCACTGTTATCACAGTAAATTAAAGGTTGGCCCAGCGACATCATCTAATATCTAGTACACGTTCGAATTTCCCAAATTTCCTTTTAAATTTTTTTCCCCCATCCATGATATGCAATCAGTGTTTGGGTATTCTCTTTGTCACATCTCTTTGGTTTTTTTTTTTTTTTTTCATGGCTATCCTGAGGCATATGGAGTTCCTGGGCCAGGGATTAGATCTGAGCCAGAGTTGTGACCTATGCTGCAGCTGCAGCAACACCAGATCCTTAACCCCCTGTCCTGGGCTGGGAAGCAAAACCTGCACCCCGGTGTTCCAGGGATGTCACCGATCCCCTGATGCCACAGCAGGAACACCTCTTTGGTCTTTTTAACTCTATAACAAGCTCAGCTTTCTTCTGCCTTCAAGACACGGAAAATATAAAATACCTTTCAGAGTGTGTCTGAACTGAGTATTGAAATTTGGTTTTCTGACTTTGTTGTTGTTTGCATTTATTATGTCTGCTCCTAAGGGTTGCTGCCGCAGAGGTCCCAGGCAAGACTAGCTACATAACTTTTGGCACCTGTGCAACATAAAAATTTAGGACCTCTTGTTCAAAAAGCAGAGAGGAAAATGCTATTTAAGATCCTAAAATATAGAGCTTTGATCTTTAAAATATTTTATTACTATGAAATGTAACAGAGATAGCAGTAATACATAAGAAGCAGTATAAACATAAATTACAAAAATAAATTTGTGTTGCATTTTTATGCAATAAACAGTAATAATAATTAAAGGTTTTTATTAATAACAACTATAGTACCTTGATTGATTATGAGATTTTTCTGGCTCTCTTTTTTGCCTATTCATTTATTAGATCTATCAAAGATATACTTTAAGCAACTTCAGTCTCAATCAATATAATTGAAAGTAACTGTTTTCGGCAAATGAAATATGGCAAATGATTTTTCAGAATTTTTAAACATTGTGAAGTCCTTATCCTGATGCAGCTGGTACTATAGCTTTTAAGAGTATTTCACATTTTCACAATATTGGGAGACATTTTTGATAAGATATTTTGAAATACAAATTTTAGGACATCTAAATTGATGATTCTTGAAAACAATTTTTGTAAAAAGATTTAACTTTAAAAAAAAAGGTGGGGGGGGATTTCCTATCATGGCTCAGCCTAAACGAACCTAACAAGCATCCATGAGGATGCGGATTTGATCCCTGGCCCCCACTCAGTGGATTAAGGATCTGGCGTTTCCATGAGTTGTGGTGTAGGTTGCAGGCACGGCTTGGATCCCGAGTTGCTTGTTGTGTAGGCGGGCAGCTCCAGCTCCAGATTCAGCCCCTAGCCTGGGAACTTCCATAGGCACTGCATCTTCAACTCTTAAAAAATGATTTAACTCTTCATCCAAATCCATCTAGTGTAAGTCTTAATTTAATTTTAAGTGTAAATATATACCATGTCATTTTAATGTTTCTTCTGACATGTTACATAACTTGCAGGGGTCATACAAGAAATTAAAAATGGCTTCATGACTACTGTATTTTCAATTACTAGGAAACATTCATCATAAAATCGTTTACTTATTAGTTGGTTAATCTAAAGCTTCATGTGAAAATAGTGTTCTTTTCTATCAAATGTGATAATTTTAAAATTTGGTTTCTATTTCTAAGCTTCTGAATATTTGCTTTGCAAAGGTGCAGCAGTTTTTAAACCCAGAGATTCTAATTTTTGAAGAATTCTAGTAACTTCTTAATATGCTATATTGCAGTTCCATGCCCACACTGTTATTTCGTAGTAATTTGCTGACCAAGTTTACTGCCTGAGTGCCAGCAGTCTCTGTCCTGGTTGTATGTAATCAAAATGCCTGTGCAACCCATCACTCCTTTGGGAATCCATGGTGTCTCAGACTGTTGCAGGCACACGTGTGCACTGGTACCCAGGCCAGCTGCACAGCACGTGGCTGCTCACTACCCCTCTGTGTCCATCAGCCTGAGCCCATACCTGATGCCCATTGGTATATCATCTCTGCTCTCGTGCTTCCTCCATTGTCCCATCACACTTCACTTACAAAACACAAAATCAAAGAGAAAAGAATGAAGAGTTTCAAGACAGAACAGCCGAGCATCAAACCAAACTCGGGTTTCTTCTGAGAGTGGGGCCTGTGACTGCGCAGATCACATACCTGTGAAACTGGCCGACCCCAGGGACTGTCTAGGAAATTGTTCCTAGGAAGGTCAGAGGCAAGTGAGCACATGCATGCCCATCATATCTACAAGAGTGTCCACAGCCGACTGGAACATCAAAGACCAGTGAGAAGACGTCTGCTTCCAAGGAACTCCAGCAGATTGCTGCTGTAGGGAAGAGGGTCTCATATGTACAGAGTGCCTTGGAGGGTGACTAAAATGCATGTTGCTGGGCCAAACCCCAGAATTTATGACCTCTTATGGGTCTGCAAGAGCCCATGAGTTTGCATCTCTGGGTGATGCTGATGTGGCAATTGCACTTTGAGTACCACTGCCATAGAGGTAGGACCACTTTGCCTGATGTTCCATTTTTGTTAATAGAGAGTCAAAACACAAATTTCATGTAAAAATATTCCAATTTTTTAAAATTAAGTTTACCTTTTATTAGGGTATAGTTGACTTACAGTGTTGAGTCAAATTCAGCTACTAAAATCTTCCAATTTTTTTTGGGGGGGGGTGCATGAAAGTTCCTAGGCTAAGGGTCAAATCAGAGCTACAGCTGCCAGCCTACACCCCACAGCCACAGCATCTTGGGATTCTAGCCGTGTCTGCAACCTACACCACAGCTCACAACAACACCGGATCATTAACCCACTGAGTGAGACCAGGGATCAAACCGGCGTCCTCATGGATACTAATCTGATGCGTTACCACTGAGCCACGATGGGAACACCCAATTTTTTTATTTTTATTTTTTGATTTTTAGGGCTGCACCCACGGTATATGGAATTTCCCAGGCTAGGGGTCTAATAGGAGCTACAGCTGCCTGCCACAGCCACAGCCACAGCCACAGCAATGCCAGATCCAACTGTGTCTTTGACCTACAACACAGCTCACAGCAACACCGAATCCTTAACCCACTGAGAGAGACCAGGGATCGAACCTGCAATCATGGTTCCTAGTCGGATTAGTTTCCGCTGTGCCACGATGGGAACTCCCATCCCAATTTTTTTTTAAAAATATGTGTACTTGAAAGTTTCAAACACCAAACAAAACATATGTGTAGGTTGCATTTGACCTGCATGTTTTCAATTCATAACTCTCCCACTAGAAATCATGCTAAATTAAATGGAAATAACACTCCAAATGTTAGTGTTGAAAAGTCTAGTAGAAAATTGGGTCAGAGATACAATTACTGAAAAGCTATCACCAGTGGAAGCAGAACTGCATTATTTATTCTTTTAGATAAAATTGCTATTATTTTTCCCTTAGACTCTAGGACAAAAACAAACAAACAAAAAATATGGTGGATAATTGCATGGATACCTTCAGACTTACATTATCAAATGAAAAGGAAAACACATTTCACAAATTAGGTACTGGATTTCCCACTGTGGGTAGGAGCTACAAGGTAAAACAGATATAGGCCATCTTTGCCTTAAGTGCCTCTTTCATATGAAGCCACTCTCTCTAACATCTTAAACTTCCTTTCCTTCCAATCCCCAAAGTTTTCTTTATCTCAGGTATCATACAGTTGGCTGCACAAGTCCAGTACTGAATCATTCTAATCAGGATTGAGGAGAAAGGAATGAGGCGTTTTTTTTTTTTTTTTTCAGTAAAGTGAAAAACTACAGCTGAATTCATTTTACTTAGCAGCAATTAAAACACATTTGTGAATTTATAAATATTTTGTAGCATGGTTCAGCAAGTGTTTCTAATTTGAGCAATGACAGGTGTTTGTTGTTTAAAATAAATAGTGATCCTGGGGTCTTTTACTTAGGATTCAAAATATGTTGCTGTGGAAGAACGAAATTGAATGCAAGCTACATTTTCTCTGGAAGCCAGCTGTGATATGCCCTGTTTAGTTAACTCTCTAACGTATGTCAGAGTAGCATGTGAAAAGTGCCAACAATGTGTCAGGGGCTAGTTCCCTTATTGGCATTCAACCTCCAAAATAATTCTGAGACCTCAGTTTTATTAGTCCCACCTTATGGATGGGGAAACTGAGTGCAGAAAAGGGTTAATGACTCAGCCAATGTCCTGTTGCCAAAAAGAACAGAGATGGAATCTGAACACAAAGCCTGAATCTTATCCATTGGGATGGTCGCCAGTGAGGATCCCATCCCTGGTTCAGCTAAATGCCCACAGTAACTGCTGCAGTCGAGCAATTTCAGTCTCACATGCAGCTTAGGGAGAGGGGAACTAAGGGCTTCAAACGAACAGTGATCCATCTTCCTGTATTTGCTTTTAGGGGACGATTGATTGCAAGATTAAATGCTAGACTTTGAAGTCAGACTGCTTGTATTCAGATCTCATCTTTGCCACTTAGTAGTTGATGAGCTTTGGCAATTCCCTTGGCTATTCAAAGCCTCAGGTCCCCCCCTCTTGATAAAATGAGGATGATAATAGCACATACCCCAGGGACTGTGCTGAGAATAAAATTAGATGACGAGTCACTGGACAGACTGCCTGGCACGTTGTGGATGCTCAGTAAATCTGGGCTAACATGATGTTGTTTAATTTAAAGGGATCTTTGGGAGCATCCTCACCCCCAAATGCCTTGTGTACCCAAAAGTCATGTCTGAAGTCACAACCAGGGACAAATCTAGCCAGTCCCTGATGCCTCCTCTTCTTTTAAGAGTCAGTTCAGGTGTCATTTCTCCCAGGAAAATTTCCCAAATATTCTGTACACATTTACCCAGCATTCTGCATCTTGGGTTATAAACGATATTAAAATGAATTCTTTACTATCCCAAAGTTTAATAATTTATTTGATGCTTGCTCTACCTAGACTGTGTGTTCTCTAAGAACAGACTTTCTTTCTGCCTTACCCACTTTTGGGTAGATCTAGAAATGCTGGGTCTTGCCCTAACCTGCTAGCACAGGGTCTGACCTCCGCAAAGCATTTCTAGGAATCACCAACAGAGTGGATCCATCTAAACAGTGGGTTCAAAATAATGACAGTATGGTGGTTGGAAAGTAATTCAGGTCGGGTTACTTCAATTTTATCATTCTGTTGTACCATTTGGACTTTCTGTGTTTGAAATTTTAAAATAAAATAAGGCACAAATTGCCTGGTAGATGCAAATTTAATTTACATACTCAATATTTTACTGAATTTTAGTAATATCATTACATTGAAATTTTAAAAATTGTTTTTCCTGCTTTTTTTTCTTTTTTTTGCTTTTTTAGGGCCACACCCACAGCATATGGAAGTTGCCAGGCTAGGGCTCAAATCAGAACTACAGCTGCCGGCTTACACCACAGATCACGGCAACGCCAGATCTGTAACCCACTGAGTGAGGCCAGGGATCAAACCCACGTCCTCATGGATGCTGGTCAGGTTTGTTGCTGCTGTACCACAACAGGAACTCCATAAAATTATTTTTCAGTAAAGAATGAATCCACAAAATAATGATGATAATTATTGCATGATTATTACTGAAAATAATGTTGTTGAGTTTGGGAGGTATTAGACAGGTGTCACATGCATTAGAAATGCCATAAAAAGTAGTGTTCCCTGGGCCATGATATCTTACAAAGAATGATATTTCAGATATTACTGAAAACCAGAAATCTGTATTGTAGAATATACTTACGGAAATCCATGTTACTGAATATGTGTGTATTGCTGAAGCATATCACACAAAATGTACAATATTACTAAAATCCAGACCAGAGACTACAGAGTGTAAGCTGGAGACAGTTCAAACCCTTGTTTCTGGATAAAGCCTGTCCTGTTCCCCACCCTCCTCCATTCCCAAGGTTCTGAGCTCCAGTGCAAAGACTCTGGAGAAGCCTGCCCCACAGGTCACCCCACGTGTTCAGATGTGGGCACATGGCCTTGGACATTCACACAGCCTCAGCTCAAGCTGGGACCCCTTTGCCTTTGTAACCTGGTCAGGTATAGTCTAATAGCAGGTATATGATGTGTGTTAAATGGGGGGATGAAAGAATGAGATGTGTGAAACCACCCCAATGTGACTGTACCTAATCAGATCTATTTTCCTCTTGGGTGGACAGGGAAAGGGAAAGGAGCAAGGGTGGGTGTCGGGGAGGTAGCCAAGGGTCCAGGCTAGTGCTAGACACTGTGAAGTTGACTCACTTCTCAGCCTGGCCAGGCTGGAGCTTGAGTGAGATCGTGTTTCAAGAACTGCTCCGCCAAGGGCTGCAGTAGAGCATCCAACAAGGACCGTCCCTTTGCTTTTGCTTTTCTATTTCCTTTGCACTTTGGGTTCCATGCTTTGCAACCATTCAATTTTTATTCTGCAGGCACTCCAGAGAGATTTTACAGATGAGGAAACACACAGAGCAAGACTGAGGGTCTTGAAAGGCCTACAGAGCACTTGAGTGAGAGTGAGGACGTCTGGCTTCATGGTTCCCACTCCGTGCTCTGGTCCCCGTGTCCCTTCCATTAGCCTCTTCTGCTAGAGGGGAGGAAGCACTGCCTAGTTTTCTGGAAGCCATTCAAAAAATTGAATCCACTCACTTGTGCTTAATCATAATTGAAGACTTTCAGGAAAAGAACTTTAATCTTTTGAAACAAATTTAAGAGGAGAGAATATAAAAGAAACAGTTAACATCTAAAATGATGAGTCTTGCCTCAATCCTACCCCCTCGCCACCCCCCTTTTTTTTTTTTTTTTTTGCTTTTTAGGACTGCACCTATAACATATGTAAGTTCTGAGGCTAGGGGTAGAATTGGAGCTTCAGCTGCCGGCCTGCACCACCACCACAGCCACATGGGATCTGAGCTGCATCTGTGACCTACACCACAGCAATGCCGATCCTTAACCCACTGAGCGAGGCCAGGGATCAAACTCGCATCCTCATGGATATTAGTCAGGTTCCTTACCACTGAGCCACAAAAGGAACTCCCATCAATTTCCCTTCCTTATCAAGTGGTGACCAGGAGTGGAGCAAATTTTGATGGACCCCACTATTTTGAACCCTAAGAGTATTTGGTACTTTGATCTTTGAGTAGAACCGACAGTTGGTACTTAGCAAACAAGAATGTAAGCTTTCTGGAGGTCTGTGGAGACTGCCAACAGTGAGCCCCCCTGCTGTTGGGACTGTAGCACCACCCACTGCCTTCGAGGTGCCTCCAGTCACCCTGGCACCCCCCTCAGAAGATTCACAGGGGCCCACAAAGCTCGACGTGCTTCTGGTGAGATGGCCTGGGGCAGCAGCCACACCACCTACAAACCAACCAAGAACAAGTCTAAGACACGGCTATAACTGAGTTTATTATTCATCTTCATCTAAAAGGGTGTTACAGGAGCCAGTCATGCTTTAAAATCAGCCACTCCCATATGTTCAGGATTTCCAGGTCCCCCCGCCCCAATCAAATCACATCCATTCCCCACCACTTCTCTGCCTCACAAACCCCCTCACTCTTTGAGTCTATTACCAGCCAAATTCCCTTTATCCACAACATATCCTCCAGGCAGGTCCCTTTTCCTCTTTCTCTAACTGTAATCTCGCTGTTCTGTGACTGTATTACCTCCCCAACAGCCCTCACCAACAATGGTGATGTTTTTCTACTACTCCCGTGTATCCTAGGGCCTGGATGTGTGGTGGTACGTGCACCCTGGGGGTTGGACAGAAGGTTGTATCTTCCTTGCTCCTCTTGGCCACTGCCACACAATTGTTCATCCCATCTTCCTCAAACATGCAGGCCTCCCTGAGCCGCATTTGTCAGGCAGGACCACCAACCATGCCTCCTGGTTTGCTCATCTAAAAAGTATGTGATTTGGCATCCATATTGATGGAAAATGTCAGCATCCAGCTCACAGCCTTTCTTGTCAAAATTACCTCTATTCCTATCATCACTCTTGGCAACTTCAGTATCTAACAAAATAGTGCAGTGGTGGTTTCAGCCAACAAACAACTGAACAAACAATCACATACACACACACACAAAAAAAATACGTGGAAACAATTTAAAGGTATACAATGTGGTTTTGACACGTTATCTTAAAAAGGCATAAAACTTTTATTTATGGAAGAGGCTCACAGTCCTTCCTGCTTCTCCATCTGCCATCAGGAAAGAAAATGAGGAAACAAAGATGGGAGGTTTTTATGGGTCAGTCTTAGGAATGATGTAGCATCATTCCTGCTCACATTCCACTGGCTAGAACTCAGTCACAGGGCCATGACTACCCTCAAGGAACTTGCAAAATATAATCTTGCTGTGTATTTAGGAAGAAGAGAAAATGAGTTTGGTGAGAATTTAGGTCTGCCACACACACCTCCCATGCTCATGCTTGTGGCCACTTGTGCTTTTTTGCTTGTGATGTAACACCATCCATATGTATGTGTTAGTAGGGAAACCATGGCCGATGGAGGATCAGGTAGGACCATGAGCTGCTTCCGCGAATAGAAGTTATATGGAATTTTAGAATAAAATGGCAAAACCACATTGTATACCTTCAAATTGTTTCCATGTATTTCTGTGTGTGTGTGATTGTTTGTTCAATTGTTTTTTGGCTGAAACTACCACTGGATACACATCCCATTCTTTGTCTAAAAATAAGTTGTGTAGGCCATTCTTACATAAACATGGAGTGGGAGTTCCCGTCGCGGCTCAGTGGTAACGAACCTGACCAGTATCCATGTGGACGTGGGTTTGATCCCTGGCCTCGCTCAGTGGGTTAAGGATCCGGCATTGCCTCGAGCTGTGGTATGGGTCGTAGGCATGGCACAGATCCCACACTGCTGTGACTGTGGTATAGGCTGGCAACTGTAGCTCCAGTTCGACCCCTGGCCTGGGAACTTCCATATGCTGTAGGTGCAGCCCTAAAAAAAGAAAAGGACTAAAAATAAAAATAAACATGGAGTGGCAGGTGAAACATATTGTCTTATCTTCACAGTATGGAATTATCTAGTAAATGGAGTCAAACTTCCACTTCATTTATAGAACGACTATATCCAAAGACAACAAATACAAATTAATCTGTACCAATTCCCCTTCTTGTTCAGAAATTGACCCCCACTGAAAGTCTCTTCCAAGTATTTCTTAGTTTTACCAGGGATAGTAGCATCTGTGTGAGCCCAGCAACAAACACAGACCTGCTCCACTGCTCCAATATCTTACCAAGGTGCCTAGCCACTGACCATAGGCAAGAGGTCTCAGGGGGAAATACTGTTCCACCATATTCATCAGTTCTGCACCGATGGCAATGCTAAACCCTGAGTGCTAAAGCTTTACTATGGCACTTGGCACTGTTTAGACCGACACTTGTGACTATTTTGTGAACATATACCCTTACTTTCCAGTTTTACTACTTGTGGTAGATTATAATATTGTTCAGGAAATATTTACTCACTTCCCCTTCCCTCATGACAGGAGACTATGTCTCTGCCCATTGATGCTGGTCTGAGCCGTGTGATTCACTTTGACCTCATGGTGGGTAAATGGACTTCCAGACCTTTTGATCTTGAAATCAACCCTGTAACTTCTTTTGACCAGTGAGGTATTAGCATATATGACATATACAGAAGCTTGAAATGTGCTTGGCATTTTAGGATGATTTGTATGCAGATTTTAGGCATCAAGAGCCAAACTGTATTCTCTTTTTTGGCCTTAAGATCAGTCCCACAGGCTAAGACAGGTCAGACAGACACCAGTCCCTCCATTGTTTTCCCCCCTCCTCTGTTCTCTCCAGACACTCCAGGACAAAACAATCAAAATGAAATAAGGACCTGAATCCGGTTGGGGACTCAGCTTGTAGCTCTTGGTACATTTGACTAACAATGATCCGCCCGTGCTCTTCATGAATCAGCTGGTGGAACTTCCTAAAAATGACATTTGGAAATAAAACTTCAGAACAAGTGTTCACTACCACCTTAAAAATTCACGCTTCACATTTCCTTTGAAAGAGACATTTACTAACTTTTTCTCTAATTAGTGTCTTATGAATCATAAGTCTTTCACATAAGTAAACTCACCCTGTGGGCTAGTGGTATCTCTGCTGGCAAATATGTTACAAAGAAGGCATTTGCTTCAGAAATAAACATTTACTTTGGATGGATTTTAATAGCCACAGTGCTTGATTCTGATGAAAATGTTTACTAGCGGCATTTTTGCTTTGTTTCTATTCTTTTGACAGAAATTAAATTCGGTTGGTTGTTGTTTGGGATGTGAAATGGTTTTGTAAGCATTTCAGCTTGATGCCCAGGCAGACAGTCACAATAATTCTTCTCCAAATAAATGGGAACTATCATTTTTCTATTCATTACTTCAATGGGAAAAGTTTAACCAGTGAAAGGATTTGCAAAACACGGTACCATAAAAACCCTAAAGAAAATTACAACAAAAGTTAGTACACTATAAATATTTTTGCAAAGGTTTGGGCAATCTTTTCTTTCTATAAATACTCGTCTGCACACTAAAAGAAAGGAAAAGTCAAAAGAGAAAAGTGTGCTGTCTCATTTATAGTTTGGAACAGCAAATATTGAATTCACCAGAAGGCTATTGTTTGCCTTAAGAGTTACACAGAAGGTGGAAAAGTAGAGTAAATTTCATGCCAACATGTTAAGCAACATAAAAGTGACTTCTGTAATTAAATCATTTTTTAATCATCAAAATTGAAAATAAGAGAAAACAACTTCTGAAGAAGTCCAGGGTCAATCAGCTAAATAAAGTCATTCAGTCAACTAGCATTGATTAGATTTTAGCAAGATGAAATTGACTTTGCTCCAACTCCACCCACTTCACAAACTAATTAAAAAAGCACATCAGCAACGTCTTCAATCAGCTAAGGAAGATAAGTGGGCTTCAAAGCAATCAACTACAAAACTCTGTCAAGAATAGCAATGGATCCTCAAAGAACTTTGAGAGCTTTCTGAAAGTTACCCATGTCAATCAGAAGAACAAAAACTCAGAGCCATGCACTTGTATTTTGGCGGGACTCTTTTCGATAATGTGGCTGACTTAGGAGAAAGAAAACCACACACCAGCAGGGCATATATTAACATCCAGGATCTCTCTCAACTTCAGTCCACCTAAATTCCCATCAAGCAAGAGTAATAACAATGCTTGGATCAGAAGGGCTTGAAGGGTCATTGGGCAAATCATTTAAAATGTCTAGAAATGTATGAGCTCCTATAGTCCTTAAATGGAATAGAGGATTATTAGATTACCTTTTGCAAGGAACAGCGGTCAAGGATCAGTAAAAGACCTGGCATTGTGTGTATCTCATTCTTTTTACCATCCAAAACACCACAGACCCATCTGTTCATTTTTTTTTTAAACTAAAGGAATGGATAGAAAAGCACTTTTAGCTCATTTAATAGCATGAGGTATGTTTTCTTCTTTCTCTGTGTTTTCAGTCACCAAGTACTGAAAGTCTAATTTCTTAATGAATAATATCTCCCTATTCAATGCTCTGTTGAAAATCCTAGGAAAAAGATTCAGAGAAAGATCTGAAAACAGAAATTTCCTTGAACTTTTGGATGCAATCAAAAGAGAAAAGAAAGGAGAAGGAAAAGAAAGAAAAGACAGAATGACACAGGAGACTATGCATGTCTAGTATGGCGTTAAGCTTTCATGTCAACCTTACTGATGCTAGTAATAGTCATTGCGCTCTGTCTCTCCTTCTCTCTGTCTGTCTGTCTCTCTCTCTCTCTCTTTCCCTGCCCCCTTTCTCTCTTTCTCTATCTAAAGTGTCCTTTTTAATTTATGTCTGCACTCCCTATTCAGAGTTATTATTAATTTAAACATGTAAAAATATTCTTAAACTTTTTAAAAATAACACATTTCCATGAAATACCTCAACTCAGTGCTTGTGGGGCTACAAAAGCTACAGCTAGGGCAATAAGGGCCACCCAAGTTGCTTAAGAACAGAAACAATGTACCAACTAGCGTGGAAGTACCTAAATATCACAACAACTGCAGTAGTACCAGAGTGTATCTGCTAAATATTAGTGCTGTCTTTCTTTTCTATGTCTCTATACAAATATTCCAGAATTCAGAAAGTCATACGTAGGAACCAAGACATTTAAATCATACATTGAATTTAGGGCGGAAAGTCATTAGAGATTGGGAAGCACAGATCCGGGTTTTAGAAAGAGTCACAAGTGACATGTTTGCACTCACAAAGCTCTTCGTGGAAGAGTTGAGCTAGACCTAGTCTCTTCTGAACTGCACAATATTCTTCAGCAGCTCGAGGAGACAGTTCCCATTATACTAAGTAGATTTTCTATCACATTGGTCAACAGCTGCGGGAAAATCAATTTCAAAGCCATCGATCCAAGAATTAAGTCTTACTTAAGAAGTGAAATGTTTCTGATTCTTATAAAAATAAAAATTTCCCCTTCATCCCACTCCACCATCAAGACATTTGGACAGATACTAGTAACGACTAGGCAACTTATACCAAAAGAATTGCTGAAACAAATGGAAAGCTGTACTTTTCACAGATTTGTTTTGTGGACATGCCACGGGAAATTAACCAGTGAACCACATTTGTCTCCATTTCCATTGAAATCCTTCAAGGGCTATGATGGTATTCTAGGAAGAAAGTCATCCTTGGTGGCAGATGGATATGGTACAGATCTCAAAGTGGCCATTTTATAAGTTAAAACTTGAATTTAATTCTCAGTATGAAAGCTATATAGCTGTAAAATAGGAGCCACAATTCTTGCAACTCAGTTGTTGTAGAAATTAAAGAAGATAAGAAATCTATGTATATATCGAAAGTCAACAAGCTCACCTACCCGTGGCTACAAAATGATGCTACATTCTCTTTTCTGGTCCAGATATTGTGATCTGAACTCTTTCCAGCCAGCTCCTGGCAAAAAAACCTCCTCAGAGTTTTCTGAGTGTCTTCCAGCACCCTGCCTCCCACGTGGTCCAGAACAAATCTGTCAGCTTCCTCCTCTTGCATATTCTGTGCTGCTGACAATTCTCATGATAGCACTCCTCTTCTGGGCTGTTGTTTTTGACTGTAGGTCCCCACTGCCTCCTCCCTGGGCTTTGTCATGAGCTTACATGTCAACCCAATTCCCCACATTACAATTGGGACAGGATTAGGGAGATGTGCTTTGCTCCCACCTTAACTGAGGTTTAGGGTTACAGGGAATAACTCACAACTGCTACCAACCCACATGTCCCCAAATCTACCTTAAATATCTTTCTTAGGTCAACAGCCATCTTACCTCCCAGCCTACCTCCTTGCACAAGGGCCCACTAATTCTCACCCCTGGAAATGCTCCAAACACTCCCATGCCTAGGGTCCAGGACCACCTTCACTTCCCCACCTGGGGACCCATAAAAGAAAAATGTCCTGTCCAGCAGTCCAAAGGCCAGCCCATGTCCAGCCTCAGAACTTCCTACTTCTGGGATAACTGACAGTGGTTACCCTTTCATCCAGGACAAAATGACCCCCCCTCATATATGCACTAACCTGATGGCTCAGCTATGACATTCACCAGAGTTAAGGGGATATTTTCCAAAGCCTGGCAAAGCCTGGATAGTTTCCAAAGTCTTAAATAGCACACATATCGGACAATGGTAACTCAGTCCAAGTTGTTAAGACCTGCCTAGATTTTTAAAATAATTTTTCAAGCTATATCTTCCACAATGAAATATGAAAACATGACAAAGTACACATTGCCCTTTTCATGGTCTAGTCTCACATCCTAATCTCCTGTGAGCAAGACCCAGTCTCTCTCTCTCTCTCTCTCTCTCTCACACACACACACACACACACACACACACGGGATCTAATAAGAATGAAGTGGATACAGAATCAAGTCATAGTTTGACCCTAAAATAAGAAACTTCTCACTATTCCTACTATTCTTAGTATTCCTACTATTCTTACTACTACTTCTTACTAAACCTGTAAGTAAGAGGCTTTCAGCTTAAAAAGAATGTAATCCCTCAAGGCATATAAATATTTGTGGCTATTGTTATTTATGATTGCAATTAGTATTAGTAGGATGGAGCAGTAATTTGTAATATCCAAACTAAGTAAGGGGAGATCAGACATTAAATTTTAGGTGATAGTTCTGGGTGGGGATATACACACATGCATATATATATATATATATATATATATATATATATATATATTTATACATATATATGCATATATATGTGATTAAATTTGTATGGCGTGAAGATAAAGAGTTACTGCTTTTTTTGGTTCCACCATGGCATATGATATAGAAATCCCCAGGCCAGAGATCAAATCTGAGCCACAGCTGCAAACTATATCACAGCTTCAGCAACACCAGATCCTTAACCCAGTGCCCCACACTGAGAACTCTCAATTGCTATTTCTTAAGTATCTATTACTATGCACCTGACTATTTAGCTACTATTTACTTTCATACAGCAACATCAAATATTAGACATCAGTCCCATTTTTACATATGAGGAAAGCATGCAAGTTGCCTAAGATGACCCAGGTAGTAAATGGTGGGTCTGGAATTCATGTCCAGTCTATCTGCCACAAAAGCCTATGGTGTTTTTAATACTTCTCAGTACATGCTTCCACGTATTGTTGGTTCTAAGCAAACAATACATGATGGTGAAAGATGATAATATTGAACATGAGAAACATGAGGAAGATAAGGAGTTTTGATAGCTTTATGATGATTCACATATTTAGTACAAGAATATGTATTAAGGGTAATGACAGAGAATTTCTTTCCTTGAATTTCAGGGCAACAAAAACATATCTCAAGGATGCACTTTTTAGTTCATTCAAGTAATTCAGCCAGCAGTAGTTAAGCAGCTACCATGTGGCAGCCATGTTACCAGTCATGAAGATACAGACAAGAAAAAGAAAAACTTTCCAAGATTTCTAAGATTCTGTTAATCTCCGAGTATAGTGGGGAGAACCAACAAGAAAATCAACAAGTACTCGGCATTGTTAAAATCATTGTCAGAGAGATGGGCTCAAGGTGATGTGAGCAGTCCCGCAGTTCAGAGTAAGAGTATGAAAAAGAACTCTGTGATGCAATGACCCAGGACTTTGAAGGATAATAGGCATTAACCAGGTGGACGCGATTGGTCTATAAAAGGAATAAACAGCATAGGGGAGGCACTAAGGCATGAAAAAGCTTGTTGCGTTCAGAAAACTCTTTGAAACTTGGATAGATGGTACTTGTACCCTAAGACTTAGTTTCTTCATGTGTGAATCAGAAATCATAAAAGTACCATTTTTGGTAGAGCTGGATGTTTTATTTGAGCCAAAATGAATTTGCACTAGCACACTTCTTGGTCCTTAGTAAAGACTCCATAAATGTTAGCTCTTGTGATCACGGAGAACCTCGCAGTTCACTGTGAATATGCATTTGGTTAATAATAACCAAAAATCATCTGGGTCAAATTGACCTAACAATAGAGGAGATTTTCTAGACTTCTGATATGAAAAGTGCAGGAGGAAGCCAAGCTTTAGGCATGAGTCCATCAGAAGTTCAGCCAGTGGAAAGCTAGTAAATGTTTAACAACTGGCTCTGGCAGTGAGGAGGAGGAAGAGAAGGAAGAAGAAACAGGAGCAAAAGCAGAAGGAGCAAAAAAGAAGTAGCAGACCTGATTTTTAGTGTTTGCAGATCTCTGTGGTATGAATACTTCCACTGTGGCCAACTTTCAACTGCCAAGATCACGTTAACAGGCTCACAGGATTCCTGAAATTTAACAACCAGCTCTCGTGAGCTGGTTGGTACAAACTAGCTCCATACCATTGGATCCAGCTCTGTTTCTTTGAGATTCTTTTCACCTGTGTGTGTCACCTTCTTCTTGAAGATGTCTTCTTTTGTGATCCCAGAAAGGCTCTCAGAGGATATGGTACCTTTGGTTCATGCAGGGGTGGGGTAGGGTTCTAGAAAGATGGCTTCCCTCACTGTGGGCTTCCTCAGAGCCAATCCTTGTGTCAATGGCTTATTCTGATTCAGACCCATTTGGGTAACTATAGCTAGGGATGGGTCAGTCCCACTCATATGATATAAAAAGAGGATTTGTGTCCTCATGTTAGGAAGAGAACTAAGAGAGAATGAATTCTAGTTAAGTTACCGGCAAAACCCCAAGACATAGCCTGGAGAGTTTATATCTTATTGTGAGGGCTATGCAAAGATACTAGGGAGACAAATCATTGGAAATATAGTCTTCCAAATCAGAAGTCAATCCTTATTTGAAAAACTTATTTTAAAAGCACTGTTTCTAGCTCTGTGCCAAATTACATCAGGGAAAAAATGTGTGTTATGTTAGCTCAGGTTTTAACTTCAGATATTTTATAAACAGCCAAGACCTAAGTTATGAAGCGGCAATTTACAAGGATCTTCTCATTTTACAAATGAGAATTTGTTTTGATTCTCCAAGTTCCTGGCCACTTGGGGGGGGGAGGGGGAGAGATGAACTCAATTAAACCTTAACTGAATGGTAAATGAGGTGGTGATTCTATTATGTCATTCACAAGATAATGCATAAGCAAGAAGAACCTACAGGGCAATTAGCCCCCTGAGAGATTCTAATATTTCAGTAAGTCACAGAAATAAATTCTGGGCAATTTAAAGAATAAGAACTCTATTAATTGTAATGTTCTCTTGCCCATATAAAAAATTGTTCATATGTATCTTCTTGCCTTTTTCTATCAAGCAGTTCTTGAACTTCTTTGCAACTTTCAGCCCCTCACATTTGCCTCTGGCTGATTTTAAATTATGCTAATTGGAAGAGGGAAAAATGCTGGTAATGGAATAAAATGGAACGCTATTTCTTATAGCATCTGGTGCAATCTGAGCCATTTAAAAGTGCATCTTATGGAATAGAGATCTGAATAAGCAATGCCAGTCTGATTACAAACAACATGGGTCTCATTAGAATACGTCAATCTGATTGCTAGGTAGTGATACACTGCAGATTACTAAGCCATAATTGCCTCTTACATATTATGTGTATAATGTATAGTTTCCTTGGGTGCATGTTAAAGCCACTTTCTCTCATGGCTATCTTTTCCAGCTCTACACAAAGCAAAGCCTATGTTCGCCTAAGTTGATTTTAACTGGGTCCTTAGGTCCTAATTCTATTTTCTTCTAAGCATTCATCAGGTTTTCTACAGCAGTGCTGTAAACAAAGAATTATATCCAGAGCGATTGCCAGAAACAAGATATGTCAGGGGTCTATTACCCATTCAACTGGGAGCAGTCAGTGGCTCAAGGCACTTCCTCCAAAGGGAAAGGGTAAAATAACTGAGGCCAAAGCCCGCAATATAGCTATGAGTCTTAATTAGGTTGTTGATTTAAGCATGCAGTGCATTTTTTCATTGTCAAAATCCATTTGGTTCTTTAGGATGACTAAAAGAAGTCAGACATTTAGCTCAGGTCATGAGCAGCTCACGCTGGTCATTTCGTGACTTAAAACTTCCTACATGGGTTGCAAAACCAGGACTTGACTCTCATAGTTTCCAGTTGCAAAATCTTTCCAATCCACCCTCCCACATCTCACACGCCACCCCCAGTCCCCCTAGACCACCAATGAACAAAGGGCAATCTCCATGCAGTTGCAAACTCAAGTTCTTGGAACCTGCCTTGGGGTGTGGAGGTAGATGCACTGTGGGCTGGGAATCAGGGAAGAGGAGCTCAAAGTGGTGCAATGTCAGGTGTATCTGTCTGCTTCTCTATCCTCTGCTTTTCTCATCCGAGTCCCCAAAGAATACATGTCAGATGTCCCAAACGTGTTGCAGAGAATTTTCATTCCATGGAGATGTTCAAAGGGTTTTATTTTCTTTCTTTTTTTCTTTTTAGAGCCGCACCTGCAGCATATGGAAGTTCCCAGGCTAGGGGTCCAATCAGAGCTGCAGCTACCAGCCTGTGCCACAGCCACAGCAATGCCAGATCTGAGCCGCGTCTGTGACCTACACCTCATACAGCTCGTGACAATGCCTGATACTTAACCCACTGAGCGAGGCCAGGGATCGAACCTGCTTCCTCATGGATCCTAGTTGCACGGTGGGAATTCTGGGTTTTATTTTCAAATATCTTCGGGAAATGCTAGGTTAAACTGGCAAAATTGGTTCCTTTAGTGCACAACTTCTCAGAGCCTTTAATGTCCTACTCTATTAAATTAAAATGCCTTATTAATCTCTAAGAGAGTAGTGAAGTGCATTATTGTTTTCCAATCTTATTTGACCATCGAACCCTTCTGGCCCCATCCTGCCATCTATTTAATAATACTCCTTAACATCTTATCAAGCTAAGGTTTTATCTTAATACTTACCTACTGTCTATTGTATCGCATTTGGACAACACAGCTCAATCACGTGGCCTAAATGGCCTATGGAGACATACGTGTTTACTGGTCCTGCTTTTCTTAGAACTGATTATACTAAATTCTCACAAGACTCTGACAAATTGGGGATCACTGACTCCCATGTTGAAGATGAGCAAACTGAGTTTTGGGTGTGGGGTGGGGGTTGGGGGGGAGTGGGGTCAGTGATCCGCCCAAGTCACACAAGAAGTGAGTGGCCAAGGCAGGGTTCACGACAAGTCTGTGCACTTTTTTATTCCATCGGGCTCGGCCTCTACTTCAGTTCATTTGTCTCTCATCGTTGGACCCCTCTTCTGTTTCTGTTTGGTTAATGACTAGCCTCTTTGTCACAGGCCATCATCAAAACATAGAATGGCATTTGAGAAATGCTGTCCATGGCTTTTATGCTTAGAACTTGAAAATGGTAATTAAGGAAAATCACCACTTCCTCCCCCGCTTTGTATCAGATGGTGGTATCTCAATGGTAATAGATTACACTCTGCTTTTAGTGAAAAGCAGACTTTGGGAATCAGTTCTCACCAAACACTGTGTAAGGTGAACATTGTACTTAAGAAGGTATAGTTTGTTTTACTAGAGCTTACCAAAAATAATTAACATGACAGATCAGTCAAAAGGAAGACACCTGACACCGGAACAGGTAAGCGTGTTTAGGGAAGAATGCACAGCAGAATATACTTGATCACAGCGGTGTGTAGCAGCGTCATCAGACGGGAACATACGCACATGACAAACTGATTCATCAGGTCAGAGGGAGCAATCAGGTTCATCACACAAGATGGCAGTGGGAATATAGGCTACAGGCCATCTCTAGAGTCCAACTGTATGTCTTTAAACCCTAAATTTTAATCCTTGTTAGCAGGGTAGTCTTGGACTAGTTGCCCAACCAACTGATGCCTTAGTATTTTCATCTATAAAATGGGCACAAGAGTGCTTCTGTCATAAAGCTGTTGTATTTAAATAAACAGAGTTCAGTACATGGCTGGCATGTGGTTAAGTGTTGGCAGAAGTTTAAAGGAATGAAATCCTCTAAGCCTGCATTTTAGCTCCTAGTCTTAGGCTGTCTCAGAACAAGATTTTGGGGTCCTGTCCATCTAATAGATGTCAAGGGGCTAAGGTGGTATCCTTTTGCACGTAGCTTTATTTGGAGGAAGGACATTTCAAATCTTTTGCTTGGATTGGAGTTTATTCTATGCTCCCTCCACCCCTGCAGGAACCCGAGTGGCTAAGGCAATTTAAATCCTAAAAGTCAAGGTACTTTTTTTTGTCTAATCAGAGAGTTGTGAGTAGCCAAAGTGATGCAGAGAGGAAAATGCAATCCCTAAAGCATCTGAATAGATAAGGATGCCAATGTTGTAAGGAGTCTGAACATTGTTCACGCTTATCCGCACCTATGTGAAAAGACCACTCAACACATATAAGGGAGGTGACATAAAGCCTGTGGATACACTTGACTTCCACGGGAAGCTTTCCCTGACCTCCCCTAGGGGCATGGGACTCCTCTACTTGTGACAGAGACTGGCTAGCTGCTCCACCGTTCCTCTTCCTATGCATACCTCCCAGCCTCCAAACAGGTGAGGTCCTTGCAATCGGGTTCTGGTTAATGAATCATGGACAGAGGAACACAGGTCCTTTCCAAGCCATGAAGCCTTCAACACCATCTTCCCCATTCTCTTCCACTTTACATTGTGGCCTCAGACACCACATGATGAACATGGTGGCCTCGCAGGAGGCAAGGAGCTTGGATTTCCAAGTCACCACTTGGAAAGTTGCCTTTGAATCTTCGTCAGGCCATGATGTGAGCTGGAAATAACACTTTAGACACTAAGAATATGAGGTCATTTATTACAGAAGCCAGCATGCATTCCCCCCAATAATAGAAAATCCCATATTGCATTACACTGAAATCAATCTCGAAATGACTAAGATTACATGTGACAATTCTGACACCACTCTTCCAGCTTATTCTAGAAAATGTAGGGGAAGATACTGATGTTGGGAAGGTTTTATGTGTCAAACTGACTGACTGTGGGGTACCCAGATTAAATATTATTTGGGGGCATGTCCGTGAGGGTGTTTTCAGACAAGATTAGTATCTGGATAAGTGGATTCTGTATTATCTCCTGCCTTTTCAGGCGGGGACTTACCCCATTGGCTCCTCTGGTTCTCAGGCTTTTGAACTTGGGCTGAATTATACCACTGGCTTTCCTGGGTAACCAGCTTGCCGATCCTGCAACTTTTCATCCTCCATAATTTCTTGGGCAATTTCTCATAAAAAGTCTCTTTCTCTCCCTGTATCTTTATATCTCTGGATAGAGAGAGAGATGAATCTTCTATTATTTATTTATTTCATTGGAGAATCCTGAATAATGCAGCTGTTTCTCTATCTGGCTAAACCAGTGGGGAGAGAAAACATCAAGTCCAATCTCTTTCCAATTACAAATACGTTGTCAACTACTCTACCTATTATTTCAGTTCATTGGGTGGTGGTGGTGGGGTTGTTAAGGGAGAAATCAATACAAAATAACCAGAAGTAACCTAGCTTCTTTTCATGGCAAGGCTCATGGTCTAAAATGTCCCTGGTAACATTAAAAGCCATGCCCTCACTCTCTGAACCCAGTTGCACTTAAAGACTTTAGGTAATTTATTATAATTAGTCTTGAGCCTGATTTTCAATTCACAGGACCTTAGTCAATGAATAGTTTATTGAATAAAAAAATATCATGAGGTGAGCATTTATTCTCAAACGGTGGCCTTTAATATCTTTATATCCCACACCGATTTAAAATTTGATAGAATTTATGAACTTTCTCCCCATCAAAACAAGCACGTGATCATTATCATCTGCTCCAAGTGTTGGGAAAATTTGTGGATCTCCTTGGAACTCCCTTGTTGCAGCTTCATGGACCTGTGGATCATGGATTAAAAGCCCAGAGTAAGGACGAACAGCTGATCGCTTGGATCAGTAGCTAAGATATTAGAGAGGGTATAGGACTGGCTGGATGCTAGACACCATGGAATGTTTTAATATATTTAGTCTTCATAAAAGTGTTTGGCATTGTAATCGCCATGCTATGGGCAAAGAAATGGGCACATGGAGATGAAGAAACTTGCCCTGAATTGAATGATCAGCAAGGGTGGAGCCAGAATTCCAACCAAAGTTCAGTCTTATTTACAATGGCGTACAGGATTTAGTGGAATCTAAGTCAGATTTGCTAATGCGTTGTTTTCAAGGGCAAGGACCATTTAGAAGTCAACACTTTATCGCTCTATTAGCATTTAAGAATTTGTGTTTTAACCAAATGGCAACTAATGATTAATTAATTTAGAAACACCATGCACATGGCAAAAATTGTTGAAAGGAGACAACTAGATTCCAGGTTTGTATACGGCAACTACTTTATTATTTTCAAATGCAAACTCTTTGCATTTAGTTTGCTATTTTACAATTTTACAAACTAGGTATAAAAGACCATAAATAAATGACATAAGTTATGTGTACCTAAAGTTCATGAAGGGAAGAAAAATACCTTGACAAATTAAAACAAAATAGAAAATTTCTATGTCTAACTCAAGAGATTGCTCAAATTTTGGAACAAGTTTGAACCAAGCAATGTTCTGTTAATTTCTTTTTCAGTATGAACTAAATTATAATATGCCTTATACATTCTAATTTTAACCACAGTCCTTGCATATTCCAACATACTTGGAGTGATACAAAAAATAAATGCACTCTTCAGTGTGTATCAAGGCTTGATGTCGTTTGGAGAATGTTAAAGAAGTGAAAATATTGCTTCTAGAACTTTCCTTGACTGGTCAGAATTTAAGTGTCTTCAGACAAATATTGAGGCTATATGCATGTATGGATTAATACACATATCCTTCACAGATTGAATAAAGGGGTCTCAAAAACACGCACACCAGCAGTATAGCGGGCACAAGCTTTCTTTAAAAGAAACTTTTTAAAACACACCGAAACATTTCATTCTTAAGATTGTTAAAAATAATTTGGGGCCAGCGGACACATGGTGAAGCTACTTGATTTGGTGCAGGGGAACAGCTTAATGCTGCCTGATGATTTAGCATCTGAGCTCATGAGGGCAGCATTCATTCACGGGGCTAGAGACAGCCCCTGAAGTTGGTGTCCTGCCCTGACCTCCAGGGAAAGATAACCTGCTCAGAGATTCAACCTCATTTCTTCATACATATTTTTCAGGCATCAATGCATAGGCACATACCTTTAAAAATAATATTAAAGTCCCCCCAAAGGGGTGAATTAACTCTGTCACTCTGGCATAGTTATGAGAAGACAATGCCATACACCCTGTCAGAATGTAATAAATATTTATGGATGATTTTCTCTACTTATTCAACAACATAGGGTTCAGAATCTTTTTCCCCCCATTTTTTCCCTGATTTGATGTTATAGCTTATATAAACGGCCACAGTTTCTGCAACCACAGCTTAGAATAAGCAAGGCAGCCACTCAAGATTCTGAAAAATGGCAGTATGTTGACTGGAGTTTGGTATACACATCAGATCACAACTGAATCTTCACACACTGGACCTCAGATTCCAGAAGGTTGATGCACTTTTGAGGGCCACAGAAGTTAGATGCATATTCATAAATGTAGAACCTTCCATGTACACTGGGAACCTGAAATCGCTTGAGGCCATTTGATCCCAGCTATGAGAACCTCAAGAGTCACTGGCATGTATTTTTCTGTGACATTGGGAAACAAAGTATTAATCCAGGACACATCCTCTCAAAGCTGACACACACGTCTACGTTCATCTCTGAAAGCATATGAATTGCATATATTTGTTCGCATTCGACAAGTCCATTTCTGCAGGAGAACAAAGGTTACTCGTATTCCACTGGGGGCGGTTAGCAGACAGATTCCATCCCCTTCTCTCCCTCCACCAAGGAACGGGTGATTCAGATGAGGAGTTCAATCAGAATTCGTGATTTTGAGGATTTATATTCTAGAATGACTCCACTGCTGGGGGGAAACATGCCTCTGTCCAAAGCTGTAGAGTGACTTATTAAGGTTAGTGTGGCTGCTACAAAGCACACTTAAAGATACAGGACCTTTAACTCTTCCAGGCTGTCTTTCTAAGGGGACGCGGCACGGTCTCCAGGCCCACCAGCTCATGGGGCTCTTCACCTCAGAACTGGTGGCAAACCAGAACCCTCCATGTGTAGCATTCCACAGCGTTCCCAGGCAGCTCTGAACCCGAGCCTATACACACACACGCACAACCACATGCGCTCACACACGCACACCTATGTACACACATCAAAAGAGATAGTCAGCTCATATTTAGCCTAGGAAAAAATAATATATTTATATCACTGTGATGGCACACCCTGGGTAGAACGTTACGTCAGCAATGCATATCGTAGGCAGCTCACGGGAACTGGCTTTGTTTTGTGTGGTGGCACCTGACCTGGTGTCCGTAGTAAAACCTGTAGCCTTCGGTCACTTGCTGCCACACCCATGTGGCTTGGACGGTACAGGAATACGATATGGAAATACATATAAATAAAACCAAAGGAGCTGGGGAACAAGGGCTCTGCAGAGCTGGTGCTGCCAGACAGGGCATTCCTCAGTGCAATCGGAGAACGGATGCTGAAGCTCCAATGGCTGCTGTTTCTTTCACCAGGAAAGGGGATTTGAAAGTCAGACATGTATTCTTTGCAGGTATGGGTGTTGGTTCATCAGTGTCTTTGCTCCAGAACCGGCTTGGTAGAAGCAGAAGATTTCTACTTCAGAGGAACTGCAGAGGGTGTGTTCTGTTTGCTTCTGGGGGCTTCGTCATCAGTAGGAAGGGCTGTGAGGCCAAGACAGTGGAATCTACTCCCTAGAGAGAAAAGAAGCAGATTTTAGACAAAACACCAACTGATCCTGCCAGCCAGTTGTCAACCCCTAAAAGTACAGAGAATGTGGGATGGCTCAGGAAGGCATTCAGGGGAAAGATCAGAAATTCTGACTTTCCTCCCCTGAAAAATGATAACTAGAATTAACAACAAAGAATGTTCATTATCAGCTTAATTCTAAAAACTCTGGCTAAGGTACTTGTTATTCAGATCTGCGTTGCATGGATGCAGACATTGAAGCATAGAGAAGCTAAACAACCTGCCTGTGGTTAGACATTCTGAAGTTGCAGAGCTGCTATTAGAAGCCACACGGTCTGGGTCTACAGACAGGCTTTCCCTCTCTGTAGGGAAACAGCCTTCCTATGAAATAAAAATTATCACTTGTTATGGTTCATTTGTGCAAGAAGGGCTTAGAGATGGTGAAAGGATGCAAATAGAACTGCTCTATAAGCCCCAGATACTAGCATCCAGTCTTTCTAAAGAGGGAAACTGAGATCAGGGACAAAACTGGAAACATCACAATCCATCAATATTCAGTAATACGGTAATGGAAAAAAATGCCAACTATGAAATAAAAAGCATTGGCTGTTTTTCTAAATAAGAAAGTAACTTCTAATGAATGGGAGTATCTAATTAGCAAAGGATCCATACAATCTGCATGTAACAGCTAGAGAGAGGGAACCTGGGGCTGCGGACGCAGTGAGGGAGGGTTTGGGGACTGAAGCCCACCAAGAGCTAATCTGCCCTGGCAGCCCCATCAGCCTAGAATCCAACAAGACGGGGCCAATGCAGTGGAACCATTGTGGCTTCTCGTTGACCTCTCATTCATCAAACAATCACCTCAAGCCAAAGGAAGCAATTTCTCTTCTCGCCTTTTGATAACTTTCCATTAAGATCGCTTCTTGGACTAGATTGTCCACCACAGTGGCCTCAGGTGGGCAGCAAAGATTAAGACCAAAATGCATCTTTACTGATAATTTTTCTTATTTTACCAAACCAATTATTTATCTACTCGTTTTGTACACGTGCATGTTTATTGTGTGAGGCAGATAAACGAAATTTAGTTCCTCGTGGAAAATATTTTAGTCTGTGTAGAGAGAGTAATAAAGTTTTCTTATAACATGTTCAGATAAAAAATTACTTCTTAAGCAACTTAAAATTATAAATGTGGGCAAGGGCATAACTACCAAGATCTGCAAGAAGCCACCTGTCAACACCATTTGTTTTTTGACAATTGTGAAAGAAATGAAAGAAAAAGGGTCGGCTCTATTTTTCCAACAGTTTCTTTCCTGGAAATCAGTGTATCTATCAAACACGTATTTAAAATCTGAATGTGCAAGGATTCCATCAGACAGGCATATATTTGTATGCAGGACAAAGTAAACGTGAATTTGACCTTAAAGACTCTGAGGGAGTAGAGCCAACTCCATATGGCTATGTACACTTTTTGAAGGTGATTTTCTTTTGCTAACAGCAATGCCATCCTCAGAAGAGAAAGAGTCATCTCAAAACTACGTGTCTGCCAACCCCCTTCTTCACTAAATGCCTGGATAGAAATATGTTTGTAATATTCAGTGAGCTATATGGAGACTCGATGCAAATGGGAAAGGGACTGGATTTGGAGGTGAGAAGGGTGGGAATGTGGAGGCTTACATCTGGCTGATGCCAGAATAAGAGGAGAAAAATAAACCCTCTTTTCTTCTTTGAATTCAAGCAACCCCTTCATCAATGGGGAAGTTCTTGTACAGAAACCAGACAAAGCGTGTGGTCTCTGTGGGATCAGGAGTGAAAGATGTGACTTTCATGGTGACTAAATAAACATAGCATTGTTCCTCTGAATCAGTTCATGAAGACATCAAAGTGTCTTGACCATCCAATTCTTTTTATTGCCATTGGTTTTGTTTTTTTGTTTGTTTGTTTAGCTTTTTAGGGCTGCACATGTGGCATTTAAGTATTCCCAGGCTAGGGGTTGAATCAGAGTGGCCTACGCCACAGCCACAGCAACGCCAGATCCAAGCTGCATCTGCTACCTACACCACAGATCACAGCAATGCTGGACCCTTCACCCACTGAGCTAGGACAGAAATCAGACCCTCATCCTCATGGACACTAGTCAGATTCGTTTCTGCTGAGCACAACGGGAACTCCTCACCAGGAGGAGTACACTGTTCCTTTATAATTGGGAAGAGTGAAATGTCCAGTGTCATCAATTTCAAGGCTAAATAATATAGGAGTGATTTTATAGGTCCACCGTCTTTTGTATAAATGGGCATTTACCCCCAAATCCTCATAAATCCATTGAAAGTGAAGAAGCTTCATCTGTCTGACTCCCTACCACTGAACTTCAGTCCACCCCAGTTCAGGCCTGTTGCAATAAAATGTTTTGTGTTCACAAGGGAATGATGGGTGAATAACACTTGGGCAACCCTGGAAGAAGAGTATGCCTTTCTGCTATGAATTTCAGTGTGTTCTACGTAGGACTAAACAGCATCATGTGTGAGGAAAGGTGTTATTGTTAAAGTGTCATTATCTCTAATTTCCAGGTGCAGGAACTGAGTTACAAAGAAACACAGAGTGAACTTCCCAGTGTCAACATCTTGGTTGGCTTTGGAATCCACAGCTGTCTGGATGCCAGAGTCTGGCTCCACACCCGGGGAAACAATACAACATTCTATTGTCCTCACATCTCTCTTCTAACCTCCTGGAAACAGTGGAGTTCCACTTTCATTGCTACTAGATATTATGCTAGACACACAGAAAGTCTTTTGGGGGACTTTCCATTGGTCTGGACTCTAACTCAGACAATGTGTTAAAATTAAGATTCAGAATGCAACCTTTGAAGGACTCATATTCCTCTTTTCTCTCAGTTCCCACTTGAATATTTCATTTATGAAGATACCTGCTGAGATGCAACAAAACTACTCCAGAAGAGTATATAGCATTAACGTGTTAGGCTGTCTTAGAACTGACACAATCTCCTTTTTAGAAATGTTCTGCTTGGACCATGTTCAATGTTTAGAAAAATACCTAGTCTTAAGTTGCTGATTTTAAGAAAGTAAAACTTTTAATTATTCAATGTATGCAAGGTAGCATTCTCCTTTTACTTGCAAGCTAACACTGCCATGCTCTTTTCTTTGAATTGGACTGAGGGGATTGAAAAAAAATACAGCATAATTTTACAGAAGGAAAAACAATTATACATATATATATATATATGTATATATATATATATATTTTTTTTTTTAAGCAAGCAACTCCCATTATGTTGGCCAACTTTTAACATGAATATCCAGAACTCCCAAACTTCAGCAAAAGTGGTGAGAAAACAAAAAACTGTTGGAGTAGTTTTAAAAAAAAAAATTCACATTCTTTCTGAACAGAAAAGCTTTCACAACTAATGTTGCAAAAAGGTTTTTACTAAACTGTTATGATTTGACAGCATCGAATTTAGCATTCCTTGCTCTATAAGGAATAGCTTTCAGGATAAAACCAAGGAGATGGGAGGAAGGTCATTAAAACCAGCCAAGCTCTTGTTTAAAAGGGATAAAAATGGAAAAGTTTAAAAAAGTTAAATTTTGTCCAGTCAAAAAAGTTAGGCTATTTGCTTGTAGGAATGAACAAAGCCGTTTAATTCATTTAATTTTTAAGAAGAAAATTCCGTAGTTACAGTAGAAGTACCAAAGGCTAACGGGCTTGATGGATGAAAAGCCTGTTTCTTAGTAGGTCACTTTCTGATAATGAGCCAACCAGTCAAGGTGACTTCTGAGTCTCACCGTTGGCATTTAGGTAAATCCTCCCTGGCTGATCCAGTTTGGTACAGAGGCTTTCGGAGCAGGACCAAAAATGAGACTAATGGAAAAGACCCTACGGTACTCCTCAACTGAAGGAAATTTCCCAAAGAACAGGGCATGTGTATGACCCAAGGTTAGAGGTTAGTACCTGGTACCAAAAGATGCTCAGTTAGCATTTATGACATGAATGAAGGACATCAAAGGGCAAGAGAGAACTCACGTAAAGAAAGCACAGCCAGTGGCGGTTAAGACACCATCCTCCCCAAGCTGACATCATTTAGTTCCTAGTTCACCTCTTCCTAGAGGAAGAGCAGAGAAGCTATACTGCTCTGGATCTCCTCTCCCAGAGTCAAAAAGACTGAAATCTTGAAAGAACCCCAAACAACCTGATGGGCATGAAAGATCATTACTGCTCATTGTTTGAAATAAGATAAAGTTTTAAAAAAATTTGTTTTTTCCATCGGAGAAAGATTCATTGCCAGTTCTTTGGCCTTACCTTGTAGATGTGGGTTTTCTCCTTTAAAGAAGGGAAGTATGAAAGTTCCCTACACAAGATTGTCACAGTCCACTAGCCATAAGGTAGTTACGATTAAGTTTGTAGAGTCCCCAGATAAGACATAGGGCACAGCCTTGGGCCCGAAGCAACAGACCTCGTTTGTCCAGGTAGGGGTATGGTGCTTGGGTTTTATTATTATCATCATTATTTTAAAATCCACTTTCCTTTCCAGTCCCCCTCGTTATTGAAACCAAGCAAGTGGTCCGAGCGCTGAGAGACAACGTTGGTAAGTCACATGGTGTTCACCTAGGTTTTATCCACGGTACGAACCAAGCCTTAAACGCTACAACTGAGTCCTTCAAAAATGGTTCTGGGCACGGTCTTCATTCCAGTGAGAGAAGGATGATTGTAATTTATGCCACAAACAAAACACTATGGTTGTAATTCCAAACGGAGAGAAAATCAAGGATGTCTCGGAGAAGCTCAGTGTCTGGCAGCAAATACGGCATGAAAACTTTGAGGCAGTGTTCTATTTATACAAGTACATGTATTTTACAAATCGGTGATGGACGGAAGTCCTTCGAGAAACAATTTGTTCCAGGTCTAATTCAAATGACAGTTGTCATTTCTGTAAGCCCCACAGTTTCAACAATCTGTACACCCCAGCGACGCTGCAGATTTTTTTCTTTTTTAATTTCAGAGGGCGAAGACGAAGTAAAAAAGTGCAGTTCTTCAATTAAAGTGCATGGATGAGGTAAACTAATTTCAAGAGTTTTGAGTTTATTCGACACTGGCTCAGACGGGAACCATTCTGCCGTGTATCTGTTGCATTTGGGTTCTCATTGCCTGGATGCTGTTCAAAATCTTATTCTGGTGTGTGACAGCCGTGATACCAATTCTGGCCAGGTCACTGGAGGTGAGGGGAGAAAAAAAGTGGGAGAGGAAAATGTGATGAGGGCTGAGAATCTCTGTTCCGGGCTTCATGCAGACACACATTTGAATCAGCCACAATTAATACAGCACAACAAGGCAGGTGTATTAAAATGTTTAATTAAGCAGTTGAATGCAACAATGTAGGTGCTTTAGAGAGGCTGTGCAAAATTACACTCAATCAATCAAGATGAAAGGCATTCCAGTTCTCTTTTTTTTTAATTTTTAATGAATAGGATGATTATGCAGCTCAAAGCAAAAGAAGGAAAATACTATTAAATCTAGATTTACCCTTTTGTGTTACATCGCTGAGTACTTACTCCTGGTTCATGTGCACTACAGCCTCTAGTGTGGTATAACCAGCAGCAGTGAAGTTATCCTTATATCGGTCCATTTTAATGGCCTGGAGCCAATCACCCACCGATACCACCGCAGAGAACTCAGGGGAGCTTGGATCCAACAAGGCAGTGTTAGGTCTGGAAATGGACGAGAAAGAGGAGACAGATGGGAATCATCAGTGAGACAGCCTGCCTCCCAAGTCAGATCTTCTAAGATGGGAGAATGGAACCGAAGCCCCAAGAACAGGCTTTAGATGGAATCACCAGTGTCAGTTATCATCATGTGATTTTTTTTTTCCCCTTAATTTGTTTTTCACGTCACTTCCCGCATGTGTTTTATGTGGACCTCTTGGTGTGTTCAAGATCAGAACAGGTCTTTTAACATCCTAGCCTGGGGCAAAGGTTGGGGAAGGGGGGCCCTCGTGGCTGAAACCAGCTCCGTCTTTGCAGGAAGGATCTAGCCTGTGCCAGCACTGAATATCACAGACTTTAGTTCAGCAACTATGGAAACCCCAGTGAAGGATGAGTAAGGAAAACTGTGAGCTTGCAACCTGCCAGACTTGATGGAAGCAGAGAAAACAGCGAGAGTTCAAGTCTAGCATGCTTCTAGCCAGGGTTGCAGGCGGGCTCAGTGCATTCAAACAAACTTGGGACAGCAGGGAGTTAATCCGCTCTTTAATGAACCCAGCCTGACCAGCACGTGTGCCAAGACTAGCAGGAAGAATGGCCACTTTGATCACTGTTTGGATTGTGGAATGTGCTTCTTGTATTCCCTTGCTGGGGCTCCTAAATAATTATTTCAACAAATTCTGAGCACTTCTTATTTACTTAATTATTAGAAGATGCATTTCTCAGGCCAGGTGTTTTACATTAGATCACTGTCAAGACTACTGTATGTAGTTCAAGGCAGGTATTCTGTCCCCTCGTGATATTGATATGCAATAAATAATCTATTTATGGAAAGGTGTTATTAGGATAATTATAGTCATCTTCATCATCAAACTACTTAATAATCATAGGGAAGACCTTAACAGGGTATTTTATACCATCTTTTTGTAATTACCTGTAAGTAACACTGCTACTTGTTAAGTTACATTCTACTGGACTGCTTTTCCATAGAAACTGTAGAATGTGGTTGATCTTAACGTTTTTAACCTGATTTTTACCCTGGAACTATGTTGCCTGAATACATTTAAATCAGAATTATGCAACCACTGCATAATCAATCCCCCAATTCTTTCCTTGTCAAAACAAAATTAAGTCCATCTAATGTCTTAACTTCCTACATAGCAGAATTAATTCACTCTATTTTTCATTTTAATTTTTACCTAAATTATTTTGACTTGCATTGTTCCTTTTTTATATAAATACTTAACAAAGACTTGTTTTATTAGTCAATTTTGTGTCCAAGTAATAGCTTGCCTTTGTGACCTTTTACGTCCATTATTTCAATTAAGTCCAATTTTCTGGGTAAAACTCTGCAGATTTTTATGGTAAGAATAATCAAGAAAGATTTCATTCTTTCCCCAGTTTTGAGCCAATAGCATATACTACCACGTGGAATTTGAGATATTAGTATTGAATGTTTACCAGTAATCTTTTTATTAGACAAAGACCAATAATTTGCATCTACTTCTAACGTTAAGCCAAGAGCTTTGAAAGGACAACATGTAGGCTTTGGGCTGACAAGGTCAAAATGAACTTAAAATGAAAAGATCCTTACTCAATATCAACTAACTCTAAGGGTCATTCTCAAGCTTGTTCTGGAAATCTTGGTGCTCTTTGTGGAACACTGTGACATTTGCCTAATTTTGTGCTGAATCGCATACCATGTTATATTACATCCCATTATCAGCAAGCAGTGAGAAGCATCAAAGCTTAAGTACCATCAACGAGAAAAAGTTAGAAGTGAGAAAAATGTATCTGATAACCCAATTTGTTCTGCACTTTGGTGCCAAGTACACATGATGCAATGTCAGCAGCTAAAGATTTTATGCCGCCAGCAGAAGCACCAAATACCAAAGAACCAAAGAACTGGCCTGAAGACCCTCAGACAAAAATACAGAGGATCTGAAGATGGAGATATAAAAGGTGGGGAAGATTTACCTTGGATTAGAAGAGGCCAGTTACACCTGGAAAAGAAGTCCTAGCGCCATCTACTTTCACCCTCTTGGAAAAGAGAAGAACTAAAAATAGACCAGAAGTATCACTAAGGATATCTTATCTTATTTTAGGTCGCTCATCTCCCAAGGGACAGAAGGAAGATGTGAATTCAGCCCAGTGTTATCTCAAAAGAGCACGGACATTAAGCTCTGCATATAGTAGACAATAGTAAGGGATCTGAAAACCTAAAGAAGAATGGAGGGGATCTCTGCTGTTTGCTCCCAATCCCTTTCCTCATGTATTGTAATGACGGGTATTCCTTCTCTTCTATGGTCTATAGGCTAAGTTTTTAAGAAAGAGGCTGTTTTAAGAGAGAACATCCTAGTGCAAGCCAAGACAGGAACGGCTTGGTTATCATGGACGGAATGTCCTCCATGAATTTTAACTCACGGTGTCTTGATAAAAGAGAAGACTTTGAGAAGCACCAATCTGGAGATGAATAGATGCCTCACCTCATGCAGGCCAGAATCACCTAATCTCATTATGCCTCTCTTCCTAAACCATTTAACTCCTAAGGATGGGCACCCTTTCAGATGGGGCTGGTAATCAAGACAGCCTGGATCTTAGACCAGGAAAGCTCAGTTTCTAGGTAGAGAAATTCCCATTGAAAGATAAGACCTGTAGTATCTTTATCTTCTTTCTGGACTGAAATGCTTCCTTTCTCTCTTTCCAGTGAGGTAACTACCTCTTTGACAGGTGGTTCAACCATTTTAGTTTTTAAAACTTCTCAACTATTCATCTGTATGTTTTGTAACTTCACCGGTTTTTATCTTACTCTTCCTTCTACTCTTGAAAGACTCAGAAAAGAGTGACTTTAAAAATTGAAACCTATGAATCTCCTGCTACAATTAACACTTTATTAAGTCACCTTAAAGCTGCAGTGCCTAAAGAGCTGCCTTCTAGTCTTTATTTGTTGCTAAGCCAGTGTTCCTTTCCCCTTTTCAAATATAGCATCTGGTAACCTGTCTCCCAAAAGTACACTTCATCCCTCTTCCTAAGTTATCAGGCCCAGCCTTTTGCTGTCTTTTTTTTTTTTTTTAATTTGTTTTTTCTAGCGTTCCCCTCATGGCACAGCAGAAACAAAGTTTTTTTTTTTTTTTTTTTTTTGCGATTTTGCCTTTTTGCCATTTCTAGGGCCACACTCGTGGCATATGGAGGTTCCCAGACTAGGGGTCTAACAGGAGCTGTAGCCGCGGGCCTTCACCACAGCCACAGCAACGCGGGATCCGAGCCGCATCTGCAACCTTCACCACAGCTCATGGCAACGCCGGAACCTTAACCCACTTAGCAATGCCAGGGATCGAACCCGCAACCTCATGGTTCCTAGTCAGATTCGTTAACCACTGAGCCACAACGGGAACTCCTGGAAATGAATCTGACTAGGAACCATGAGGCTGTGGGTTCGATTCCTGGCCTCGCTCAGTGGGTTAAGGACCTGGCATTGCTGTGAACTGTGCGTAATTCATAGATGCGGCTCGGATCTGGCATTGCTGTGGCTGTGGTATAGGCTGGCAGCTGTAGCTCCGATTAGATCCCTAGCCTGGGAACCTCCATATGGCCCTAAAAAAAAAAAATGTAAAATAAGATAAAATAAAATGAATTTGTTTTTCTTATTTTTATTTGAGGCCTGACAGTTATTAGGCTCTTCAACATGGTGAACGGAACTACCATAAATACCCTATTAAATGAGAAAGAAGCCACCCAGGTTGCAGACAGCTGTGAAGTGGCCTCTGACTAAAGGCAGGCATTAGAGTGAGTCACTACGTGCCTGCCATCTCTGATGTATTCTTTCATGCATCACTATTAAGTAAGCATGGCTGACCTGGAACTCTCGGTCCCCGTCCTCTTCAAGCTGTTAGGGTTGCGGATGAGTTTGTCCAACATGTTGACAATCTGCCCAAATTTAGGCCTGTCGCTTCTCTCCTTCTGCCAGCAGTCCAGCATCAGCTGGTGGAGTGCAATGGGGCAGTCCATTGGAGGGGGCAGCCGATAGCCTTCCTCGATGGCTTTAATCACCTATCGAAAAATAAAAAATAAAAAACCCAGAATGGTATGTTGAGATGCCAGGCAAGCTGTTGTTCGAGGTTCAACCTCCTGCTCGGCAAAGTCCCTGTACATTAAACTGCCAGTAAGCCTGAGCATGGGAACAGCTCCAGTTTTTTCACAGAAGCCAAAGCTGGACCTGTGTATTGCTGGCAGCGGAGCAAGGAAGCCAGCTGTTGCTATGTTCTCAAGTGGCATATGATGTCCATTTGAAACTCAAAAAAGTGGAGAGGTGTCCATGTTCCAAAGTGGTTAGAAGTCAATCAGATCAACAACAGGGTGTTTCCCTGGCCCCCCCGGAGACCACAGGGCAATATCCCTCTCCATTCTTCTGTCCAGCATCAGCCAAACACTCTTAGCAAAAGAGACTATCTGAGTGTTAAAGACATTCCTTGGCAACCATTCATAGTTGCTTCCCAAATGGAGGTCCCTTTGCATCATTTTAAGGCTGTATTCTCTTGATCAGACAGCCGGTGGATCAAAACCAGAGACCACTTTCCAGACTTTCCAATCCAGAAGAAGTTACCTCTCTCCAAACAGCATGCTCCCCGCCACGTCCCCCGCCCAGATGCCCTCCAGCCATCTTTACTTTTGGAAGGCCAAAAGACACCAGGTACCAATTCTGTATCTATTTCTTGGTCTTAGTCGGCTCTCAACTGACCTTGGATCTAACAATTAGACTTAAAGTTTTAAAAATAATAATTAAAAAACTTTCTTTCAGGGCTTTTTTATTTTAAAGGGGACCCTTACACATCTCAGGAATGAAGTTATAATGGTAGGTCGTAACTGCCTCCTGCCCAGAGTGGTCCTCCTGCCTTATAAGACATACACCATTCAACAGGCTTTCTTATTCTAGTTTTTCTCATCTGTCTTCCCAGGTATTGCAGTATTTTTCTTACTGGCTTTTCTGAACCTCCCTTCTTTAGGGCGTGAATCCCAGTAATGATGTGGTAAGGCTCATGCCAAATATAAAAAGGGGAATTACTTCTTCATTTCTTGCTTAACTCATAGGCTTTGTTAATGGAGATCCTGTGAGATTCTGCAGGGGCTTTTGTTTGGGGATTTTAAAAATGTTCTTTTGTTTTAAATCAGTCCCCACCCTCATCCCCCCACCTCAAAATGTTAGCTCCTAGTGAAACCACCACTGGCTGCAGCCAGCTCAGTAACCACATCAGATTTCCCTGCGGTGGGTCAGTTACTGCTCTTAACAATTGGCCTTTAACAGAAGATAATCAATTCAGTTGAGTCCAGCTTCTGTGTACCAGTATAATTGTGGTCCTTTCAACCAGGATACTGTTTCAGTTTAACAATCATCTTGGGATTTATTAAGCCCTCTGAACCTTTTTCTCCCACATATTTTTTTGTCAACATCCTATTGTATTAGTATTAATTTACTTCTTCTAAAGTCGACTTCTACATGCTACCTTACTGAACACGATTCTATTAATTTCTGGCAATGACATTAGGTCAGTTTGATCCTCTGACTTTCTTTTATCCTTCCAGGTGCATGGTATTGACTCTAGACCCGATGAAAACATCATACATTGAACTGATGAGAATGCAAGTGACACTGGGTTGATGCCAGATCAACACAATGTGTTATAAACCCTCAGACCGCTTAGTATTCTTTCTTTAGCTCCCTATCCACTGCCCGCTTGGAAGATGGCTTGTGGGTTAACAAAGCATAATTTCTCAGTTTACTGCTGGATGTTTTGGAGGTGCAGAGGATTAAAACAAACAAAAAACTTGATAAGTTTGACATCTTTTCAATAGTTACTCTGACTCCATTCACCATATGCTAAATGAATTCTACCCGTGAAAGTAATCTTCCAGTTAGGTTTCCTATTAATTCCTGTTCTATACAGAATCCAATGCAAAGGCAAATACATGTGAATGATAGATCAATATTATTTGAGGGAGAACTGGCTTCAGAGGCTTTTTCGTGGATGAAGGCAGACAGCTGAAAGTTTAAAACGAGGTTGTTAATAACACAGAAACTGTCAAAACTCTAGGCCTGAAAATATTTAGGATGGGAAAACTGACATTTTAGATCTGCTCTTCTGAGCATTTGGCCACCACTCTAACTGAAATAAAGATAAGTTTTAATATAGAATAATTAAATAAGTAAATGCAGGCAGTACTCGTTATTTTAGGTTGTCTTTGTTCCTTTGAATGTCTCTCACTTGAAACCAAATGTTACTACAAGAAAGGTACTCGAAGGTGTCTGCGTAGCATAATCACATCAAACAACAGAATACACACTATTCACTTCCATAGTCTTTCTCTAGCCTGTAATTACCTATCAGTTGTGCTGGCTGCTGTCTTTTTTCCTATAGGCTATGAACCTTCCTTTATAATTTACAGATAATACCATATCAACACCACCATTCCTCTTAACCGGGCTGGAGAATTCTTTTTGCCCCACTGGGCATAGAGCTAATTAGCTTCTGTATTGCTCTAGACATTCATCTCCCAACAAGGCAGCCAGCATCCTATCTCTTTCCCTTTCTTTTTAGGGCTGCACTTGTGGCATATGAAAGTTCCTGGGCGAGGGATGGAATCAGAACTGCAGCTGAGGCCAGTGCCACAGCCACACAGCACTGGATCTGAGCCGGATTTGGGAACCACACTGCAGCTTGCAGCAATGCTGGATCCTTCACTCACTGAGTGAGGGCAGGGATCGAGCCTGCATCCTCACAGAGACTATGTAAGTTCCTGAACCCATTGAGCCACAAAGGGAACTCCCAGCATCCTATTTCTTATTTTCGTTTTTTTTGTTCTTACTTAATTGCCAAGGTTTTGTAATATCCTGTTGTTTGGGGGCAAGGGAGATGGTCAGGAAACATTCCACATCATAGAAAAAAATTTAAAAAGGAATTTTCCTAAAATATGGCTTTTATTGATAAATTGAACACGATGCATTTATAAACACACTCTATGCTAATATTTTACCTCATATATAAAAAAAATTAGAAGAGTTTTTATTTATTTATTTATTTTTAAAGGGCATTTTATTTTGTTCTGATTTCTAGCCCTTCTAGAACACCTTCCCAGAATTACCTAGGAAGTGTTCTAGGAAGACCCTTGGTCTAGATTTTTTTTTTCTTTCTCACTGGAGATGTTTGCAATTAAATTCTATTACTCTGGAATCTTATTAGTGTCATTATTGAATGCTTTTCTGAAACTGCAGGCATTGTGGATACTCCCTTTCGAAGTAGTCCAGATGGTACATTTAAAGGGATGTGCATAATTTACAAAGGGTCATTTAGTGAAGCTTTATTTTAGAGTCCTCAAGGGGCAAGCTCTAATTACAACTTTGCCAGCTTTAAAATATTTACTAGTTTTCTTCCAATGAAACTTGCGTGTCAACAGCATCTCATGTGAAATTTGTTTTTCACATATCCCTGCATTTTCTTAAAATTCAAAATTTAATTTTATTTCAGTGTGCATTTAAAAGTTAACCGAGTAAAAACACTGTTCCATATCACTAATTGATCAAGCTATACATCTGTCTGTCTGTCTATCTACCTATCTCCCATATTATACTATTTAGGTTTTGTTACTTTCATCCTAGAAATCTGTGACCTTAAGTTTTAGCTAGATTACTAGACACATTTGCATTAAGACTCTTAGCTTAATGAATCATTTCAAGCTCAACATTTACTCCATCATACACTAACGCGAGACTTCCAGAATCTCAAAGCAAAGACACACATTTCAGAACAAAAAGACTCACGTCTTGATTGGACATGTCCCAGTAGGGTCTCTCTCCATACGACATCACTTCCCACATAACGATCCCATAGCTCCATACATCACTTGCTGATGTGAATTTACGATAGGCAATTGCTTCTGGTGCAGTCCACCGGATAGGAATCTTGCCACCCTGTGAACATCCAAGCTCGCAGTTATTCCCCAAGTACACTGATGTGCCATTTTAGTTTCTGAATGTTGTTACAGTTTGCCAAGTGGGACAACAGCATTCCCGAGACAGCTTTCCAAACAATAAGAAAGAGGCTTGTTTATTCTAACCAAAATCTTCCAGGTTGAGACAGTTCTCATATGTTTTCTTTAGTCGTGGGGAAGTAAACATCTAATCTGTTCAATCATTTTCTAAAAAGTCTACCTATTATCTGAGCTCTGCATAAGGCAATACTGTAGGAGAGAGGACAGTTTAGGTTTTACAAACTACACATTATCCGTGGCATATATCAATGGATGCACAGCTGACAGTAATTTTGGCTTCTTGCTGGATTCTCTTGCCCAGCAGCACAAAGGCAATGTTTAATATTGCTTCTGAAATCATGAACTGAGGAAGTTAAACATGAATGTTTCTATCCATTCCACTGTCACCCAGCTCTTACAGAGCATAAGAAACAAGCCCAAAGTAGCTACACAATGATACCGTAAAGAGATTCTTAGAGGAAGTCAAATAATTCCAGATGCTAAAGCCATTATTGACTTTAATGGAGCGAGGGAAGTATTTTGATTATTATTTAATTTTAAAAAGCATCTGCAGAAATGGTAAAACAATTGAAGATTACCCAAGAAAAGTTTAAAGGTCTCAAATGTCTCTTGTTTGGTTATGCTTGTGTGCAATGCATTTTGAAGGGAGTTTCAAATTTCTTAGGGTTCCATCTGGGAAAATTAATTCAATTTTAATTCAGACCCTTCAGCTATTCAAGAGGACATCATTTCAAAGTTTTCTTTGCTTTATTAGGACTACTAAACAGGGCAATAAATTGTACTGGAAATTTCCCTGATTCACTGAAGCTTACTCTGCAGACCCAGTATGTTACATTTATGCTTGTTGCATACATCTGGACAGTTGTGCTGACTTCTTGCCTTCCATAAATATTTGGCTAAGGTTTTATACATGTAAATGTATCATTCTAGAAGCTTTAACTTTTCTTTCTTCAAGTACTGGAAAAAAATAAGAAGTCTTTAGCATTGACAAAGGCGTGTTCTCTTTCCCAAATGAATGGACACAGAATTCAGAAGAGGATATGAGTAAGAATCAAAACTACAGCCAAAGAAACTGAACACTACCGCGCTACCACAAAAAAAAAAAAAAGGGCCACACCCCCAAAGAACTATACAAAAAAGAGACCTATCACTTACTATTCCAGATGCAAAATGGTGAATATTACAAGAGGAAAATGGCTGGCCTTCCTCATGTTGATTTTTAACAGTGTCAGCCTTAATGGCCAATAACTTTTATGATTCTGTGTTTATTCCATTAGTATCTTATATTCAGATTGTCCAGCTAAGATAGCATAGCCATTAACTATACGCTGATAACTCTTAACTGTGTCTTAATCCCGGCTTATCTACCAGTAGTAAAATGAAGGCCATTAGATACTGGGAAACCTTGCATAGTGTAAATGTTTAATAAATCCTGTGTATACATTCTCAGATTCAGTAGGTAGCTGACTAGAAACACAGTTCTGCCTTGTTTAAAAGAAGACTTTTTTTTTTTTTAATAATAAAAAGGAACCAAGCAGAAAATCTAAAATAAACAGGAAGAAAGGACGGAAGGAAGGTAGATTAAGTGTGAAAAGATACAATACTAAGTGACACTCTAGTTCATGGCTTTGTAAAGTGGTCACATAGCTAGAGGCTGTTTCAAAATCCCTTTTGGAAACATGGCTCAAAAACAGGCATATGGCCGTGAAGAGGCTCTGAAGGATGAGGAACATATAAAAATCACAAAAGGCGTAAGTGCCAAAGTGAGAGGCACAGTCTCATCAGCATCAAAACCCGGAGGTCACAAAGTCTCCTTACCCTGGTGGTATAAGCGGCTTCTGGGTCATCCTCCAGCACACGCGACATGCCAAAATCGGACACTTTGCAGACCAAGTTGCTATTGACTAGAATGTTCCGTGCAGCCAGGTCTCGATGCACATAGCTCATATCCGATAGATACTTCATCCCAGACCCAATGCCACGAAGCATACCCACCAGCTGAATGACAGTAAACCTGCCATCATTCTTCTGCAGAGGAAAAGAAGGAGGTACAGTCTCATTAGCATTAGGCCAAATTAATTTTCACCAAGCATTTATTACTTGGATCTTTTTCGATGTCTGTATCCGGTGTGCAGTGAAACTCAATATCATTTCCGGGCCTTTTTGACCAAAGTCACTAATTCACGAGCAGAGCACAGCCGAGGAGTTGGGTTTGCTTCCTGCGATGGATGGAAATTATCCAACTGTAATGAATCTATAGCTCAAACAGCCCCACGATCCAAGAATAAATCCAATACTACCCACCTTGAACATGGGTTATTGAATAGCTTTTAAAAAGCACATCATTCTCTATTTCTCCTCTTCTTCCTTTGCCCCATTAAAAAAGCCCACGGATACAACCAAAAGGAGTCTGTTAGAGTTTTCTAAATACCAACATTCTTGGGTTTAATATCAAGTAGTCACGTACCCTGAGGAATGCGTCCAAGGAGCCGTTCTCCATGTACTCTGTTATGATCATGACTGGTTTACCTAGAGTTTTCAGAAAGAAAAACACAAACCCTTGATGAGCACTGCAGTTAATGAGATAAAAATGGGCTGTGCACAATTTTCCTGCCAAGACACCTGTCTTGTGCGATCTAATTTAATTAAAACAAGCCAAGCTTATGCCTCAGCTGTGGGGAGCGAGGAATGAAATATTAAAAGGACGAGTTAGGTTTAAATTCCATCTGGAAGGTTAACCCTTTGGCTGGCTTCTTGACAAGGTCTTTAAAGTGGCCTCCGGTATCCAGGGGAGAAAGCGAAGGGGTGTTTGTTCTCTGAAGCAAACGGAGAAGAAGATGAATGAGCAGGCCCGATTAAGGAAAAAAAAAAATTTTTAATCTTTAGGATAATTAATTAGTTTTGTCCCCAGAAGAGCCACTTGTGTAGTGCTAGAGGAATCAATGAACAGAGAAACTTTTTTTTTTTTTAACTTGATTTAGAGAAACCCAAATTTCCTGGAGCAGTAGCTATAGGCTGGCTACTTCATTACCTGGACACAGATACGTCTTAAAGCTCAAGCAGATACAGTATTAACGCCCCCACACCCCAGGTCAGGGCTACCTCCTTTCTTTTCCCTTTTCCTATCTATCAATAAAATCAGTCTATTTGCTTCCTTAAGCTGCCAACCTCAGCAGCAGCAATGACAACAAAGATCACAGAAAAGGGTCAATTTTAATTTAGAGGCAGCAATTTTTATTCGGTACTAGAATGTTTTTGCACCCTCTCCCCTCTTTGGAGAAAAGAAATCAAAACGATTTTAAGGTTTGGGGGAAACGTTTTCATTTGACTTTAGTTTTCTTTCCGAGGACCTTAGGACATTAGCTTCATTCTTGAGTTTCTTAATCCCTGGCAATAGACTCATGGGAAATTCTTTCTAAAGGGAATTTGTGGGAGTGGGGTGGGGGTGGGGTGTAATCCCCAATATTTTCTGGAGGGAAGGATTAAAGCAAGGAGAGCATAAAAGAGTCTCTGGGAGGAAAATAAATTTTAGTTTGATAACTAAAAACATATTTATCGTTATCCTTGTGGACTGTTCATAGACTTAGACACCCGAGCAGGAAAATGGGAGAAGATATGTCACTGCTGAGAAGTCCCCATAATTTTTTTTTTTTTTTTGTCTTTTTAGGGCCACACCCTCGGCATATGGAGGTTCCCAGGCTTAGGATCGAATGGGAGCTGTTGCCGCTGTCCTACACCACAGCCACAGCAACGCCAGATCTGAGCGGTGTCTTCGACTTAAACTGCAGCTCACAGCAACACTGGATCCTTAACCCACTGAGTGAGGCCAGGGATCAAACCTGGGTCCTCATGGATCCTAGTCAGCAGATTCCTTTCCTCTTAAGCCATGACGGGAACTCCAAGCCCCATAATTATTCAAAACCAATACATTTCGCACCTAGAGCCCCTTTCAGATCAGCCTCTGTTCTGTGTGGGGAAAGGGGAAATGTCTTCATTTCAGAGGCAACATTTTAGAAAAGCAGAAGCTTCTAATTTCAGTGTTGGTTTTTGGTTGTGCATTTGCTATTGTTCCTAAGAAATCTTTCTTAGGCAAGCTTGTTGGATGAGAAAACAATACCATGGACATTTCATTTTTAAGCGATGAATGAAAGCAGACAGAGAAAGCAAGAATCTTGGTGTGGACCGAAGCATGAGTCAAACCGCTTGTATAACCTCCTTCCCCTTGGTTCCAGGGAGCGATCCTGGTACATGTTTCCATCAATATAAATAGGAGGCTCTTACTCATCGGATTCATTTGCCTTCTACATCTGTGACCACACAGGACAAAGGCCTCTAAATGAGTTTTAATGAACCTGTTTTAATCAAAAGATACTTTGTCAATGGATGATAAGGGGTGACTCTCTTGGCGGTGTATTAACACTTATTTCTGTAACACCAGATCCCCCTGGAAAGGTGGGGAAGGGAGCAGAAGATGTAAGAGAGAGGAGGGTCGTGGAGAAAAATTTATGGTCTCCCTGTCCATTGCCAAAGCTACTTAAGGAACTGCTGGTCGTGAATTCAGACCCTCCCCCGCCCTTACACCTCCCTAACACCTTTTCACCCTCACCTCGTCCCACTATAGGTATCATCTTCACAATTTTTCTACCTTCCACGGGGTTCCCTTTGTGGCTCAGCAGTTAGCGAACCCAACTGGGATCCATGAGGATGCGGGTTTGATCCCTAGCCTAGCTCAGTGGGTTAAGGGTCCGGCATTGCTGTGGCTGTGGTGTAGGCTGGCGGCTACAGCTCTGATTCAGCCCCTCGCCTGGGAACCTCTCTGTGCTGCGGATATGGCCCTAAAATAGCAAAAAAAAAAAAAAAAAATGTTTTCTACCTTCCTTTTTCTGTTTATGAAAAACATCCACTTGTTAGAATCTTTCTGAGCTCTGTAAGAGAAAGAGGAATGTTTCCATAGGCAGAGGGGCTTATAAAGGGTGCAGGCTGGGCTCCTGGTAGAGGCTGGTCCTTCGCAGGACCAGACAGGGATGCCGAGGGGAGGGGAAAGGTGGGGGAAGGGGACAGCTCCTCTGGTGGAAATTTTAAATCATTTTAATTCAGTGACAACTGCATTATGCAAATGCATCCAGTCGTTTATAACAGTTACAGCCGTAATAGCTACGGGTTTTAGAGGCACGGTGGGACCTGAACACAAAGATCCCCTGTTTCTTCTCTCTTCTGCAGAGGTGCTACGAAAATCACTGTCTTCCCCAGGAAAAACACCCCACGCTGAACAGAGCCTCCTTTTGAGAAAATGGGCCTGCAGAAATATTTAAAGGGAATGTTATCTTTTAATTAAAGTAGTGAAGGGCTCTGGGCAGCCCCGAAGGCCACAGGCAACAGAAAAAAATATCCTGTCTGTAAAACTAATCTTAAAAAGCCAATAGAGCTATTCTATGCTAATTATAGCCTTCACCTGCGGTGGAAAATTATATACCCTAAGCATCAATTTTCCTTCTTTAAAGGAGTCTGAAGATGGAGAAAGATGTCCTTCTTAAGACATAATAATGCTAGTGAATACTTTGTTGTTGTCGTTGTTAATTTGCTAAATAAGCATTATGCCACACAAGCTAAATATTGCCTCCAAAATAACCTTGTAAGACAAGTTCTATTTTTATCTCTGTTTTGCAAAGGAGAAACTGAGAGCTTGTGCTACTAGTCAAGCCCTCGCAGTAATTAACTAGCAGTAGGTGATGTGCAAATCCTTGGCCACTAGGCCAAAGGTTCTCGGCATGTAGTCCCAGGAACTCCAGCTTGGCTGAGCTTGAACTCTTTAGAAATGGGAACTCGTGGGTCCCCATGCACTGAATCAAAGCTCTGAGGGTGAGGTCCAGCAAAGCGTTTTAATGAGTTTTCCAGAATTATGATGTACGTTTACGTTTGAGGACCTCTAAATGAGTATATACTTGCTCTGTTTTCTCAGTAATCTATTTTCTCTGCTTAAAGAGGCTATACCCTTGGGAGTTCCCTTCGTGGCTCAGTGGTTAACGAATCCGACTAAGAACCATGAGGTTGAGGGTTCGATCCTTGGCCTTGCTCAGTGGGTGAAGGATCCGGTGTTGCCGTGAGCTGTGGTGAAGTTTGCAGACATGGCTCGGATCCCGCGTTGCTGTGGCTGTGGCGAAGGCCGGCGGCTACAGCTCCTTTCAGACCCCTAGCCTGGGAACCTCCATATGCCTCAGGTGCGGCTCTACACACAAGGCAAAAAGACAAAAAAAAAAAAAAAAATTAGAGTCTATACCTTGTGTCTTCCTGCCCCCCCACCCGCAACCTAAGTTTACTCTTCAAACCGCACCCACTTCAGCAGCAGCCACTCTGCACCCATTGATGGAAGTCATTTTTCACAGGCCCTGGGATTCAAATTAAATGGCACTTTGTCCTTCCTGGAGACATAGCCCCAGGCTTACAAGATTCCTGACTTGTAGCAACTGTGGTAGGTACCACAGCTCCTGGCACAGAGCCACCTTCAATAGTAACCATTTCAGCTGCCTGGCCCACGTGGCACTTTATAAGTTGGTCTCAGCCAGCCCTTACAGATGTATTCAGGGTTTGCTTTGCAAAATGTGCCTGTTGAGCTCTGTCGTATTTTAACTGAAGCGTGGTTCACAGGCTCAGCGACCGCTAATGGACTAAAGAAGGAAGGTTCAACCAGGTGTTACTGTAAATAGGTGTTGAACGGCAACTGCCATAAATCAGGCAGAGCAGACAAGCAAATCCCCCAATATAACAGATTCCCAAGATTCGCTCCCTGCATCTGGAACTGGAGCTTCGAGCACAAGGTGCGGCGAGGTTTTGTTGTGTTTTATATGAAAAGCACTTAAAATTTATTTTGCTTACCATCTGCTTGAGCCTACCCTGTGACAATCAGTTTGGTCTAGCAAAGATATGAAAGATGGCAAGGCATACCCCAAATCTGCAATACTAATTTCCCTAAAATCTCACACAAGCTGCCTTGGAAATAGGGTATCAGCCTAAACCAGAGACTCATTTAGAGCTGACTACAAGATTAATGACTTGTCCTGCACTGATTTCCTCCTATTAGCAATCAGTGGGTCTGCTCCATCTGTCATTTCCCTGGAAAGAAAATGTGCGTTTAATTTGCCAATAACTTCTAACTTGGCTCTGTAAAGGGGGTGACCCACTTACATTTGGTGACGACGCCTTCCAAGTGAATGATATTGGGGTGGTCAAACTGTCCCATGATGCTGGCCTCGCTCAGGAAGTCCCTCCTCTGTTTGTCGGTATAACCGGCTTTCAGCGTCTTGATAGCCACATAAATTTCTCTTTTGCCAGGCACTTTGAGACGCCCACTGCATACTTCACCAAATTCACCTTTGGGAGAGGAAAAGAATCAACTCATATTCGAGGTGGAAAAAGAATTGCTAATAGCTTACATTTGTCGAGAGGGCTTATTCTATGCCAAGCCCTGTGCTGGTGTTTTTCATAGATAAGGAAATTTCAAGTCCATAGATATTTACATATACACACACACATATAATATGTTCCTATGCATTTATGTAACCACACCTATATATTTAATACCCACAGAGAAAACAGGCTTCTAGACACTCAGACACTTACCAACTCCTATGACTTTTTCGATCTTAATGCAGGATGCGTCGATTTCTTTGGCAAATTCTCGAACTGCCTGATTGGGATCTTCATACGTAAAGGGATCCACGTACGTTCTAACACCTAAATGATAAACATGCCATAGGTTGGCTGAACACTTCTCAGGAACCACTAGTAAACGTAAGTTGTCTGGGTCTAAAAGTATTTAGCACTGAAAAGGTTTTCTTCGCATGAAAAGAATACTTGGTGTAGACATAGGCAAAAAATTTAAATTCTTGCTCTGGGTTTCATTAGTGAGTAAACAAAGAACTGTTAGCCACTGAAGAGGCCCGTAACTCTGCTGAGTTCCAGGAATGTCTTCACACTTCAAGGACGAAATTTTAAAAACAAGCTACCCCACAGAGGAGAAGAGAGTCTCCAAAAGGAAATGTGGAATGTGGAACGTGTTAGCTAAATAGCATTATCCCAATCAGCTGCATCCTGCACACCATTCCCAGCTATCTTATCTTCCCCTAGGGAAGATGACAGACACTTTCTCAAATGACCCTGTTACAAGGTGTCACCTTTTGCCCCATATCTGGACCAACAATTAATAAACTATGATTCAACCTGGGTTAAATGGACCAGGGGGATAATAGCTGCAAGCTGATTTTTGAAGCAGGAGAAAGATGAGTCCCAGGCTGAGCAACGGTCATCTGTTCCCTGTGGAAAGATGACTTCAAGATGAAAGCTGCATCCATGGAGACCAACTATTTCTCATTCTTGGGGTCAGGGAGACCCCCAGAACTACACACTCGCAGAAAGCTTCCTCAGGGGTCAGAGGAAGGAGGGGCACCAGATCACAGTACATTCTGTCAACTTCCCAGAGACCCTTGTGCTCAAATCCATCCTGAGGGCAGGGCCCTGAGTCAGGCCAAAGCCAGATGAAGCAAGATGACTGGCCAGAGGAAGCCCCGAAGGACTGTCCCGATAGAAGTGGTTTAAACAACCTTCAGAGTACATGTTGCTCTCTTCCTTTCTTGGTTTTTCTCTGTGTCTCTGGTCTTTCTCTCTCCCTCTCCACCACCCACCACCAGCCTGCCTGGTGCTGTATTTTCTCCACACTTATCTTCTCTCTTAATAAACACTTATTTATCTCACTACCCTCAGTCTCTTTGCCAAATTCTTGCTCCAAAGGGACAAAGTTCTGGGGAACCTACATCAAGTGGCCAGGGTTCAGCGTTCTCACCGGAAAACAACTCGCAAATGCATACTCTGTCTTGGATTTCCACTTTCATTGTTTTGTAAAGAAGGCGCTTAAGCGCAGACAAGGAATTTCACGTGGAAGCTTCAACTGAAGAAAAGGTTGTAGCTGAATTGTGAGTGGTTTGAATACCAGGAAGCGTGATTCAGCCACACCCCACAGTTCCTGGTAAACTGAATTCAGAATGTGAGCTCCTAGGCAGCCTGAGATGCCTAGGACAAGAGGCATTAGTAATTGCTGGGAACTTTCCACTGGCATTCACACCTCGCCTTTCCCTGCTGGAGCTATCTGAGGCTTGGGGTGGGTAGGCGGGGCTGAAAGGTGTAGGATACTGGCTGGCTTTTGAATTTGGACTTTGATTTTCCAAGACTGTCAGTTTTGTCCTCATCACTTTGTGTTTTTAAAAATATATACCACGTACAAATGAGAAAGTGCACTTTTTAAAAAGGACACTTGAGATGAACAAATGGAAAACTATCAGACACTCCATGTCCCTTTGTCACTTTAAATGCTCTAGCCAGGAAAATCTGCCTTAAGATGATTCTTCCTGCCCTTCTACCTCCTGTGCTAATAGGGGAACCATTAGCCACTTGTTGCTATTTAAATGCAAATGAGTTAAAAGTAAATATAATTTGAAATTCACTTCCTTATTCACACTGGCTACTTTTCAAGTTTTCAAGATGCTTGAGGCTATTGGCTAATGCGTTGGATGGTGCAGTAAAAGAACACTGCCATCATCTTAGAAAGTTCTAGTGGACAGTACTCCTGGAGAGTCACCAGGCACTGTTCATGTGAGTCTTCTACTTTGCTCTAGTCATTGAGAGTCAATTTTTTGAATGTAAGTTTTGACACCCCCCTCACCCCCGAACATCATAGTAGTAAAATTCAAGGACAAAATCTTGGCAATCCTGAATTCCACAGCACATATTTTGTTATGTGTTCAATTCCTTATTATATCTGTCTCCAAATATTTTACAATATGGGAACAATTGTTACCTGTTAAATCTTGCCACCCAGCTACATAAAGGAGCCAGCTAGATCAGTACTTTTTCAGAGTGGAGGATAAAATAAGGGAAAAGAAACATCTAAGGAAATTCCCCAACCTCCTTCTTTAATCTCACTTTAAATAGCACCAGTCACCTATTTGAGCTTGTTACTTTGAAGTACATTATTTAGATAATTCCATGAAAGGAATATAATCTTAGCAGCTACAGGTATATTACTTAGACATTTCTAAATTGAAAACATAAGACATGCTCTAAATATAAAATCCAATATATAAAATATAAAATCCAAAATTCAATATAAAAAATTACTCCAATTTTCTGTACCTTGATTCAAATGTTTCTCTTCATCTGCTTCTTGCTTTGCTTTACTGTATTTACTTCGTCTAGTAAGAGGTTAAAAAAAAGCAATATTTTAAAAACATGTAAGCCACAATATTTCAAAAGCGCTAAGCTACAATTCTTTGCTACTAGAGAGATATATCATGCACATTTCACAGATGAGAAAACTGAGGTTTATGTGAAGTAAATAACTTGTCACCTTGGTATTAAATAATGGTTTTAAACATAGAATCCAGAGTATCTGCTCTTAACCACAATACTAAACTGAGGTGATAAAGCAAATATTTTATAATATAATTACAATTAGAATTTATTATATTTTTATAATATAGAATAGAACTATAGAACTAGAATAGATTTATTATAAGTTTACTGGCTAATTTCTCTCTATATATATATTCTGAATTAAAGTAAGTTTCCCTAGGTGCATTCTGCATACAGCAAAGGCAATAAGTACACGAGAAAAGTAAGCCTTGTTGCTTTCACCACAACCACTACCACACAAAAATTCATTATCATATTATATGATATTCTTAAAGCAATAGTTCTGTGGTTATTGGTTTCAGCTGCTGCATACAAATTCCTAAATTATTAATGACAATTTAAAAGGTAGATATCTGTTATTTACTAGATAACATCCTTTAAGAGTTTGTGGAAACCTTGCAAGAGTAAAAACAAATTTCTATTTGTAGCCCAATTGTTTTTTCAAAAAAAATGGTGTATGGTCTTCTGGTTGGCATTCTGCTCTCAATGGCCTATAGGCATGAGATCTGGCTTGTTTATAAAAGTCTTGGGCAAAAGAAATCTTTCAAATGGGAGCTGTGACTGACGGCTTATGTCACAGACACAGCAATGCAGGATCTGAGCTCCATCTGGGACCTACACCACAACCTGTGGCAGCACCAGATCCTTAACCTACTGAGCGAGGCCAGGGATCGAATCTGAATCCTCATGGATACTAATCAGGTTCTTAACGTATTGAGTCATAATAGGAACTCCAAGAAATCTTGAATAAATACAAATCTTGAATCAGTAATCTTGGTACATTTACACACACACACACACTTCTATATAGATACACGTATATGAGTGCAGGTACATTTATTAAATAATTGGAAAATCAACTCAGTTGATCTTAGAGCTCTCTCTTATTCACTAAGGCCATATGAGTGAATAAAATGTGTACATTTATGTTTTTCTCAAAAATGTCAAGTTTACATTGCCATTTATAATCATCTTGCAATTTTCCTAGAGCCTTAAAGGCAAAGTAAGTCTCTTACATATGAGAAAACTGAGGCTCTGTGATGACAGAAGATGGCCTGATGGCCACAGTGGGTCTCAGCACTGTGGTCTGTCAGAACCTGGTAATCTGAACCCCTGTACTTTGAAAAAGTGGAGAAGGACGGGATGATGGGGGGGTGGGGGAGAAGGGTGCACGCGATGCCACCAGAGGGGCGGCCCGACCAAGGTGACCTGTCCCAGCTCCTCACCCACATTCCTCTCCTAATTGTCAGCAGTCCAGGAGCCAGCTCTGCAATCAGACCCCGGGAGTCTACAGATGTTCCTCATTGTGTCTAATTCCCTTGCGAATAACAATATCTTGCACTTTTAGACTGCATTTAACTTTCCAAAGTGCTCTCCTCACACATATTATCTCCTCCCCTCACTGCAAAGCGGGTACCATCTTCGTGAAGAGACCTCAGTTACTAGAGTTCACTTCGAGGTGCTTGCAATTCAGTCCCAAATAAGAGCTTGCGTTTTTCCTTTGCCTTTAATTTTTTAAAGCGCCTTCACATCGCAGCTTCACCACAACCCTATGAAAGCAACCGGGCAGACATTCACATGCTCAGTCCCACTGGACAGAGGAAGGAATGGAGGCAGGGCATGAGGTTCTCCCATGACCGTCTTAGGAAGTATAGGAAGCGTGTGTCTGCCCCATCCAGCTCACAACCTCACATGCCTCTTACAGCAGAGATGAAGTTATATGATGGTATCTAGTGAGAATTAATTATAAATAACAGCACATTTTATATTTATTTATTTATTATTTATTTATTTATTTTTGTCTTTTGTCTTTTTAGGGCCACACCTGCACCACATGGAGCTTCCCAAACCAGGGGTCTAATCGGTGCGGTAGCTGTAGGCCTAACGCCACAGCTACAGCAACGCCAGATCCAAGCCGCATCTGCAACCTACACCACAGCACATGGCTACGCCGGATCCTTAACCCACTGAGCAAGGCCAGGGATCAAACCCGCAACCTCACGGTTCCTAGTGGGATTCGTTTCCGCTGTGCCATGATGGGAACTCCACATTTTATATTAATAAATCTGCTTCAATTGGATTCTACTTGCTCTCCAAATCCACTGCTTCAGCAAAGAAACTAAACAGGTCTAAACACCCTGAGACCAAACGTCTGTATGAAAGATCCAATTCCCTCCCAACTACCACCACCCCCCCGGCCGCCCCCAACTCCCCTTTTAAAGAGTGTTAGGTCAGGGATTATGAAAACAGCATTTTATGTCAGGGAAACGCGTGGCTAGGTCCCAAGGGTTTGATAGGGTCTTGCCAGCCTGAGAGATTGTATCTTATCAGAGCTACTAAAAGCATTATCTAAAATTACAAGTCTATCTTTTAAACCACTTTAGATCTTGACTACTGATCTGAATTCTTTCCTTTAAAGAAGAAAAAAAAAAAAAAACGCATAGAGCAGAGCAGTTTTTGTATGAACATAAATTGCCAGTTTTGGTATCAAAAACTGGTAGATACCAAAAGAAAGAAGTGGCCTCAAGGGGCCCAGGCGGAGCGCCCTTATCCGTTTTACATCAACACATTCATTAAATATGTGCCGAGCCAGAGGAAAGGCAAAATGGCAGGGGTCATTAATTATACGGCTGACACGCCCATCCCCTGCCTCAGACCTCTAAACATAGAAGGAGGAAGTAAATTAGAGGAGACGGTATATTTTTAAAGAAACTTTTTTCCTTGGAGTGTGGCTGGGAGGAGAAGACCCTGATAGAGTACAGGGAAATGCTGACAAAGAAACACAGGGATTAGTGCCCAGAGGCTAATTGCAGCCTATTAGCTACTTAATAATACCTTGAAAACTAAAAAGGCCTGAGTCTTGCTCTACCTTTGTCACCTGATGACCCTTCCCCCTTCGGCTCAGGGTCGCACAATGTCCAGAGAGAGAAAGTCATCGAAGCTGATTATTGGGGCAGGAAACCCACAGCCTAAAGGAGTGCTAATTCTGAACTGACATCCGAGGCAGATCACCTGAATGACAGAAGGCAAGCTTTGTGGGAGATTTTCTAATTATTGAGATTAAAAAAAAAAGGAAAGGAGGGGAGTGGTCTATGAGTGACTGCTCCAGAAGGAAATATGGAACTTTTCAACTGCAGGAGTTAGAGAAAAGCGCCTCCACTGCAGGGGAAACTTTGAAAGCCTATGACTAAGCCCAAGGAGGCAGGATCAGGATATTAATGGACAATGTTGAGGCTAGGCAGGAGCCCCCAGCGCCCTCCCAGCACCTCCGCTATCCCATAAAACAAACAAAATAGTGGAGAGAAGCGTGGCCGGGGCCCGGCGTAAACCCCACTTTTATGAAACCACTGACTTCCCCGATCAAGTGGATGGATGTGATTGATGTGGTTCACTGTTCCAAAACTAATTAGCAAAAGGTAAGTAATTTATTCAGCTAAAGTGCAGATTAAAGAAGATAAAGCAATGTAATAACCAGCGCGGCTCCAGGAGGACCCTTTCCAGCATTTTATGGCGTCTCCCATGAAGATTCATCGAAGCCATCCTTCTTTTTCCTCTTCCTTAAGCTGTCACTGTACTCGCACCAAATGATGGTTACATACTCCTCGTGAGCAACCTCTTGAAATGGGTGGAACTGAACCGTACAACTGAGCACAAGTTGTTTAGAAATGTTCCTGCGGCACCATCTGCCCCTTGACTGTATGAATTTACATGACTTCATCAGAGCCAATTTAGGCTACCATTTAAGTGTATTCATTCTTACGCGATCATAATATCCCAATTAGGACCCCGGGGAAGATAGATATAGACGGAATGGTAACGGTTTTCTGCATTATGGGAATAGCTTCAGCTCCAAAGTGGAAAACCTTAACCTTCAAAAGAAGACAAACCAACTTGCAAAGTCTGACTTTACAGCATGTGTGACATTGCACATTAAATCAGGGGTCGCAAATGGTACCAACATCACGGATGAGACTCTTGAAATTTTGGTTCATTACAACTGTCAACATTAACTCTTGATGTAGGTCATTTTTTTTTTTTTTCAGTTCAGAAGACATTAAAATGGTCTATGCCAGTACTGAAAGTCAGGAGAGATGGACTCCTGTGCTGATCAGACAACTAATTAGTTGTGGGCCCTTAAATATAGTTAACTGTTTAGTCTTTTCTCCAGGCCTCAAGTACCTAACATGTAAGATGCCAGTAGTTTTCTAACCTGAGCCATCTGTGTACCTCCTTCACACATTTTGCCATAGCTATTTCATTTTTTCTCTTAAAATCAATTCACTCCTTTCTGTTTCATTCAAGTGAAAGGGGTATTTTATAACCCTAACATAAACGGAAAACCAGCAGCGCCAGCAATCAACAGAAGGTCAGTATAAAAGCCGCCTATGGTTGGTTATCGGGCAATACTTGTCTCTGATCACCAAACTGCCCTTCAGAAAAGAGATTCATCTTGCATTCTAGACTTCTTAAAAGTGTTTCTCCCACATAATGAACAATAAAACACTATTTGGGGAAGACTCATGAGCTTAAAGCAACCTGAACTAAGACTATACCGGATGCATCTGGAGGTAAACTGACAAAATCATTAACATAAAAGTGTGTGTGGGGGTGCTGTCAAAGGAATTTAACACTGTCCATCGTTGGTATCCTTAGTCCAAAGCCTGTGACCTTCTAGCTGCATTTTACGATGCCACTGTTAACAGTCCTTTCAAAAATCACTGTGAAGATCACAATTGTTTACCTACAGGAGTTTAAGGAAATGGTATCATGTTCCCAAGAGAATGTGCATATGGAGTTTGGGAGATTTCTAGGGACAACATCACAGAAATAGAAGGAGGGCTGCACCTAAACAACTCAGATGGCAGGTACAATTATGTGCTCTGAAAAGCTGACAGAATCCTTAAATTATAACTTAAGTGACGAGTAATGAGGAAGACACTAATCACAGATGCTTAGAAAAATGTAAGTTAATTTCCTCAATGTAATGTGGGTGGTGTACACACACGCAGTATCTAAGTCAAAGTGTTCCGTATATCGTTTTAAGTATATAATGAAATGTGTAAGCTCAGAAGTTTGATGCTTGCACTAAGGACCCCCCCCCCAATGTTTATACTTCCAAGGTGGCCAAAGAAAAGAGTGGATTTCTTACTGGAAAAATTAGAGATGACTCCGACTTGCCTAATGCTCAGGCTTCTCTGTATAAAGTAAATATAAGGAAACAAAGGAAACAATTGCTATTTAAAAAAAAAAAAATTCTATGTATATGGAACAGATGCTCAGTGGGGACCTGCTGTATAATACAAGGACCTCTACCCAATATTCTGTGATAACCTAATGGGAAAATAATCTGAAAAAGAACAGATGTGTGTATATGTATAGCTAAGTCACTATGTTGTACTGCAGAAATATCACAACATTGTAAATCAATAAAACTTTAAAAAAATGAAAAAGAAAATCTAGCAGGATACTAGCTGTGAGCTTGAGGCCATTCTCTTGCTCTTAAATGACAAATTAGCACCAAACAGATTTTTCTTGGAGGTAATCCGAAGGGCTGAAACTTTCCTCTGTATGTGGCTCTCTGTGCATCTCACTCTTAAAAAAAAAAAAATCTAACGTCCCAGAAGTGTGGGGAAATCACCCTATAAGGGGTCTGTCTCTGCCACCCAGTCTGCTGTCAGCTATCCCTGGCTCTGAGAGATAAGAAGCAGCTGCATCATTTTCTAGGCTAGGGTGTTTCATCCACCGCTTTCCTAGATGCTGGCTGCAGCCTGGCAAGGTGACAGCAGGGGTACGTACCATTTACCATCTTTCATTTGTGCTCTCACTAAATGCATGGACCAGACTTTTGTCCTCACTCCCTGCTTCCTCTCCCCTCACCTGTTTCTGTCCCATTTAAGCACCCGCAGTCCATCGTGAGAGAGCACACGGCCTGCACACGGAGAAGAATCAGCTGAGTGTGCATCAGCCGCTGCGAAGCCTGTCAGCTACCTGGCTCCAGGCAGTCTTTCCATGACAGCTTTATGTCCAACACTAAAGAAGAATCAATAGGAGGCCAAGGGGTTGACATTTCATTTTCTAAAAAGTGATCCATTGAGGACCAGTCACCAAGCAGTGTTTATCAGTCTAGAGTAGTGACTTTTTTTTTTTTTTTAATGGGGGATAAGGGACAGGAATCATTGCTGGGTAACTTGACAGTCTCAGTTCTCTAAGGTGGGGACTCATAATTGGAAATCCGATCAGTCCTGCCTTAAATAATAAAGTGATCAATAAAAGCAGAAAGGAAATTAAGTCATCAAGCTTATGATGCTATTTTCTATAGCTACAGCTTTAATAAACTTGTCTACCTGCATTACATTTTCATGTGCTTTTCCTTTTTTTTTGTTTTTTGTTTTTTTGTCAAAGAAGAACATCTGAAAAAAAAACTTATAATGAGGTGGCTTATTTCTAATTACTTCTGCCTGACTGCTTTACTGAGGCCAACTTAAAATACAAACAACAAACAAGCAGAAGGTAAATCTAAAGGAAAGCCAGACTACAAGCAGAGAATGCTTCCAACCAATATCTTGGTTGAGGATCACGATGAGGTCCATTTTCTGTAAACACGTGATTCTTTCTTATGGTCCTAAGCATCCTGGGGTGCTGGATCTTGGTTAGATATTTTTTTGAGGTGAAGGTAATCATAATTTTGTTTTCTATTTTTAGACTTCTAAACATCTTGGTTTTCTGATGACAAAAGTTGGTTTATATACACAGTAAAAATTTCAAATGCAGAAATATGTAATAATGAAAAGCAAAAGCCCATGTAATTTCTATATACTCCTTACCTACTCAATCCTCTCCACTTTTAGGTGGATGTTGATTAATGCCTAAAGTTCCGTGTGTGTGAGCCTGGTGTGTGTATAGACATAAAGTCAAATGGCAGCAGACAAGAAAGAGGTCCATTTTAATAGACTTCCCAAATCAAAAGCCAGGGAAGGAAAGAACTCTGGGAGTCACAGATTCTGCTCAGGGCAAGCTGAAGTTTCCGAAGCCTGAGGTACATTTTTATATAAGATGCAGTGGGCATGTCTAGATGCATGTTTTTACGTGTGTTTTACACCAAGAAGGGTAAGTGTTTGTGGTGGATTTAACTTCTTCAGGATGAAATTCACTGCTCTAATCAAACAGACCTGGCACCAAAAAGAACAGGATGACAAATACAGGCGCTTACACGCACCAAGGAGTTGTTCTACACCGTGCAAGCGAAGTCACGATTGATGTCTATATACCAGGACATCTTGGAGAGTGAGCAGAGAGGACATTAATAAACACAAGGGACAACTGAAACCACCCAGGCAAACTGACAGATGGTCCTCACCCTTAGCATGTACCACAGAGTGAGAGAAAACCATGGTGGCATGCCCAAGCCAGTGGAAAGAGCCAGAGGCCATGCTGTGACATCAGCCAGATCACCCATGGGAGAGGCAGAGAGAGAAAGGGCCACAGACAGTGGCCAGGCATGGCATCTGGGACCCAGGAGTATCCGTACCACCAAAACAATATAATGACCCTGGACAAGTCCTATACCTTTCTGAGTATCAATTTCCTCTTGCATGAGATGCAAATATCTACATTTAAGAGGATCATTTCAACATCCCCAAGTTCTGCTTTTTTCTTAAAAGCCTGGATACCATATGATATCACTTATATGTGGAATCTAAAATGTAACAAAAATGAACCTCTCTACAAAACAGAAATGGGCTTGTGGTTGTCAAGGGGGATGAGGGTTGGATCGGGAGTTTGGGGTTAGCAGATGCAAATGCATAAACAACAAGGTCCTATCGTATAA
>PVHT021183688.1:5486756-5557235 GCA_004024745.2 Catagonus wagneri | reverse complement strand
CCCCCTCCCCCAACACACACACACACACACACACACACACACACACACACTTATACACACACACACACACACACACACTTAAACACATTTTCTCTCTTTCTGGCTGACACAGAGCCATCGTCCAGCGCACGCAAGGAATGACTTTCTTAAACACAGAGGCTACGAGGAGGCCAAGGTGGTTGCCTGGCTGTGAAAAGCCACTTCACTCCAGGGAATAAATATATTGCCTAACAGAGCCCTTTAGCATACACTCCATAAAAGGGGCTTTTTCAACACTGAGGTTTGGGAAATGAAATAGAAAAGTGAGGCTGTTAGAAGGAAAGCAGGAGGGAGGAAAATCATAAAGTTAGAAGATGAACTTTCGTTCAGAAATGTTCTGGGTCAGATCCTGATAATCTGCAGATTTCTCGGGAAAGAACTGCCTGGCTGCCCTTGGAGCGGGCGCACTGATTAACGAAGACGGCTCCTCTCTGGTTGGGTTATCCCTAAACTGCTGCCTGTGGGAAAGGAACCTGATTTCCATTTCAGGAGTTGGAGCCGCAGCACTCTTGTGGCCGTGCAATGGGAATATAAACTCCTCCGGAGTGCTCACAGAACCTCAGGCAGGCCCTTAACAATACAAATCTATTAACCATTGGAAAACTCACAGGCACAAATGTGAAAATAAACCCAGGGTGTATGCTGACTCAGTTGTTGTCGAAAGGGAGGGGAATGAGATCAAAGAGGAAAGGAGAATGCCTCGTTTAAATTTACAAAAAGTATGATGTTGCGTGGATGTGAGGTCTGAATTCTTTCCGAACAGCTGCTTTTCAGAAGAGCCAGGCCGTGGTGACAAAAGCAATCCACAAGCCGGTGGGACTGAGAGTCACACCTAAAAGAGGCAACCGCATTGTAGTAGATACGGAGAACAGCCTGCCCCGGAGGAGAGCTTTTTAACTTCTCTGGCAAGAAGAACACCAGTCTGGGAAAAAGCTGGGCTTTGCCACACTGCTGCTTTGGAGAGAAGAGGTAACCTGAATATCTTCCATATTATAAGCCGCGTAAGGGTTCTCTCCTTGCCTCTTGTGCCCTGCTCTCCAGTACAGATGCCAACTCGACATCTGGAATCCATCACCTTGCCTCGTGTGCCTGTGGCTCATTTCTCTAGGTGAGGCATTTGGCAATGGCATTTCTCATTCACTGCCCTACCCCAGCGGTTCCCAGGCATCGGTCTTCTCCTGCCACCCATGTAATTGGCTGTCACATCCCTCTGCAAAGTGTACTATGATTTAAGTAATATTTCTTTCAAGTTGAAACACTTCACTTTCTGAGAGGAAGCAGACAACAACTGTGATTACTTGCAATTAAGTGGCAGGTAGCCATCAAAATAAAAAATAATATGTAATCAAAATTATATAATAATACTGTAATTAACACACTGTAAAGAATATTACTCAGCCATTAAAAAAAAACAAACCGAATAATGCCATTTGCAGCAAGCTGGACAGACCTAGAGATTATCATACTAAGTGAAGTTGGACAGTGAAAAACAAACATCGGATCATATCACTTATATGTGGAATCTCCAAAAAGGGTATAAATGAATTCACTGCAGAATAGAAACAGACTCCCAGCCTTTGAAAACAAACTTATGGTTACTAAAGGGGACAGGTGGTGGGGAGGAGAGGTGGACTGGGGGTTTAGGACTGGCATATGCACACTGTGGTATATGGATTGACTGGCCAATGGGGACCTGCTGTATAGCACAGAGAAATCCACCCTGTGTTCTGTGATCATCTATGTGACAAAGGAATCTGAAAGAGAATGGACGTGTGTATACGTGTAAGTGGACCATTTTGTTGCACAGCAGAAATGATCGCAACATTGTAAACCAACTATATTTCAATAAAATGTTTATAAATGGGAAAAAAGAATATCAGGTAAATGCTCTTGCCTCTCCACGCTCTGCCCCAAAAAAAGAGATTAGCCAGTGTTAGAGAAGCGTTAAGGATAATCCTTACACCAATTTCAGATTCTGACCTTGGAGAAATCAGAAGAACTGAGAGGGAATTGAAAAGGAACTAACTTTCACACAGGGCAATTCAGTATTACGTAACTTTCGGTCTGGTCTTCCCAAAATCATCTCTGATGCCACCGATAGTATGTTTCCACACTCTGGTAAATAATGGCAAACGCTACTCAATTTACAAATGTTTTGGATCCTGAGTCCTAAATACCTCAGGGTTTTGCCCTTTGCTAACCGAATTAGAAGAGGAGATACCAGACTAATAAAATAACAGATTGAACACTCCCAGCACATGGCTTAATAGAAGATTTGACAAATCAATGCCTTAGCTCAAACGAAGGTTTCTAATCATACTGGGAATTGCAGTCAATATAAAAAGATCACACAGAGAAAAAAAGTGGTCTCTGTGTGCTGACTGACATTCCCAAATCTAGACTTGGCTTTTCCTCGGTACTGACTCATCCACTAGTCACGAACTTGATAAGCACCAACGAAAAAGGCAAAGATGGAACACAGCAAACAAAGTTGAATCAAATACAATCTTTGGTATCCAATTAAGTGCCATCTTATCCTTTAGCATCTTACCTGAAAAAAAAGAAAAAAGATGGACACATTTTTAAGTCTTACAGAGAAGACACTCTTAGTATCAACTCCCAGAACCCATTTTCTAGAACTTGAGAAACAATTCCTGCTAACCTCCTTATCCAAGTTTTCTCATGGCAACAGGGGGGAGAAGTGGGCACTTTCTCTTATGCTGTGTCTGCAGACACGCAGTTATACCTGCAGAAGAGTGAGAGGAGAAGCCGAGGGAGGAAGCTGAGGGTGGATGCATGTACGCTCATTAAAAGAAAAAGGCACATCTTAGATTGAAAGGCATTCCTCCCTACCCATGGACTTCCTTCATAAGAGAGATGTTTGCTTTAAGGGAAGTTCTGTGTCCCGGGACATAAGCAGGCTTCCTTAAATGGCTAGAAGTTTGACATAACACACAACAGGAAGAGCTGGTTGTGCTAGCTGACAGTAGTGTGGTTAGAGAATGACGACAGAGGGATGCAAAAATCACAAAGGCAAGAACTACTCAAGGGGAGTTTTTCAAGCTTTGTGATTTAATTTGATTTTCAAATTTTTGAAGCAGGATTTTCGATGACTTAGAGACGCCCATTTTCCTGTCCTGAGATGATGGTATCTGAGACCACCTTTTCCTATTACTCCCAAGGGGATTTCAGTAGTTTTTAATCCAAAGCCAAGCCTTCATTTCCTCTTCTTTTTACTTACAAATCATGCTGACACATCCATTCCATCATTGTTCCATCATTCTACAGATGTCCTTTAAGCCTTTGCTTGAGGAATTTAACAATCTAAAGTAGAGCTAAATACACATTTATGTTTAAAAACTTAACTCTTGACTAAATAGACGGTAGCTGGGATAAGAAGTCAAAATGTGGAGGAATGCATGGTGGATTACAGAAAGAACTACGGGAGGAACTGGAGTACAGCTGGGGAAGTACGGTAATGACTGGTTGGGGCAAACAAGAGGCAGAGAGGGGAAAGGATGGCTGAGAAGAGCTGCACGGCTGAAAATATGACTGGAAAGTTCAGGAAATCACTAGCACCTTGGTTCCGCAAAGGCAGAGGGCTCACCTAGGACATATGAAATGAGGTAAAGATGAAAAATTATCCTGATCCATATGAAGCAGTCTTCATTTTACTCATTTGGTGGGAAAAATCAGTGAATCTACAAAAGGATTTTGGATAAAATTCCAGGTTTGAAATTTACTGGCTGCCATCTTGGACAAGTTGCTCAAATTTCAGTTTCCTCAATCCTCAGTTCTCCCATTCGTCTCCTTTTCCTTTCAGATACAAGTGCGTGAGCTATTAGAATGTACACCCTAGGAGTTCTCATTGTGGCTCAGTGAGTTAAAGACCCATTGCTTGTCTCTTTGAGGATGATCCCTGACCTCACCCAGCTCAGTGAGTTAAAGATGCAGCGTTCCTGCAAGCTGCCGCATGAGTTGCAGCTGCGATTCATTCGAATCCAGTGTCGCTGTGACTATGGCGTGGGCTGCAGCTCTGATTTGACACCTAGACCAGGCACTTCCATATGCTGCAGGTGTAGCTGTAAAAAGAAAGAAAGAGGACGAATGTACACTCTACGAATGTACACTCTACAAGCACAAGGACTTTTCTCTACATGCGCACTATTCAAACTCTTGTCTGGCATAGAGTAGGTGCTAGATGAATTTGTTGAATGAATAAAAGTAAACTAAATGTTGAAACGGATCTCAATGTAGCCAGCAAAATATTTTCTAAATATAAAGTATCAGAAGTAAGTCATCCCTAAAACAACCTGCACCTGTTTCAGATGACCTTTTGTAGATGTGATTTTGCTATTTAGGTTAACCACGATATTGACAATTAGGCAGTGAAGCAAATGACAACTCTAGTTTTAAATGGGGTCTCTGTTTCCTAAAGGCTTGTGATGCTTACAAAATTTTTTTGAACACATGGGCTGTAAAAATGTCATTCAAAAGTAAGTTGCCATTAAAACTAGTTTTGGTTGCACCTGTTACAGCCAACATTTGGAGAAACTGCTCTTTCCCTCGATGAAGGTGTTGACAAGCTGTTCAGTATTTCTCCTCCGAATCTGGAGGGCATATGCAAATAGTTTTCTGGACTTCCTAACCACAAAGTTTAGTGGTGTTGAGGTTCCTTTCAGGTTAGAATCCTAAAACCAGAAAGGGCCCTAAGCAGATCCCTAGTTTTATAAGACCAGAGTTATCTCCAAAGAAACACTAGTGTAAGCAAAGTCACTGCCAGGGGAAGCCCTAATTACTTCGTCCATCCCTGAAATCCCACAGAAAGGCCATTACTGTCCAGGTATCAGGGTAATAGCCCTTTGCAGTCAGGGTAGGGGCAGCGAGATGAAGCATGACTTTCCACACACCCACTAGAAACAAGTAAAATGGCAGGAAAATATAATTTTTTAAAGATGGAGGAGCTCGGCGTTTCTGTAGTGCTTACTGGTTAACGAATCCGACTAGGAACCATGAGGACGTGGCTTTGACTCCTGGTCTCGCTCAGTGGGTTAAGGATCCAGCGTTGCTGTGAGCCGTGGTGTAGGTCACAGACACGGCTGGGATCCCACGTTGCTGTGGCTTTAGTGTAGGCTGTTGGCTACAGCTCCAATTTGACCCTTAGTCTGGGAACCTCCATATGCCGCGGGTACGGTCCCCCCCCAAAAAAAGACAAAGAAAAAAAAAGGTAGTGGAGTTCCGGCTGTGGAGTCGAGAGCTAAGGCATTGGTCACAGCTGCAGGTCGGACTCATCCCTGGCCCGGGAACTTCCACATGCCTTGAGTGTGGCAAAATAAAAAATGAACAAATAAATAAATAAATATGAAGCAAAAAACCCACAGGAAAAAAGGAAACTTCATCAAAGCTTGGCTGTTGAATGATCTGAGCTTTCCATTAGGAAGCCAAGATGACCTCTCCCCATCAAATAAAAACCCCACATACCCCTGAGAAACTGAGCATGATTCCTACATGGAATGCTCATTGGCGATATACCTGTAATTACATTTAGTTTGAGAGCAGACCACAGCGTATCCGGGAGACACAGATGGGCTTTACCTCTGTGTGTGTGTCTGATAAACAGAACCAGCACAGATCCGGGGCTCTATGATGACTCTCTAACAGTGGGTCATCTCCTGATGAAGAATTACAGGAGGTGCTTTGATGTCAAAGAGACGTGGTTCTTTTTAGGAAAATGGTAAATTTAACTTTCTTTGGTTCAAAGCTCAGCAGTTCTCGCTCCCCACTGATGTGAATGCTGCAATTTTCTTTTATTCACTTCCTCAATGACTTGCCATCAAACACCTCCAAGTCATTTTACTGCAGCAGTTTGGTCCTTGTGACACCCAAATAGGATAGAGAAGAGAAAAAGAGACATGGGGAAAAGAAAGGGAGGAAGGAGTCACTGTAGTCCTTCACTTGTGGGCTGTAAAAACTGTTTTTTTTTTTTTTTAGTTCCTGCTTCGTAAGTACTGAATTAAAAAGACTTTAGGGGACCCTGGGTGGGGAAAATAGCTAAAACATACCCACTGCATTTCACTATTGGCTCAGATTAAGGGCAAGGAAGGAAGAAGGCAGGAAATAAACAGATGCAACAAAAGGGCTCCAGCCTGTGGACAAGGAAGAGTGAAAACAGTCCCTTATGGACCGCAAGAAGCCTATAGCCAAGATCCCATAGGTTCCCAACGCTCACCCTTTGGAGGGAAGAAGACTTCTTAACTACAGCAGGGCTTCATTTCCCTCCTTAGGATCTGAGTTTAAAGAAGTGATGTTTACTTAAGAGGTCTTTTCCTGATAGGGAAAATAAACCCACAGTTTATATGTGTATCTCTGCTTAATGCAAAGAGCATATTTAAATTGCATTAACTTGGAGCTTAAGGTGGTTTTGTTTCTCTTTCTTTCTCATTTCAATGCCACAGCTCTGATTTGTTCTTCATCAAAGGTCTGTGCATTTTAAAATGCTGTCAAGCATCAAAATTAAATGCTTTGGAGCACTAATGATATCCTTGTGATTAAGGGTTTTGCCGTCACAGAGATGCAAAGAACTCGGGTGCTATCAGTAACTGCTGTCTTCCACATCCCACCTAAAGAAGGAAAGGATTCCTCCTCTGAGGTTTGCACTATCTACGACACCAAACACCACTGAGCAAATTTTACTGTTTTACTATTATATTACTCAACAGTGCTGAGTGCTTTCCTAGACACATGCTCTCCTTTGCACTGCATTCAATCAATCAGTTAGGTCAGCCCTCTGCTAGTCCTTAGGTAAAAATGCACTAAAAGACTCAGTTCCCATCCATTCTCCCTGGGTGTATCACTGATGTAAGAATTAAGCTCTGCCACCCACAGCTCATAGCTGCTGTATCATTAATAAGTACCTAAGCGTATTTTCTCACAGTCAAGAAGTGAAATTGTTTTTAAAACAAACAAATAATGACAACAGCAAAAAAAAACAGAAGAACAAAAGGTATGGAAAAACTTGATTTTTCCAAAATCGATATGGAATTATTTTCCTCTTCAACAAAAAAAGACATGGAGTCAAATTCTCAATTAAAACCTTTGGAATACTTGGAATTAAATGAAGTTCATTTATATTTAAATATGGAAATATTAATATTAATTAAGCTTATACCTAAAATAAATGTATGACAGATGCATCTGTATCCCATAAAATGATTTCCAAGGTCAGTATATACACTGTCTATTTTAAACAAATACTACAAAATAAAGCAGGGTACAGTGACATTTCCCAAGGGTATAACAGGCCTGTGATTCCAGTGATGGTTAGAATATGATTTGGTGGCATTAATAGTGCTTTAACCGCAATCCATGAGCCAGATTTACACAGTGTTTAACTCAGACTCTCATTTCTCCAGAGAAATGGGTGGCAGATTACCTCAGACAAATTCTTTATAGAGAACTAGTACTCACATGTTATTTATTTACTTATTTACTTACTTATTTAATTTATTGCCTTTTTGTCCTTTTAGGGCCACACCCGCAGCATATGGAGGTTCCAGGCTAGGGGTCTAATCGGAGCTGTAGCCCCGGCCTACGCCACAGCCACAGCAACACTGGATCTGAGCCACATCTGCGACCTACACCACAGCTCATGGCAATGCCAGATCCTTAACCCATTGAGCGAAGCCGGGGATCGAACCCGCTTCCTCATGGGTGCTAGTCGGGTTCCTTAACCACTGAGCCACGACAGGAAGTCCGGTACTCGCATTTTAAATAATGTATTGTGACGACATTCTTACTTCACTGACAGTGTTTGCAGATGGAAGTTTAAAGCCTGGGAATTGGTTTCTGTGGCTAACGGGCTGAAGGTGTGAGCTCCCCTCCCACAAATAACTGTTTCTGGGATGGAGCTGGTTATGTAGGCACTACATTTCCTAGATCCCCTCACAAGTAGGACGGTTCCAGTGACTGGGCTCTGGGCAGTGAAATATGGGTTGAAGTGGTTACCCCCCTTCCAGACCTGTCTCATAAATAGCTCAGCTGGGACCCTCCATCTCTCTAGCCCACAGTCTGCCAAATGGACCCCCAGTCTTCTGGATCCATTTTGGAAGCTCCCCACCAACCCTCCTCCTCATCACCACCAGCTGGATGTGACTTGAACAGGAAATAATTTTCTACTGTGTTAATCAGCTAATTGACATTTGGGGTGATCACAGCCCATTCAGGCAAAGTGCAGCCATTCAGAATAAAAGGGGGCATTTTCGGAGTTCTCTTCGTGGCTCAGTGGTTAACGAATCCGACTAAGAACTTTGAGGTTGAGGGTTCGATCCCTGGCCTTGCTCAGTGGGTTAAGGATCCTGCGTTGCTGTGGCTGTGGTGTAGGCCAGCAGCTACAGCTCCTGTTAGACGCCTAGCCTGGGAACCTCCATGTGCCATGGGTGCGGATCTACATAAAAAGGCAAAAAGACACACACACAAAAAGGGGGGGGGTGCATTTTCCTATACAGACAGTCTGAGATTTACAATAGTTGTTGTTTGAGCTTAATGATTTTTCAACTTTACAACGGTGCAAAAATGAGACCCCTTCAGTTGAAATTGTACTTTGAAGTTTGGATTTTGATCTTTTCCCAGATGTACTCAAAAAACCGTCACATTTTTCACATTCAGTACAGTATTTAATAAATTCCATGAGGCATTCAACACTTTATTATAAAACAGACTTTGTGTTAGATGGTTTTGCCCAATACAAGTGTTATGAGCACGTATGAGGTTGGTGAGGCTAAGATATCATATTTGGTAGATTCAGTGTATTAAGTGTATTTCCAACTTAAAATGGGTTTATTGGGGAGAAACCTCATTAACAATTGAGGAAGATCTTTAATCACATCTTCAAACAATTAACTAAAACAAAATATCAGAGCATTGTGTCCTACAGAAGATTGAGCTGTGGTGCCTGAACAGCCTTCCAGCTCTGACTCGAAAACTCTAGCTCCTGGGCACCCAGGGAGGAGACAGCCACTTGTTTGGGAGACACTGGTTGAGTGTTGCCCTGAGTTTCAGAAACGCCAGGGACAGACTGCACAGCTTTGAAGGGACACAAGCACAGTGCTTGAATTCAGCAGGATCATGAAATGTTGGGCTGAAAGATTCAGCTGAGCTTGTTTTAATGGGAAATGGGAAAAAACAGTGGGGTTCTCAAAATGGCTTGGTTGAGTTTTCATTTTAGAAGAGTTTAGTCTTCATTGCATAGTTGACAGCTCATGCAGGGAAAGACTTGGGCTGCGTGAACTAGAGCTAAACAGAGACGGATGGGCAAATGAGCAGAAAAGATGCTTTTGGCTTCCTCGGCAAGACTCTTTCACACACTTAACATTATTTAATCCTTGCAACTCTCTGAAGTCTACAGTTCCCATTATCACCTTTCATTTTATGTTTGGAAACATATGATTTGACCAAAGTGATAAAATTAGGTTTTTTTTTAAAACCCAAGTCTGCCTAACTCAAAAGTATATGATCCTCTCTCTATATCCCATGCCTGTAAAAACACACGCAATCAACTAGAGTTTAGGGAGTAACCACTATGTGCCAAGCATTGTTTTAAATCTCTTTTGCATGGATGAATTCACATAATCCTAACAAATAATAAACATACTAAGGCAAGTACTTTTATTATTCCCATTTAATAGCTTAGAAAAATAAGGTAAAGAGAGTTTGAACAACCTGCCCCAAGTTATAGCTTGTAAGTGATACAGTCAAAAGTCAGGTCCTGGAGCCCACATTTTCAATCACTTATCTATAAATGCCTCTAATCCCTCCCCTCCTTTCATGGATAAGAAATTAGAGATTTGAAGGTTAATTGGCTTCTTTTTCCAAGGCATCAGGGCATCATTAACATAGCAAATCTTAAGTCTGCTATATGTTAGTTGCATGTACACGTTGGTTGCCAGAAATCCAGAGATAATTTGAACATAATCCCTGTTAATATACAAAGTGTAAAGCTTTGGATGATGAATCACCCAATACCAGAACTACCTACAGAGCTAAGAAGAGAATCATCTGAAACCGAAAAATTAATTACAAAATGAAATAACAGCATTTGGTATTAGGGAAGAAGAAGGGGGCACAGGGCAGGTAGGTTTCTGGCAGATCGGTGATGTTCTATTCTTTGACCTGCTTGCTGGTCACATGGGCATTTGTTTTGTGATCATTTCCTGACGATACATTTGAGTCATGTTGATTTTTCTGTATGTGTATATATTTCACAATAAAAAGGTTAAAAAATGAATAACAATGTTAGCCAAGAATATAAAAGGTGGATTATTAAAATTAATATTAGAGGAGTTCCCACTGTGGCTCAGTGGGTTCAAAACCCAACATAGTCTCCATAAGGGTGCGGGTTCAACTAGCCTGGGTGTGGCCATAAAAAGAACAATAAATACATGAAATTAATATTATAAAGACCCATTCACAATTTTTAGTTAACCTTCAAGGTAAAAAGATCTAGGCGTGCCATGAGAGATTCAAATTTTTGCAAATTTGGGCTTTTGTCCAACTATTTAATCGCTATATTGAATAGCTGAGCCATACAGCAATCATTGCTCTGGGCGCTAAAAAAATGCATAACTTAAATGCTAGTTTTTCTTTTCAGAACAACTCTCTTGAATTAGAATTCCCTACAAAGAGAGCCATACCATGAGTCGTAGAATTACAAGTGAGTGATGCTCAACTTGAAACTGAGGCCAGCCGCAACCCCCCAAATTACCCAGGAATGACTTAAGGGGCACTCAGGTGTCTCTGATGCAGTTCAAGTGTTCTGTTTCATCTGAGAGTTGCTTGTTTTACTTTCTATCTGCTTACTAAGAAATTTGTTGGCAGGTTCTGACAAGGATGGCCCAACATTTGCCAACAGAAACACAGCAGGATTCAGTGTGTATTTCCTGTTAAGTAAGAATGCCAGTTTAAGGCAAACAGGAAAACAAGTCTTTCCACCGGAGGACAATTTATAAGAAGTTTGCCTGAGCAACACAACTGTTTTGAGATAAGAGAATGGGGTAAAGCTAGCAAGGAGAGAAAAAATTAAATAAATCCTTTTTTTCTCTGAGAGCCTCCAGGAAGATGAATCTTCTCATTGCACCTCAGTATGTTGAAAAGTATCTAGTAAAAACTCTTGGTTGAAATTATTTCATAGGTGTCTTGCTTGGCCAGAACGAAGAGCCCTAGGCAATGTAGCCCCTCCCAGATGGACAGTGTCCTCCACAATTAATCTGTAATATGAAGGATGGTGTCAAGAAAAAGTTCTCTCCTATTGAGCAGAAATACAGCATAGAGAATAGAAAAGGATTAGCTGCTGTGAGCAAAGACTTCTGTTCCTTTAGCTGTCAGCTCCACTGGAGAGCTTCAGGCACTCCAGATCTGGAAAATAAAAGCTGTGCTCTGGGCTTCAGGTTCTTTTGTTACTCAGACAGCTGCTAATCGTCCTGCTGTGTTAGAGACCAATGAGACAATGCTATAACATTGAGCTTTCTGACATCCAAGGCATCTAGACCAGTCCCCAATTAAAGATGTATTAATCACAAAGGCTCTAAAAGCCAGGATGATAGATGCACCCAGTAAATCTTTGCTCTTGCCTTTTACTTTCACACTCAGGTTCCTACATTTACAGGCAGAAATGCTTAAAAGCCTGCTCCAGAAACTGACCAATAAAAAGCCTTGTTCATTACTCTCTATCAGATGCTTGACGATTTCCTATGCCTGAAAAGCCTTTCAGAAGGAGGTAAGACATTGATCATTCTGCTAAAAGAGCTTGTCTGCTTCAATAAATAGATCCACTGTGGCTTCTGTCATCTTGACTTTTTAAGCGTGATAACTAATTCAGGAGTGTGGCTTTGCCACTTGCTACAGGGACATCCAAATCATCCGGGTAGTTTAAAAACAAATGCCCTTAGATAAAGTTAGGAAACTTCAGGGGACAAAACATTAACATTACTAATCCTAATAGTACTTATACTCTCTTCCAAGTTAGGTGAAGTCACCCTCAAGTCATGGCCCCAGTGAGAGTGAATAAATTATGACTCAAGTACCTGGAAAAATAGGAAAAGAAGGATAAAGCCCTCTGAATTCTGTGCTTTGAAATTTATGTTAATAAAAGAGTGTCAAAGTTACTTTTTCACATTGGCTTTCTTTCCACAGGAGCACTGAAGCCTTATTAAATTTTCCATCAAAGGGGATCATCCATATCTTTTATTGTGATTAAGTGACCTCCCAAAAACCAAAGAAAAAATTACTAAATAAAAGCAGATAGCCAAAGTGATATTATCATAGAGGCCAAGAATCCAATTCCCTTTTTTCTTTCTTACATATAATTTTCATAGGAGACATCTAATTACTATAATACAAAATAAAGAGAAAAATCCTCAACACAGGAGTCTCAGTGTAACCTCAGAAAAGCAGCATTCACCATTCTGAGTTATTACAAATCTTTTGAAATCAGATTCCTATTTTTATAAGAGAAAAGTACAATATTTGCAAGATGCCAGGTTGGTGCCAGCTCAAGGTATTGAATTCCTTGGCTTTCAATGGAGGCTGAATATATCATGGATGACTCCTTACCCATCACTGTCTCAGTGAGGGTCCACTGTCTTCCAAGTTGAAAGATAGGAAGTCAATTAGTGTCACTTCTGATGTGAACACCTGTCGACCAAGACCTGGACTGAGACCAATTCCATTACCATTGCCACTCAATGGCTGCCAGATGGTCAGACCTTCGACCACTTATGATGTGGTCCAGATACGAGAAAGTGACCTAAAGATAGAAAAGTCCAGAGTCTCATTAGTCATCTCCTGAGCCAGCCAATTCCCCATTACATATACAGTTGGATCAGGATGCCTTTTTTTTTTTCTAGTGGTTATTTTAAAAGACCACATGAGCTGCTCAAAAAAAAAAAAAAAGTCACGATGACCTGAAATTGAGGATATAAGCTTTGTAAATGGTGAGCCCTTTCACCAGCCATTGTTATTTTTATCTTTGAAATTACTTTTTAGTAACTCATCTTTCTTTCTGTTATTGCATTTTGAAACACATAGGTGGAAAGGATAAAAAAATAGAAATGAAAAGTATCTGACAAAATAAAGTGGAGCATGACATTACAGGCTACAGATGATCACTGACAGAGTGAGAAAGGCAGAGGAAACATTTCAATATAATTTCGGTTGTAAATCTATGTGTTGTAGGCTGCTCGAAACTTTTCCAAGTCCAAATGTTGTTGGCATCAAGAACAATAGCCCAATACTGCGAAGTGATGGCCACAGATGTAATGAATGGAAAGAGAGACAGAGAAATAGGAAGGCTAATCAGATGAAGCACTGAGCCTCTCCACCTTATCCTCAGTTTGGTTTCATTGTAGGAAAGTCTGGGAAAGTTCTGAACACAGAGAATCAAAATATTCAGGGAACAATATCCATGAACCACAGAATGCCCAGGAGCTGGGGTTTAGCACTCCCTAAGGAAGCCTTCATTTCATTTGTACCAAATCTTTCGAGTCCAGTTTCTTCCTAGCTATGGTGACAAACACAAAGACATGACTGGCAAGCAGAGAGAAGAGATATAGAAATCTTGGGGTTAAATTACAACAAGCACATTTTGAAAATGCTCCGTAGACAAATGGTCACCACATGCTATGCTCTCAAAAGTGGAGCCGTGAAACGATATTTTTGCAGCCCTCAAATATGAAACTCTATCTTTTTTGGCAATTCTTTTCAAGGCTACGATAGGGGTTAGCAAAAGGAGCATAATTTATGAGAAGGGATTTTACTCTTGGGAATTTGCAACTACAGATTTTTTTTTTTTTTTTAATTTGGGAGTATCAGCCAAAAACTAAATTGTATGTGCCAGACAGTTTAAACTTCTATAGGCATTATAAGACTGAGGCTGATGCAACTGAGATGTTAAGTTTTAAAGTGTTATTAATGCCAATAGATGTTCCCAGCTGGGTCTGGGCTTAAGAATCCAAGATGACTTTTGCACTCATAAGAAAAATAGCAAAGACTGTGTTAGGAAAGTTATCACTGTTTTAGGACCTGATTTTTTTTTTTTTTTCTTAAATGAAGAGGTTCACAGCGTCCCACTGGGACCTTTCTAATACAACTTGCTGAAGTGTGAAATTCAGTATTACCAGCTCCACCCAGGAGTCAATCTGTAAATACCGGAAGGACCTCATTAGAACAGCATCTCACCCAGAAATAGCCCCACAGCATGGTCTCTAAGAAAGACGTTGGAGCAGGGCTCCCAGTACACTCAGGGCAGTTTTCGGAAGTTATGTCACATGGGTTCTAAAAACGTAAGGAAGGAAGAAGTAGAGAAAAGAGAAAGCGCGAAAGCAGTAGAGAAAAGAGAAAGCGCGAAAGCCATCATCCAAAGAACTAATTCAGTTAAGGTCAGACCCTTAAGAGTTAACAGTGAGATGAGTTTCATCTATCATTCTCCCCAAACAATATAGCTTTACATTACAGCAAGATTCCTTATTACCAGCCCCTTAAAGACACACCTTAGAGTTACTCATAGGCATTGTTGTCTGCAAGGAGGGCTGTGAGCACAACTTAGGATTTTCAGAATCTATGATCACTGTTCTGGTTTTAAAAAGACATTAATTTCCACAAGGCAAGATTCTGCTATATTTGCACTTCTTACTTTCTGTGGAAAACAAAGCAACAAGAATAGTGAGTACATGCTGTAATGACAATCTGACTCCTGTTTTAAATGGGGAGAAATGAGATGACGTTAGCAAGAAGAACCCTCCAGCCTCCAAAAGCATCCTCTTAGAAAATATTTTAAAACCTTGCTCCCCTGAAGCCCTGTAGGATCAGGATCTGATACTGTGGGTTTCAATGATAGCAAGGGCTCTACCAGCAAATCTTAGGATCATCTGCAATTTTAAGATTAAAAAAAAAAAAAAGTCCTTGATTATCTTGGAGAGTGTTAGGAACACTTGATTAAGCTTTCAGCTAGCTGCATATTCAAAAATCCCTGGCCTGTTTATCCGTTTGCCCTGGCTTTGATAAAGGGACATGATGGAAACTGCTCTCATCCACCTTCACGCTATTATGCTCAAAACACACACTTATTATGCTAAGAAAAGGGGGCGGTGGCAATTCAGAAAGCAGATTTATAGCTTGCAGTATGTTATCCTGACAACACCAACTCTCCAGGGAGCCGTTGTGAGCTTGCCACTTTCAGTGCTTGTTCTAATGGATGGATCTTATCTAAACCTGTTACATACAGAGAACCTGTTGGTGGCAGGTCCCTATCTTGCACCCACTGCGCTGGGCATGTTGCATAATTGAAGCTACACGTTTAAGTCTTGTCTGTATGTACATGTCACCAACAAAAGGTTCCTAGATAAGAAACTCTGAAAATCAGCTAGCCCAGCACTTTCATCAAAAAGGCTTTTTCCTTTTTTTCTTTTTATGGCCACACCTACAGACATATGGAAGTTCCCAGGCTAGTGTTTGAATCGGAGTTGCAGCTGCAGGCCTATACCATAGCCACAACAGATCCAAGCCGCATCTGAGACCTACACTGTAGCTTGTGGCAATGCCGGATCCTTAACCCACTGATCAAGGTCAGGGATCGAACCCGCATCCTCACAGACACTATGTCCAGTTCTTAACCTGCTGAGTCACAACGGGAACCCCAAAAAGTTTTTTTTTGACCAAGCTGCCAGAGAAATTTATGTACTTAGATTATCGTTTGGAAGATGCCAGGTAAAAAGGAAGGGCCGGCCCATCCCCATTCTCGCTCTTCTTCCAAGAGTGATAGCAAAGCCCAGTCACTTTACCCACAAGATATTTTCAACGGATTATGTTTTAGGAAGTAGCTCTTATGCTTTGTCATAAGGTACGGAAAGTACAGGACAGCCATTCTAGAGTTCCTGGAGGGTGGGCTGACCAATCTGTCAGAATAGAGGAAGAAGGAGTATAATATCAGAGCTATTTCTTCAGCTATGTGTCTATACTGGCAGCCACTCTGCTGACTGTTCAGCCAGATTCCAGCACTCTGGGTACCAACCTTCACATGTGGGACGGAATCATTAGTGATATTTCCCAATGAAAACCACAGTGTTCGTGAGGCAAGTGATGCCTGGCACCATCTCTTTTTCTGTTACTGAAACCTATGGAAACATTTCCATTTTTCTGGTACAAGCTAAGGAGGAAAAAAGGATGTGTGCGTGTGTGTGTGTGTGTGTGTGTGTGTGTGTGTGTGTGTGCACCTGCCTGTGTTTGTGTTGGGGTGAAAGGTAGACACTGGGGAAAATCTCATCAAAAAAAGAGAGTTTTAAAAAAAGTTGTTTTTTTTAGTCGTCTTTTTTAGGGCCTCGCCTGCAGCATACATAAGTTCCCAGGCTAGAGGCTGAATTGGAGCTGAAGCTGCCTGCTAACGCCATAGCCACAGCAAGCATCTACGACCTACACTGAACCTCACGGCAACATCAGATCCTTAATCCACTGAGTGGGGTCTGGGATACAACTGACATCCTCATGGATACTAGTAAGGTTCTTAACTCACTGAGCCACAGCGGGAACTCCCGAGAGATTTTTAATACCGATGGAGAGAACTAAGGCTTGCCTTTCTTGACGTATTAAAATATAAAACCTAAGGAGTCTACCTGAAGACAACACACAGAATGCCTTCTTACCGTATCCTGGCATGAAAACAGCACACAAATGCTGACTTTCAGAGAAGGCTCTGCATAGTGGGGTGACAGGGACAGGCATTCTAATTAGTCCCTGCAGAGTTAAGATCTCTCAATGCAGGATTAGCCTTGCAGCACGTCTCTTGGTTTACCAGTGTCCGAAGGGAAAAAAACTCTTTAAAGTCATCAGTATGGGGTTAATGGAGGCTTTGATAAAAAGTTTCTCTGGATCTTTTTATTGATGCTTAGTTGCAAACTGGACCCTAGAGAGTCTCTTCTGGCTCCTCTGGAGAAGACAGTCATTCATTCAGCCAGCTGGAGTGACATCTAGGCCATTTAGAGGCCCATCCCAAACCTCTGCTAGTGCCAGACGATTCATTTCCCAATAGGGGATTTATTTTTCAAATCTCTCGATGTCTTTTCTTTGGGTATAAAAGTTGGCCACCATGTTCGAAGGAACAAGCATAACACTGAGGAATAAAAAAACAAACCAGCATTAAGAATGTCAAGCATTTAAGCTGAATGCTGGTGAACAGATTTCCCTTCTCACAGATGAGCATGCGTGCACACTTATGTAGGAGTAAAGGGGAAAGAATCAGGAAAAATGTGTTCTCAGTCCTGGGTGTATAAATACAACTTACATTTTCTTAGAAAAAAATATTCACCTCTTTAAAAAAAAGTGCAACCCAATTTTTACTTACATGCAGTCATTACTACTAGGCTCTACAGACATGTTATTTGTCTATGCCGTTCAATCCACCTTGAAGCTGGGTAATTTAGCAGAGGCTTTTGCAAGGCTTTTATTTTTTTTCTCCCCATCAGGACTTGTGACACCCAACCTAAACACAAATTCATGGATCCTGGTGTCACACACAAGAAGCCGCACCATTGTATATCGACTAGTTTATTTTATTCTTAATTATGCTCGTAATTAGTGAGCACACTCAATAATTATAGGGGTGGTAACAAAATTCCATAGACTGAAATTATTTTATATATAAAGTTAGAATCAAGAGACTGTTCCCTTTTTAAGGAAAAAGGAAATTGTACTGCACGTTTTTAAAATGTACTCTTATTTCCTAGGCATCACGGAACTAAACCAGGGGCCCACGGCTGGATCAGAGCTGTTAATGAGAAAACCACAGCCTGGCTTCTCTGAAGCCCATTGTGTGCTTATTTAGGTCTATAATGACCCAGGCACAGAAAGGACCCTCCACCCAGCTTCCACCTTAGAGGCCCTGACTATCCCACCCCAAACGCTAGGGACGCATAAACAGCTTTTCAGCAAAATGTCTCAATGGAATTGTTGTACAATTTGTCTGCAGGCTTTTAAAACGTGCCTTTAGAAAGATTTCCGATTTATAGATTTCACTCACTCCATCACGTGTGTTTCCTTTACATTTCTAAGGAGTCAAAAAAAAAAAAAAAAAGGAAAAAGAAAAATCCGTCATTTACTTGAGCTCAAAGCAAACAAGAGAAATAATTTTAGTGGGAGAACAATGTTAAGAAGCAGCACAGATGACTATTAAAAAAACAAAACAAAACAAAACAATGCTGTTGGTGCCTAGGAACCATACTACAGTGCTAAGAATGCGAGTTTTCAAGAGGACCGGAACACTACCTTAGAAGAAGAGACCAGCATGTGCCACTTTGTATTTCTGAACTTGAGTGTCACTGGGAGAAGTTTTGCGGTGCAAGAAAGCAAAAAGCGTGTTTGAAATCCTAATTATTTTCATGAAATCTTGTTCACGGCATCAAAACCTCTAGAAAAGATGTTTTTCTTGCTACATATCAAAATTGTTTTAAATGTAAGATTAGTTAAATATCCATCCACCCCATCCTTTGCAAAAAGGAGTTTTTGACAAATGACACCAGCATTTCAACATTTCAACCTCCTTTCTTACTGGTCCTTTGAGGACTGAGTACTCAAAGCAGGGAGCAGCAAACTTTTCCTGGAGAGATCTAGATGGTGGGTATGTTTGCTGTGCAGGCAACTTCACTCTTTTGTGGTTCCAGGAAAGCAGTCTTAGGTAATACACACACATGAGTGGGCCTTTGTTCCAATAAAACATCTTTATGAACACTGAAATTTGAATATTATATATTTCCAAATCTCACAAAATATTACTTTTTTGAGTATTTTCAGCCCTTTGGGAAATAGGAAAAAAAAAATCTTAGGAGTTTTCAAGGTGGAAGATCAAGATTTGGGCCCTAGTTTGCCAACCCCTTCTCAAGAGCATTAATAGAAGCCAGATATTTGTACCTCTAAAATAACATCAACTATACTTTAATTAAATTTTTTTAATTGTAAATCAACTACACTTTAAAAAATTTTTTTAAATATCAACTGAGGAATTCCCTGATGGCTCAGGGGTTAAGGATTCGGCATTGTCTCCGATGTGGCTCAGACTGCTGCTGTGGCGTGGGTTTGATCCCTGGCCCGGGAACTTACACATGCCATGGGTATGGCCCAAAAAAATTACACACACACACACACACACACACACACACACACACACACATATATAAAATCAACAGATATTTCCCGATCTGCTCATTCTCTTTCAAGCTTATAGAACTGCTAGGTTTTTCACATTTCATTTGGGTTTAGCAACACATCACCATTCTCACAATCACCAGGACTGCTTTCTGCTTGTCAATTTGACCTTGAACCACACTTCAGGCCAGCCCAACCTGCGGGGTCCCTCACCCCTAACTGCAGGCGAGAACTATCCCAGTATGACTGTGTACTTTTTGCCTTTCCTATTAAGCCAAACTGGACTTCCTGCAGTCTCTACCCTCTTCCTGTTTCTTTGCACCTTTAGGCATAATTACATAAAGCCCCTCATCTGACGCCCACATGCAGCTCATTCTACTCAGAGAGGAAGGATTTTATACACTGAAGCTTAAGCAGTTTGCGTGGGCCCTTTCCAAAGCACAGTTCTTCATCGGATATGTAAAATTTTATAGATTTTTTTTCTGAAATTACACAAAAATTGTCTAATCTTCAGACCCCACCGAACCCAGTGCCGCCAAGCCTGGAGCCCACTGCCTAAGGCGATTGCTCTAAGATGCTTCCCCTTTCTTCCACCATTTCCTTGAAGCTGTTCTCATGTTCCAGAAGACAGGTAGCAATTACACCCAGTGGGAATGAGAAGTCCCACTGTTCTCCATTATCCTGTTCAAATAACATAATATGTCTAATTAAAAGACGGCCAAGGAAGAGAGAATGGGAACTTACCAGTTGAGTAATAAAAGACAGTTTGCCTCTTGTACTTAGTTATTTTCTTTTCTCTACTTATTTTGGTTTTATTAACTTTATCGCTACTTGACAAAGAGAGTTCACTGATTGTTTTTACTGTAAATAAATGTGTTAATCAACAGACAGGTATTGAATATCTGTGCTGTGTCGCGGCATTGCAATGAGCTTCCTGCCACTTGATTGGTGATGTGGCGTTTCCTTGCAGTTTTCTTAATCGTCCATCCAGGGGAACAAGGCCAGTCTGACAAGCATCTCCAGTTTGTCTGATGGCAAAGCAAATGAGATTCTTCCCAAGAGGCCCCAAAGGGTCTTTTGTAACTGCCTGTCCCCTGAGAACAGTGTTGGAAGCCCTGGGTTCCCAGCACAGAGAGGTGGAACCAAGCAAAGACAGGTCCGTGATGGAACTCTGAGCGGGTGGGCATTGCTCTGAAGTCATAAAATCTGTTATGCCAACAAATCACAAGGGCAGAGTTTCTCAGTCTTGGGACTTCTGGATATTTTAGGCCAGACAATTCTTTGTTGTGGGGGAGGGGGGGCTGTCCTGTCCATTAAAGGATATTTAACAGCATCCCTGGACTTCACCCAGTGATCGTAATAGCACTCCCTCTTCTCTCACTTTTGATAACCAAACATGTCAGATGGGAAGGGCAGTGGAACAACCTACGCCAGAGGTACAGTTTGGATGGATGGAGGGCTGGCAGGATTCAGAAGTGTCCTGGCAATTCTGCTGAAGCATTTTTGGATTTTTTTTTCCCATCCTAGGAATTTCCTTAAAAGCTGGTTTCTGAAAATCCTATAGAAATTAAGCCTTAGTTCTTCATGCCCGTTGCTCACGGCTATATTCTCAGAATCACAGAGTCATAGAACAAGAAAAGATCTTAGAGATGAGCTAGGTTCAAATACCTGTGTGATCTCCTGAAGAAATGAATTTGTCCAAACCCAGAGTGTTTAAGAGGTTTTGTCGCTAGATACAACTGTGATAAAGAGAGATTATAAGACATATATCCTTGGATAGAACAGCATAGTATGCAAAATAAAAATCAAAAGTGTTAGAGCCATGTTAGTGCAGTTTGGGGTTCACAGAGAATCCCACCCCTAGGGGTTCACCGTGATTGAAAATAAAGAAAACAACCTAGAGTAGAATTCAGCCCCAGAGCTGGGAGACAAATGTAAGGGGCGGGTACAGAGTGAAAACTGGTTCGGTGATAGTAAGATTTACTGCTGGCTGCAATCACAGCATTTTTAGCAAAAACATGCACATTTCTGTTGCTTGGTCAGGAAAACCTTGTTTCATTTATACAGCATTTCTCTCCCCTAGTGACCCAGCCTGTATTCATTTCCCTGAGATGGTCCACTTAAGTAAAAGTAAACTGAAGGAAAGTCATCTAGAAAACAAATCACCCAGCAGTCTGCCTATTCATTTTTCATAAGCATCAAAACCATCTCTCCCTGAACAAAAGACGGAACAGTTGCTTGAGGATGGAAGATGGAGGAAGGAAAATGTGAGTTTTCAATGGAATTTCATTTTATTCCTTCTGAACTGCAATGGAGGAAAATTAAATGGAGGGAGAACATCCATTTTCCTTGTCTGATGTTTTCCTACAGGGCCACTTAGCTGAAGCCAGCCCCCACACTCACCTTATTCTCACCTCTCCTTCATGCTCTTGGGTGTGGGGTGGGGGTGAAGTGGCTCAGGAAGAGAACTGGGGAGAAGTGCTATATCCTCAGCTCAACCCTTGCCACGCTCTCAGCCCTGCCTCCCTGCACAGAGCACTCACGTGGGCAACGTGAGCAGAGAAGGCTTTGCCCTGGAACTGTCCCTGGAGGACACCGGGCAAGTGTCACCAGAGCCAGTCCTTTTGGCTGCAGATATAAGGCTCACATCCTTTCATCAGCTGATGAGCAATAAAGCTGACACTTCCCATTTGTCTTGCCATCTGCATCTCGACTGGGTTTGAACTCAAGAGGGGAGAGAAAAGGGTGTTACTAGATCCTTAAGACATCAACTGTAAGACTAGGGTTAGTGGCGGTTTGAATAACCAGGTAAGAACACCAGCCCATCTGCAAAACCACCCACAACTACGCGATCAAAGCGCAGTGAGACCCCCATCTCCAGGCTCAGATACTCACAGGTCCAGTCTCACAAATGGGGAGATGCCAGGCTGAGTGGCATGCTGATGTGAACACGACTGACCTTAAAGAAAGCAACAAAATGCAATTTTCTCCTTTTGGGAGCAGGGTTCTCCCAGGGGTTCAAGTGCTAGCTCTGATAAGAACCTGGATGAATCGTTTTTACCTTCACAAAGCTGTTCAACTGTGACAGTCTCAGAGGTGCTGAAGATAAAAAATCGGGAATTCTAGGTTTAGTGTTCATTTGTTTTTAAAGACGTTACCGGTGAGAAAAAGGACCCCGTGAAAACAGAACAAAAAATGTAGAGCCACGAAACTTTGTGGCTTCCAGGTGGTACAAGCCAACATTCATTTAGTCTATGTATTCCTTATAGTGTGAGACCTCATTGCCTATAGAGGTCCCTAAGGAATTTAATTTAATGAAATGATCAGACCGACAGCAATTAGAATATAATAGCGGGTATGTAAATACGCTTAGGGGAGCTTTGATAGAGTTTATGGTTGCTACACTCACCCAGAATTTTGGCCTACATTATTAATCTGTACTACTAGGAGGAAAGGGTATGTTAATCAAAGATAAACCATCCTGATGATTTTGAATTAGCGAGCTCCAAATCGCGGCAGGATAACGAGGCAAGGCCGTGCACACATACCACTCTCTGCTAAGCGGAAGCTTTCTGCTTGGCTACATAGGAGGTCTCCTTATTGAAAGATTTATTTTTAATTTTGAACAGCTTCCCAGCCTTATCCTTCACAAAAATTAAAATAAGGAGCTGGGACTCTGTCCTTTTCAGCAAACCTCCAGGCAGAACCGCTCGCCGTGGAAGAGAAAACCTCATTGTATCAGAGGAATTCCGTCCACCTTTTTTACCTAGAACTAAAAGAATTACAGCTACATTTTTAATAAAACTTTGACTTTGTTTCCTTGCCTCGCATAACTTTTTCTTTATTATTATTAAGGTCTAGTTGATTTACAATGTTCTGTCAATTTCTGCCGTGCGGCGTAGTGACCCAGGCACACATACACACACATTCTTTTTTGTCATATCACCTTCCATCATGCTTTTTCGCAAGTGATTGGGTATAGTTCCCTGTGCTGTACAGCAGAACCTCATTGAGTGGAATGGCTCTGCACATTTTTTTCCTTTCGGAGGATTTTTGGCCTGTCTTCCTCGTATTCTTCGTGCCTTCTGGCTTTGGGAGGGGCTGACATAATCCCTTGGCTTGAGTCCTTAAGTATACAGAGAGTCAGAAGTTTCCCCACAAAATGTGTGGGAGCCAAGCCTGTCCTCAGCACATCTCCCAGAGGTTCCCCTCCGCCAAAGAGAATGACTTCACCTTGTACAGCTGAGGCTTCAAAGTTCCATTCCTAGGGTTTGAATTCCGTTAAGAACAGGAAGTAGTGAAACAGCCAAGGAGAGCCGAAAAGGTGCAGGAGGGCTGAACGTAAGAATATTGATTGAATCATAAACCAGATTCTCCTGGGGTGCGGAGAGCACTCTGCACCTTCTCAGCTCCTTGTAACTCAGAGGCACCAGTGGCACCAATGTGTTTCCCAGGGTCTACAGGCAGTATTTCCACTGCCTCCTTCCAAAAGAGAACGAATAAAAAGCCGGCAGTCACAGAACCCTTGTGATGCTATCAAAACCTCCTAAATCGTACTAGCCTTTGTAGAGAAATAAAACCGATGACCATAACAGTACTCACTTCCTGAAAGTGTAGAAATGGAAGGCCAAAGCATAACCAGATGATCTGTTCACACCACATATTAAAAAAAAAAAAGAAAAAGAAAAAAAACTGGTCACATTTGCGTAACTGAAACTGTCTTCCGGGAAGATTTGCCACTCTCGCTCCAGTTCAAAATCTTTCCCCAGTCTTAACTTTTTATTTATTCTAGAGAGTTCAAGGGAAAGTGGAAAAAGGATGGCTTTGGATTCGGGTACTGGAATACTTCTCACTACAGAATCGATTAATGCAGATATATTTTACTTAACTATTGAGTGCACTTACCGAAGCATTCACTTAAGAGAAAAGTGCAGTAAGAAGCAATAGGATAGTTGCAATTTATAATCCTTTTCCGGAGAAATGCGTTGTTCTAAAGAGTGGCACAAAAGGATAAACCACAGTCCTGTTTTCCTCCTCTCCTTTAAATCCCCAGAAATAAATAACAGGGAGCCAGCAATGTGAAACATGTGGTGGAAATCCAGAATGGAAAATTAGCATGAGAAAGTGTGGAAACTTCTTCAGCGTAGGAATGGGAGTAAGTGTGTCAGGAGCAGAGCCTAGGAATCTAGATTCTAATTCACACCTTGGAATTATCTGATATTCAAGACCGGAGAACAGTTCTGCGACAAACGCAGCAGAAATACTTCATGAACACAAAATGTTTTCTAGTCATCTGAATTAGAAGAGGAAGCGATGCAGGAAATGGGATAAATTAGGTCTCCTCCCCCATCTGTCAAGTGTATTTGAACTATGAAAGTGGCTGCCAAAACAGTATGTTTTAAGGAACATTTTGCCAACCACGGAGATGAAGCTGTCCATTAAACCATTCACTGTTCAGATTAACATGGTGATTCTAGTAAAGATCCACATTGATAATTTTTAAAACTTAAAGATTAAAAAAAAAAAAAAGACCAAAACTACAGATGCTAACGCTTTTGTTGGAAAATAAAGCAAATGCCAATACAGCACTCTGTATTGGTAAAAATTGACTTCATATTCCTAAATAATCTATAAATGCACTGATATCCAATAACAATCTTGTGATGAGAACTGCCAAGACACATCCCTTACAAGAAACCAACTCACTGGCCTGTCACCTACTTCCAACCAGACATTGTCTTAGCCTTCATTTAATCTATACCACCTAGTACAATCCATGCTATGCAGTTGGTATCAAAAAAAAAAAATCTGCTTAAGGAATAAATATCCTTCTAAGTATCTTTCGTACTATTACACAGCTCGCAGGTTTATAATTAGATCCCTGTGGTTCTTCTTCAGTTGCAGAACTTAGCATCCTTCATGGATGTCAACACAAGCTCTTTCTCTATGCATGTTTAGATCCTACCAAAAAGTAGATCCAATTCCTACCTGCTTGGTTGGTGGTCACAGTGACAGACACGGACTGGTCCGGGCTAGGGTTATACTTGGACACACCATTCACTGCCCAGATTTCAAATGTGTAGTTGGTATGAGCCAGGAGGTCGGTGATGGAGACCTTGGTGGTCTTTAGGCCGTTCTGCTGCGGTGTGTAGTGGACCCCACTTCCGCAAGGTCGACACTTGCTGGAGTCACCAGCTCCACACTTCTTGCACACAACGTTGTAGGAAATGTCCTGGCGGCCACCCGTGTTCTGAGGACTGCTCCATTCCAAGTTCACGGATGTCTCGTTGACATTTGAGATCAAGTTGAGAGGAGCAGATGGTGGACCTGGAGGAAGAAAAAAAAAAAAAAAAACATACTATCACACCAAGAACTGAAACCAGCCTTTTGGGGATCTCTCAGCGCTTACATTATTTTCCGCAGCTACAAGTGATATGAGCCCGTTTGGCAAAGAACACAAAAAGCAAACCACACCAGGAAAAAAAAAATCTTTGAAAAGAGCAATACGATAGAAGGCAGTCCAGGTGAATGTCATTCTCCTTCCTGGGCAAATGTAACACTGAGCGCCACTGTGAGATGTGAAGCAACTCTACATCAAATGGGCTGCAGGCCTGGCTTTCTCTCTGAATTGACCGAGGTTTTTTTTTTTTTTCCTCATCACTTATTTTGTCTTAATCTTCTTATCTGAAAGATAGATATACGAATGTGTTTCTAATTCCCAGGGCTGTTGTGGAGCTCTGGTAAATTAATAGTTATATACCACTTCTGAAGCTAAATGATGATTCCTAAGTAGAGTGTGTCATCGATATGAAATAAAATTAACTGAATTGTATAGCTACGCCTCTTCAGTTTGACATGGCAATTGAGAGGTTAGCTCTTCACAGGTAATTAGTAGGAACTGGTTCAACCAGATTGCAGATATTGAAGGTATAGTCATTGAGAAATCTTAAGGCAAGGATTGTATAAAGGCTCCCAGAGGCCCGGGTCCTGCCCTTCAATTGATCAGGCCCTTTTCAAGATACTCTTTTCCACTGACATTAAAGGTTTCTCACACACGATGGGTGGCAGTGGCTGTTAAGAAACAGAACAACTGATTGCAAACAACATAACGGTTGGTTTAAAATAGTAACAATAAATAAGACCACAGAATCAGTATGAGCCCCCTCGATTCTTGATGTAGATTAGTCTCTATGCCAAGACGTTGTGACACAAATTGTCTTCAGGGAGAAGAATCAGGGTGGGAGAAGAAAGAGGGAATTTTCCTGGTCTGAGCTTGTCCCAAAGGTCTGAAGGACACCTGCCACGCTGTGATGAAAAAATATTGATTCACCACAACAGTTGGAAGGCTCTCTGTTTTCTTTTCTCTTTCCCATTTTAGCCTTCTAAGAAAAGAGCCAAAGTGAGTTTAAGTGAAAAGTTGAGGTTTCTTGCTCATTGTTTCTATTCTCTAATTTATTTTGTAATGAAGGCTTCAAGGGAAATTTGTCCGTGTTTCCCAGGAAAAGGAAGCTAACTGGAAGCCTGCAGGACAAGCTTCATCCAGTCAAGCACAACAGAATATACACTTTCAGAGTAGCCACTGTCAGAGACTCAGAAGAGGTAACTTTACAGGTAAGGAATCATAATCAATACTTATTACTTAGCTTACAATGATGAATGGCTAAAGGATTTTGGTCGTAATATTGAATAAGGGTAATGCACTCCCCTTTTCTCTTTATACAACTTAAGTGAAGACTTGAATAATGTAGGCAGGACCTCCCAATCTCCCTTGGAGACTAGTTACCGACAACTTCTCTCTTAGTGTTAAGACCTGCTCTCCATCCTGAGAATCTTAAAAGAAAAACAGTGTCATGAAATTTGTGTTAAAGGGAAGATTGTCCCCAGGAAGGCCTCAGAAAGAAAGTACAACTTTCCCGCTTGTTTAGATTTCAAATTTATATCTTATGGTCCTTAGCTGAGCAACAGAAAACAGTAAGATTAAATAAATTTGTTTAAATAAATAATTAGAGCCATTTGAAGTCACAGACTTCTAGGGCCAAGATGTTCAAGACGATTTCATTGAACAGACTCATTTTACGGATGAAGACACTGAGATGCAGAAAGTGGAGCTGATAATACTGAAAGTCCATGCAATCTAATTAGTGACAGAGTCCAACTATAATCCAAAAGTACTAACTTTCACTCTGGAGTTACTTCCACATTAAAAGCAAAATAACAAAATCAACTAAAGCTTAAGAGGTAAACCTAAGACAAGGGAACCAGTATCTTCAATCCTGTTCAAATTCTGTAGATGCTTCTTGCCATCTTAGTGAAATCCATTGCTAGCCTGCAGCTGAAATTGACCACAGCTTGGTTTAGAAAATGGGTCAAGCCACTGGTTCTTATTTTGCTGTGACTTTCAGGGTTAAATAAGAGTGACTCTTAAATCCATTAACCTTCTTGCCAAGGTTCCTGGTCCACTTTCACATGGGAAAATGTGACACAATGAATCAAGCACTACAGAAGCAAAAAGTCAGTAATTAGTATGTAGGACGGGGCATGGGACTGTCTAAACAGAGAAGAAATGGAGCAGAAAACTAAATGGTCACAGGGCTCAGAGATATAACACTGCCACGTGAGAAAAAAAATACAAAGATGCTGCAGCATTTCAAAATGGAGGGCTGGCATGAAAACAAGATGCAGCATGGAACAGGATTCTTGCTTTGGAAAGTGATTCTCAAAGGATCTACCCTGGGGTAGATGTTCAAGGGAAGGCAGAGAACTAAGTAAGTTCAAGTTCAATGCTGACTCCACAAATGGTTTGGTTAATTGTACTGCAAATGCTTTATATTTTGCTGCCATAAGGAATGATGGTTATATGGAGCAGAGTAACAGCTTAGAAATTGGACTAGGACCATAGAATTAAGGGGTGGAAATAATAGAAATGTGCACCCAGTGCGATTACAATGTTGGTCTGTATGAGTCTGGGAAAGAACATTTGCTTTATAAATTAAAATCATAATGGTGGTTGTATTGTTTGTGTTTTTTCTTTCTCTTTTTCCTTTTTTTTGTTTTTGCATTTTAGGGCCACACCCACTGCATATGGAGGTGCCCAGGCGAGGGGTCAGATCAGAACTGCAGCTTCCAGCCTACACCGCAGCCATAGCAACGTGGGATCCTTAACCCACTGAGCGAGGCCAAGGATCAAACTCACATCCTCATGGATCCTAGTCGGGCTCATTAACCACTGAGCCACGACGGGAACTCCAAGGTTTTGCTTTTTTAAATGTTCTTGTCAATTAAAAGATGGTAAATATATATCATGGGTGTTTCCATTTATAGGTAAGGGTCATCTCTTTCTTAGAAAAGAAAGTATTCTCTTTACCAGAAAATGAGAAAAAAGCATGGGGTTTAATGCAGGCAAAAGCCAATCTGGGCCCAAGAGTCATAGTTACCAGTGGCATCTTATAATAATTACCTGTAGAGATGACTGAAAAGAAAAGAAAAGAGGCATTCTGACTAAAATGAGTTCTCTCAATAAACACAAGGCACCCAGAAGGAAAAACCGAACTCTTAGATTGGTTTTCTTCTTTTTTTTGGTAAGTATTGAGACTCATTAGGGCCCTGCAGGGCCTTCCTGGGGACAGATCCCTGGGTCCCCTGCATCTTATCTGTGGAAAAGCTTTAACTTCCTAGGCCTTCCCCAAGTTCCAAAGAGAAAATTTAATCAGAGACGTGAGCACATGAAGAAACAAGGAAAACACTCAAGAAAGACAAAATAATAACAGTTAAGCCATAAAAAAAAGTCAAGGACTTTTAGTTCCTCCTCAAGGGCTGTGGATAATATCATGAGCCATATCCTTGAGTTGTTCTGCACATACTGAAACCCCTACCAAAGAAGTGGTTTTTGTTGTTTGTTGTTGTTGTTATTTTAGGGCTGTATCCTCAGCATGTGTAAGTTCCCAAGCTAGAGATCGAATCGGAGCTGCAGATGCCAGCCTATGCCACAGTCACAACAAAGTGGGATCTGAGCCATTTCTGCAGCCTATACCACACCTCATGGCAATGCCAGCTCCTTAACCCAGTGAGCCCGGCGAAGGATCAAACCCGTACCCTCATGGATACTAGTTGGGTTTGTTACTACTGAGCCATACGGGAACTCTGGGAAAAAGTTAATTGCATGCTGACCACAAGCACTAGACCCCAGACCAGCTGGAACCCAAAGGCTGATGACTGAGATTCCTGACACATCACCCTGGCACCTCGTCATCAATTGACCAGAGAACTGAGTAGGACCTGATCACATACCCCAAGACTCTCTCTTATATTATCTTTGGAAACCCTTCCCCTGAAAGCCACCAGAGAGTTCTAGTCTTTTAAGCACTAGCTGTCCATTCTCCTTGCTTGGTGGCTTGCAATAAATGTTGTCCTTTCCCTCGGCACAACCTTATGTCAGTAGATTGGCTTTGCTGCACGCCAGTTGAGCAGGCCCAAGTTTGGATGGGTAACAGCATCATATCTACCTATTTAGGAACAATTAAATTCTCTGACATATGGTTGCCTTTCTCATCAGAAATATGTTCACCTCTAGAGTGTAAATTGGTACAGCCACTATGGAGAACAGTATGGAGGTTCATAGTTACCATATAATCCTGCAGCCCCACTCCTGGGCATATATTTAGGAAAGATACATGCACCCCAGTGTTCCTTGCAGCAACATTTACAACAGCCAAGACATAGAAACAGCCTAAGTGTTCATCAGCAAGTGAATGGATAGGAAGATGCAGTAGATATACACAGGAGAACGTTACTCAGCTGCAAAAAATAATTGAATAATGCTCTTTGCAGCAATGTGGATAGACCTAGAGAATATCACGCTAAGTGAAGTAAATCAGACAGAGAAAGACAAATGTTATGTATCATTTAGATGTGGAGTCTATAGAAAGAAAGGAAGAAAGAAAGAAAGGGAGAGAGAGAGAAAGAAAGATACCCCAGAATTTATTTACAAAACAGAAATAGACCCACAGACATGGAAAACAAACTTATGGGTACCAAAGGGAACAGGGGCAGGGGAGAGAGTAATTAGTAGATTGGGATTAACATATACACACTGATATATACAAAATAGATAATCAACAATGACCTACTGTACAGCACAGGGACCTATTCTCCCTCTTGCAATAACCTGTAAGGGGAAAGAATCTGAAAAGGAACATATATGTATGTGTGTGTATTTATGTGTGTGTGTGTGCATATATATATATACACATGCATATATACACATACATTTAAATACACACACATACATACAAACACACATATATATACACACATACAACTGAATCACTGAAACTAGCACAATATTTAAATCAACCAACAAGTAAATCAACTATATTTCAACTTAAAAAAGTGTTTGTTTCAGGTTAAAAAACAAAAGAGTAATTTCCTCTTTTCCCTTACTTGCAACAGAATCCGAATAGTATCTATAGTAAGGCTTTGGGAATAGTTAAAAAAAAAAGGGGGGGGATGAAGTATGCTCACCTCTAAACGTCTAAAATTATAAATATGACACTTATAACAAGGAGGGATAAATGTGCCATTTAATTTTCTAGTCTCCCTACTGACCTTGTATCTGCTAGGCACAGATCCACATCAGGTAGCTCTAGGTCATTAAGAATAATAGGGTTTTATGCCTTCCCAAACTGCCCACTACTACACTGGATATAGGACTAGCAGTAATCCTACTTATGATATTATTCCTATTTAAGGGCATTATTTCTATTTTCTGCTCTGTTTGGAACATGAAAAGGACTCTTTCTAATCGGACATACATTGCATATCTGTTTCTATCACAATCTGTCTGCCCCTCAAGAGGAAAACTGATGTCTTCATCATTCCCTAGCGTCTCCCATGATTCCTAGTTCAGTGCACTCTCAATAAACATTTGACGAGTCATGAACGACTGGAAAGAAAACTGACAAGGTCTTCTAACAGCTTATGTCCATCTACCTACAATGCTATTTTAAGCCTGTGAATTAATACAAGCTTCTCTGAGCCAAGACTGTACAAGCGAGTGTTTCACCTATAGGTTCATTACCATGAAGCCCCTAAAGGAGCAGCTCAGTGTAGCTAGTTTAATTCAAATTCCTCTTTTCGATCATTTAAAACCACTTTGAAACAAGGAGAGAGGACTATGTATCATACAGAGGTGGTTACTTCTGTTGCAAGAGATTATGGAGTCATCCAATTACTCAACATATATTTATCCTGTCCAGTGTTTGTCACTGTCTCTAAAAGAGGGAGGGAAAAAAATATTGTGATTCATTTTGATACTTTCCTGGATAGCTGAAGGAAGGGGTGAGAAATCAAAGGGAGAAGGAAGCTCTGTGAGCAGCGGAAGCTGGAGACCAACCACTCCGCCCTCTCTCATTTTTATAGCTCCATAACCAGCCAGTATCGCTGGAAATTTAAAATGTGAGCTCTACCAGTTGAAGTTTTGTTAATTCGGGATTCGTTATGACAACTTTTCTTCCTCCACCTTGATTTCATGTGATAATTTCCTCAGGCATGAAGCTATGGAAAACTCTGAAGAAGCTGTGAACTCTGAAGAAAGTTCATTTTAACAGTTTCAAATTCATCTTCCTTATTAACTTTTAGAGTTTTTCTTTCAATTCTATCTTATTTTATTTTATTTTTGGCCACACCCACAGCACATGGAAGTTCCAGAGCCAGGAGTCAAACCTACGCCACAGCAGTGACAACACGGGATCCTCAACCCACTAAGCCACGAGGGAGCTCTTCAATTTTATTTATATGATCAAAATTACAACATTCTTACATAGAAATCAATCAAATACTGAAGTATGATTAAGGGCAAAAAAGGCCTTCCTTTATATTTTTGGTTTTATTTGTAAAACCCACTTAATGGAGTTTCTGTCATGGCTCAGTGGTAACAAACCCAACTAGTATCCATGAGGACTCAGGTTCGATCCCTGGCCTTGCTCAGTGGGTTAAGGATCTGGCATTGCCGTGAGCTGTGGTGTAGGTCGCAAATGGAGCTCAGATTCTGCATTGCTGTGGCTGTGGTGTAGGCTGGCAACTGCAGCTCCAATATGAATCCTAGCCTTGGCACAGGTGTGGCCCTAAAAAGATGGAAAAAGGGGGAAAAATGGTTAAAATTCATTTCTAAGCCTAAGGTTCTCTCTTTCTGCATCAAAGAATGGAGCTATCATGCTAAACTATTTTAACATTTTCATGTTTAGAATGCCTTTCACATTTTTAACATAATTTAGCAGCAAGGGTAATAGCTGAACTACCAGAACCAAAAGTCAAATGCAATAATCCTTCATTTACTAATCCTTTAGAACAATGTTCAACAATCTTTCTCTAAAGGGTCAGATCGATAGTTGATCTTCTAGGTTATATGGGCTCTGCGGTCTCTCTAGAAGCTGTTCGACATTTCATTGTAGCTTGACAGCAATCACAGAGGATACCTAAACAAATGGGTAAGTCTATGTTCCAAGAAAATTTTACTTGCAAAAACAAGAACAGTTGAATTTGACTTTCAGACCATAATTTACCAATCCTTGCTACAGAGAATTTGCTGGGACCAAAGCACACTCTTTCCAGGAAGATGATCACTCATAATTTTGCACATCATTCTAGGGACTTTGGGCATACTTTGAACTAATCTAGGGAGATCAACTCCCTTGATTACACAGAATATACAGGTCAGGTAACAACTGTGGCTTTTAAAGTCTAAGTGATACCTATTATTTTGGACTAAGGAAGGAAGAAAATACAGCAAAATATTATGGCCCATTTTTTTTTTTTTGAGTTTCTCTGAAAGAAATGGGCTCTGTATTTCTTGACACTGTGGATAAATTTAATGAACATCCATTTGCTTCACAGGTGTGAAACACTTTCTGGATTGCACAGTAGGTATTGGTGGAAGGTGCTACAACAGGTAATTATTATTTTCTAGTGGGATGTCAACTTGCATTCCGCTGATGGGAGTTTGACAGTATAAAGCCCCAGAGAAACCAGAGCCAAATTACAGGCGAAGCAAAGGACTATCATATCATACCATGTTATATCATAAAAAGAATCTTGATCTTCCTTAACCTATTATCTGCTTTCCTCTGGGAAAACCCAAGCTTCCAGAAATGAACCACATACTACCTAGCGAAAATAAGTGAATGTGACATTTAAGAAGGGCAATATTCCAAGCATCAAAGAAACTACCAATAATTCCACAAATCACAATTCTTCCCTTCTATGTAATAAACTTAAGTATAATTCGTGAGTAGTTGAGAAAACACGCCTGATGGCTTCTGTCAGGATTTAAAGGAGCCTGTTTAGGACAACCTGATGTCCACACATATACATGAAATCTGTAGGAGCCTTAATAAAATCATTCAAAAAGGATCGGCCAGCACTAAATGCAAAATCATAAATGCCTCCCATGTGAACCAGGAATTTGGTATGAACTATCCCATACAAAGTCCAGGTCAGCATAACTGTACCTTAACACCCCGCCCCAAAGTCACAAGTCATGTCAAATTTACTTCTTTATTCTTACGGTGGGTAACTGGAATTTCTGAAAAAGATGGAAACCCGCTTTGATAACTGCATTTAAAAGCAGGTTCTGCCAAAGGGTTTAAATCTGTGCAGGCACATGGTGTAATGTGCCACATAAACCTGAAATTTCTATTTCTTACAACCGGAATTCAAGTGCCAGCAGACTCCATGACCAAGGAGTAAAAATAAGCCAAGTTTAAAACTCACACTGCCAGCAAAACTTTAAACATGAAACTCAAATTCTTTAGACTTGGTAGCTCTGCCTGGAATTCTGTCCCTGGCTCCTTCAATAGCTGCTTCCTTACCCCTGGTCTCAGCTTAAATTTTACCTCCAGTCCTGACGACTCTTGGCGAAGAGAAATCCTTCCGTTTCTTTATTTTACCCTGTCTCTTTTTTTTTTTCTGTCTTGTGAGAATTTTACATTATTTTGTTTATTATTTATCTTCGCATTAGAACTGAAGCTGACTGAGGAATCTTCCCTTTTCTGGTTTATTAGAGTCTCCCAGCCCTTAGAAAGATGCTAAAAATGTAGTAGATGCTAATTAAGTATCTGCTGGACAAATAAATGAATGAATGATGATTCCTTAGCCCTGCCCAGCTCAATCCTCAGACAACTTTTAGGCTGTCAATAATACTTCATTGCCTTCATCATCGCCCTAGCATTTGGGAATGTCACATCCTAAAAGACGATGGGGAGTAGAAGTGGATAAGAGGCAATTGTGTGCTAAACAGTTTTTTAAAAAGTCTGCAATCAGGAGTTCCCACGGTGGCTCAGCAGGTTAAGAACCCAACATAGTCTCCGTTAAGGATGTAGGTTCAATTCCTGGCCTTGCTCAGTGGATTAAGGATCTGGTGTTGCCACAGCTGTGGTGTAGGTCACAGATGCAGCTCGGATCTGGTGTTGCTGTAGCATAGGCCTCAGCTGCAGCTCTGATTTGACCCCTAACTTGGAAACTTCCATATGCCACAGGTGCTGCCATAAAAAAAATTAAAAATAAAATAAAAAATAAAATAAAATAAAAAATTAAAAGTCTGCAATGGAGAATAGGAGATAGCAGATAGGAAACCAAAGTAGCCAGGCTCAAGTATAAAATGATTTCTGAAGCTAAAATGATTTCTTTATTACTTAATTGACTTTTAATCACCATTTTAAAATTCAATGCCTGAGCCATGAAATTAATTCTGGATATGGAAAGAAACATTCCTCCCCAGAGCTTGGGCAGAAGCGTAATTCTGAAATGATCAATTTCTTTTAGCGCTACCTACTGTCACTCTACTAAAATGCCAAGGCAACCAGTACCAGACTTAGCTTCTGAGGACGATGCATTTTGGGTGTTGAGCTCCATTTCATAAGACTTCATTAATCACATACAACTTCCAGACTGTCAATAATACATCAGTGCCATAGCTGTAAAACCCTCTAACCCTGCAGATAAGCCTTTGTTAAGCTCTCTGCAGCTGAAAGACAGGTTAGAAGGCAGAATAAACAGTGGAGATAGGTAAGTTTTGACTCTGAAACAAAGCCCATGCATTCCTCCTGACAGTTGTATATGTTGCCACGACTAATTGCTTTTTCTCAGTCTTTGCTGCCCTGGGTGGAGTTTACATGAAGACTGGGGCTGGGACACCTTCTCCGAGAGGGCCCACAGTGCATAAACTTTTATCACGGCCATTTATGTGTTTAACAATGAATGGAGCCAAAGCAGAACTGCCCATTATTTAAAAAAAAACATTTTTTTGATACATTAATCACTTCTTACTATAATAAACAAACAAACAAAAATCTTGGTTTCCTGTAGAGGTAACTCCTTGCTGAAAGTTTGCTCCCACCTATTTTTCTAGCATATCTGTTTTCCCATTTGTCACCCAGAAACCGTTTGTCTTTTCTTTGCCATCGGAGCTGTGGTTTCTTTACTTTAAGATGACTAGCTTATGGTTGAAGTACTTTATAAACACTCAGCTATCCACAAGGAAGGTACAATAGGAAAGACCACGCCAAGTCATTTTGTTTAAAAAGCACGAATATTTTGCTTTAGAATTAGCTGGGCTGTAAACTGCTTTCTTGAAAAGTACCTTTTCATCCTCCATCTCATTTAATCCCCATAATAAAATTGGACTGAAAAGCATTTATTACCTGAAGCAATCTGACAACCAAAAACTATGATATGAAAAGTTAGGCAACTCGCCCAAATTCATACAGCTCAGATGTACAAAGATAGGATCAGAAGATCTGATTCAAAGGCTAAAAAGACCCCCTTCCCAGAGATATGAACAAGTCAAAGGAAAAATGAAGCATATCTACGCATTCTTTGTGGACCAAGCTGGAGGTTCCCAGCATTCTGCATTCACATTTCTCCCGGCTTCCCTGCCCCTCAGGCTGAAGTTCGCTGACTTTACTTGCTGGGCAGTGTTCTTGTCTTAGTTAAGTCGTTCTCTCTGCCTGGTTCCTACATTCCACTCAAGACTAGGAGTTTTTGTTAAAGGTTCTTTCCCCGGTGGAAGGTCACGGGGTGGGGGGGTGGTAATTCTCTTCATGCAACAAGACTCACCCTCAGTCCATCTTCTGCTGGGCCTGAGAGAACATGGAGAACGACAGTCAACTATGAAAAGAAAATCAAAATGCTGATAGCAGAGACGGTATCCAGCTCTCATCCCAGGGGATCTCAGGAAAACGTATAACTGACCTTGTTTCACAGAAGCATGCTGTGCACGACCACTGTAGGACTGCCATGAGTCGTGTCAAAAATGCTCTCCAGAAATGACAGGGCTCAGGTGATAACAAGCCATTCTTAATTATTCATGGTGGTGGAAAAATTGTAATAACCTGGCTAAATGACACTGGCAGACGATTCAAGCCTTTCGGTTGGGCACACAGTAGCGTTCCTCGAATGTATGCATCTTCCAGTTGAATCTACATTGTACTATTAACCCCTCCCTATAAGAAGCCCACACTGGACTGCTTATCTGTGTAAAATTAGAAGAGGGTTGGAGGATAATGTGGAGGCTAAAGTAGCATCAAAAAATAATTCAGTGAAATGACACTTAATCTTTATTAAATACCCTGAAGCTTTAAAACTTCTACCAAATGGCAAGTGATCAGCCTGGGAGTCCACCCAGTGCCTCCCATCAAGCATCCTTGGTGCTTTTTCCCCCTATAGCCTTGTCTTTCGACAAAAATCATGCACTTGCTTACTCTAGAGGTAATTTTCCCTATTAGTAGTCAAAAATGCTGAGAGGTAACCCAAAAGGAAGAAACAAGAATGCAGCTTACTCACTAACTGATGTTAGACCTTGAACTAGAACTCTGACTAAAGAACTAGCCTAGAAATGAAATGGGTCAAAGGCTGCATCTGAATCATCAAATTGTCTTTGGTTGCTTTGATCAGTTTTTACAGTCCAGAGGACAAGCACATTGCTGGCTTATCAACTGGCTTAACAGGCATTGGGACCATATGTTCTGAACTAAAAACCATGTCACATGATCTGTCAGTGGGGGAACTGGTGTCTCAATTTGACTTTTTGTCCTATGGAATGTGGTATGAAAGTACACTCTAATATGGCACATTTGATAAATGCCATGAAGCAACCAAACTTTAGATTCAAGAATTTTCATAAAGAATGTCCTCAAAAATGATTGATTACACGGATGACATAATGTGAAATGATTAGGGATCAATCAAGGGATCTTCTGAAACACTTTCATACACAAAACTTTAGCCTTTATTCTCACTCTCCTATAACTAATCGGTCACTAGAGCTTACAGCATTCTCATTGATCAGTTTCATAGAATGGCCCTCTTCCTATCTATCCTTATATTATTAGTGACTTGCAGTTCTCAAGCAGAAATAAATACGGTTTGGAGTGGAGGGGAAAAAAAGGATGTAGTTTACTTGAAACTGAAGGCTACTTTTTATCCTATGGTTTATAACATCAAAACCTTGTGTTAGACATCCTTCCCCAAACCCCTTAGCTGGACTGTTAAGCATGTCAGTCTCTGGGGACAGAGGATTGAACTGAACATCAGTGGAACTTTCAAGGGGTTGTTTGAAAATGGATATGAGATTTCCAAAATTAAAGTACTCAAAAAAAAAAAAAAGAAGAAAAGAAAGAAGGCTCTTCTCCTGACCTTGGAAACAAGTAAGGACAACGTTATTTTAATTTGCATTTAAATGTTAACAACACAGTCACACAGCACCACTGGGATCCACCTTGGGTTTCCACTCAGATTGCTCATCATTTCATTAGGGTTCATTATGTTGATAACTGTCAGAAAGCATTAGAAGTGAGGGCTTTGAGTGATAGAACTGAAATGGTAATTTTAAAACAATACACTTTCTGGAGGAAATACAGTGGTGCAATAAATTCAATTAGAAAAGGCAAATGTAAAGACAAAGTTAGTGCTGTTTTGTTGTTTGGAGCTAGGCTATTTCAATTTCCTGACAATCTAAATTCTCAGAAAAAGCTTTCTCAAATCAGGACCTTTCGTCATAGATCTTGGTAAATTTGCCCTCATTAGCTCTAAGCTCCTCCAGTACAAATTGTCTTAAAAGCTGCAATTTTTGAATATTTTAGGCCATGTCTAAGTATCAATCAACCACTCTTTGTTTGTTTGGCATAGCTGACTGAATTACTCAAGGCCATGCACTTATAGACAGATTTGTGAAAGTCCTTCAAATTGGCAATCTAAAATAATAATCTCTTATTTACAGAATGCCCCAATCACAATACTGTAACGTTTCACCAAACAAGTTAAATAAGAAGAACTGAAAAGCACAAGGACAGATTTCCAATTGAAAAGTACAGAAAACCACTCCAGTAAAAGAGGAAGTAACTCAGAAGTAAAAGAGACAAAATTAAAAAAAAAAAAAGCTATTTCTTTCTATATATACAAAGGCAAATTTATTTCTTCTATAAAGCATTTTTTTCCAGTATATTTTGAAACACAATAAAGCACTGGAAAGTTACCTTGAATGTAATATAGATTCAGTGGTTCGTTCTCCCAAAGGACGAAAAGGAGGCTTTCCTCATTAGAATCACTGACCTTTGATAACTGAATGACTAAGGCATTAAAGGTGTGCCAGCACTGCTGATGGCCAGACTACATCCCTGACTACAAAGAAAGGAAAGGGCGAGGTGAAAGAGATCTGGAGGGGAGGAGTTGGTGACCAGCAGGGTTAAAGGACATTAGTTTCATTGATAAAAATCACATTGACTGGTCAGAATGGACATCATTAAAAGTCTACAAATAATAAATGCTGGAGAGAGTGTGGAGAAAAGGGAACCCTCCTACACTGTTTGTAGGAATGTAAACCAGGGCAGCCGCTGTGGAAAATAGTATGGAAGTTCCTTCAAAAACTAAAAATAGAGTTATTCTGTGGTCCTGCAATCCCACTCCTGGGCACATATCCAGAATAGATGAAAACTCAAAAGTTGAAAAGATACATGCACCGCAGTATTCACTGCAGCTCTATTTACAATAGCCAAGTCATGGAAACAATCTAAATGCCCAAATGTCCACTGACAGATGAATGGATAAATATGTGCTACATACATACAATGGAATATTACTCAGTCATAAAAAATGAAATAATGCCACTTGCAGCAACATGGATGGACCTCAAGATTATCATACTAAGTGAGGTAGTTCAGATAAAGACAAATATCGTACGATATAAACTTATATGTGGAATAAAAAAATTGATACAAATGGACTTATTTGCATAGACACAGAAAACAAACTTATGGTTACCAAAGGGGAAAAAAAGGGGGAATGATAAATTGGGAATTTGGGATTAACATATACACATTACTCTGTATAAAAGAGATAAACAACAAGGACTTAACTGTATGGCATAAGGAACCATATTCAATATCGTGTAATAATTCTTTTCCTACAATGGAAAAGAATCCACCTATCTATCTACCTATAGAGAGAACTGACTCACTTTTCTGCATACCTGAAACAATGTAAATCAACTATACTTTAAAAATCACACTGAAATTTCTTCTAAGAAATGATTCATTAAATCAAAATTCCTTCCTTATCTATCATCTATCTATCTATCATCTATCTATCTATCTACCTACCTACCTATAGAGAGAACTGACTCACTTTTCCATATACCTGATACAATGTAAATCAACTATACTTAAAAAAAAAAAAAATCACATTGAAATTCCTTCTACGAAATGATTCATTACATCAAAATCCCTTCCTCAGCTTAGATGCCATCCTTGTATACGCCAAGGTCTGGGTGTCTGCCCTGCTGGCAGTGTTGCCAAAAACCCTGTTGACATTCTTGACTGATACACGTGTCTGAGGTGAACACTGACATTCCACCCTCTGGCAGTAAGCTAGTAACCTAGTGGGGACTCCCGAGGAAAATGCAAAGCTCCACAGTGCATGTTTGTGTGTGTAACTCCAAATCAGGTTGACTTTCCTTTGTCTGGGAGGCACATTTCATACTCAATTTCCATTGTAGAAGAATGTTTAGAACCACTAATTTGGAGTTCCCGTTGTGGCGCAGTGGTTAACGAATCCGACTAGGAACCATGAGGTTGCGGGTTCGATCCCTGGCCTTGCTCAGTGGGTTGAGGATCCGGCATTGCCATGAGCTGTGGTGTAGGTTGCAGACGCGGCTTGGATCCTGCGTTGCTGTGGCTGTGGTGAAGGCCGGCAGCTACAGCTTCGATTAGACCCCTAGCCTGGGAACCTCCATATGTCGCGGGTGCAGCCCTAGATAAGGCAAAAAGACAAAAAAAAAAAAAAAAGAAGAACCATTGATTTATCTTTCTGGAGTCACCACTGTGCTGAAACAGTGGCCTGAAGGTGACAGACATGGAAGAGAGGGTCTCCTATTTCATGCCCTCCATCAGGGAACATCTAAATGCCTCCTACTTCCTAAGGGCGGTCCACAGACTAGCAGCATCTGGGAACCTGTTAGAAATGCAGACTGTCAAGTCTGACCTCTCCCACCTACCCCTGGGTGACCTTCACTCAATTTCTATGCACGTTCATGTTTAAGAAGCCTTGTTCTAACTCTCTATTCTAAAGGGTACGGGTTATTTTCTTCAAAGTGTTCATACGACGCCTCCATCGAAACACTGTCTTCCTCACCCACGGCCATTTATGTGAACCTAACCAGAGGCTCCCACAGCAGTCCTCCTGGAGATAAAGATTATTCGCTAGTGAACTCTCTGAAGTTCTCCAGCAATGCCGATGGTGTGAAGAACTTCTTAGGCGTTTCCTTCTAAATTAGCCCACGCTGCTCGTATTCGCCCGGTCTAATCGTTCTCCAAGTGAACAAAAACCTGATTTTACAAGCCAGTGGAGCAGAGTCTCTCTTTGGCTAGAAGAATGAGTCTCAGGGAGTGTGTTTTATGTCTTCATTAGGGTGCCGTCACAGTGAGCGATCACTAAACGCAGGGCTGCATAAGAATGTTGGGGTTAAAGACGGCATAATGAACAAAGAAGGCCCCTGATGATCATGGCTGTCAGCACAAGGGAATTGGGTTTGTCACCTGGCTTAACCAACTGGGAAGAACTGATTAGAGGCTGGAATCAGTGTGAAAGGATCTCTGATGTTTATGTTCCTTTCCATCCCCACGTCTTGTCAAGAGAAGCCCATCAAGCCGGGGGCAGGGCAAGGGGGAAGGCTTTGTTCTGCGGGTTATTTGAACAAGAGGTTCTCCAAGAAACTCCCACTGTCTGCTCGACCGAAAAATCTACTACTTCACTGTTCAGTGGAACTTCCTGCAATGACAGAAATCTGGCAAGTGTAAATTAGAGGCTGAATATTAAACTTCGTGTGTGTCTTGGGTCGCTACAGAGGCTCTGGTTCAATCCCTGTCCCGGCGCAGCAGGTGAAGGGTCTGGTGTTGCCGCAGCTGCTGGGGAGGTTGCAGCTGTGGCTCAGAGTCAGTCCCTGGCCTGGCAACTTCCATATACCATGGGTTTGGCCATAACATTAAAAAGAAAAAAAAAGTCTTGTGTAGTTAATGATTATTAAAAAAAAAAAAAACAAACTTTTAAGTTCAACTCTTTACATAAGTAGCCTCAACCTTGTCTATACAGTAGAATTGCTGAGGGGCAACTTTTGAAAATTATGATGCTTGAGTCCTACCCCCCAAGAGTTTCTGGAGGGCAGTGTAGCCATGGGTAATCTAACGGTTTTGTCAAAGTGAGAAAACCCCCAGAGAGAGTTTGTGAGATGCTAGGGCAGTCTGCCGTGGAGGAACTTTGTGGGAGGAAGGGACCAGCTGGGGATAAAAGAGAAGAAAAATTCGTTAGATCCATACCATGTGCGAGACTTTGACAAATATCTTATTTATCTTTCTTTCTTTCTTTCTTTCTTTCTTTCCTTCTCTTCTCTTCTCTTTTTCTTTCTTTTTTTTTTTTGTCTTTTTGCCTTTTATGTGGAGCAGCACCCACGGCATGTGGAGGTTCCCATGCTAGGGGTCTAACAGGAGCTGTAGCCGCCGGCCTTTGCCACAGCCACAGCAACGCGGGATCCGAGCCGCGTCTGCAACCTACACCACAGCTCACGGCGACGCCGGATCCTTAACCCACTGAGCAAGGCCAGGGATCGAACCCGCAACCTCATGGTTCTTAGTCGGATTCATTAACCACTGAGCCACGACGGGAACTCCTTCTCTTCTCTTTTCTTTTTACTTTTCAGCTGCACCCATGGCACTTGGAAGTTCCCAGACTCGGGGTCAAATCAGAGCTGTAGCTGCCAGCCTACACCACAGACACAACAACGTGGGATCCGAGCAGCATCTGTGACCTACCGTGAAGTTCACGGCAACGCTGGATCCTTAACCCACCGAGCAAGGCCAGGGTTCAAATCTATATCCTCGTGGATACTAGTTGGGTTCATTACCACTGAGCCACAACAGGAACTCCTTTGTTTCATTCTTAAAGTGACCCGAGAGGTAGAGAGAATCCCATTTTACAGATGAGTAAACTGAGGCTTGAGAGATTAAATAGCCTCTGAAATGTGTGGTATTAACATCAGCGTTATGGTTCCTCATAACAGAGTCAGAAAGATGCAATAAACATTAAAATCATACAAGATTCTTATAAGGAAAGTGTAGGAGGATTTCCAAAAGGATGACATTGCTTTAGTACTTTCATGGATCTCTTATCAATAACACAAGAAGTCACTTCACCTGTGTTGTTGCAAACAATCTCCGAAAAATGCAAACGTTATTTTAGTGTTAACACATTTGGGTGCACCCAAAGGCTAAAATCAATATTTTCCTCTTCTCATTTGCATATTCAAGGTAAGGCTAACAATTTATTCCTACAGAAACATAAAATTCCAAGGGTTCAGAAACCGCTTTATACATAGGGTAAAACATGCCAGTAACTCTGGAATGTAGCAACTTTTGGGGTCTCCCTGAACCATCATGCAGCAAGCTGCAGGAATTAAGCTACTGGTCCATGGTCCCTAGAACTCTAGCAAATATATCAGTATCATGACACTACAAATAGCTATGAAAAAAAGCCAGGTTGTCCTGCCATCAAAGGAGGAATCAAGTCCCAGCCTCAAGAAGGCTTTACCTGCCATGGAAAGTAGGTGGTGGACTGCATGATGCAAACCCACAACAATCATCACGCTGGTGACTCACACTATCTCTCTCTCTCTCTCTCTCTCTTTTTTTTTTTTTTTTTTTTTTTTTTTGCTTTTTAGGGATGAACCTGGGGCATATGGAGGTTCCCAGGCTAGGGGTCAAATTGGAGCTATAGCTGCTGGCCTATACCACATCCACAGCAACGTGGGATTTGAGTCACGTCTGCGACCTATACCATAGCTCACAGCAACACTGGATCCCCAACACACTCAGAGAGACCAGGGATCAAACCTGCAACCTCATAGATACTAGTTGGGTTCATCTCCGCTGTGCCACGATGGGAACTCCCCACAGTATATCTCTTTGAGTTAACTCCTGTGCCCTAAATCAAAACTGGAGAAATGTTGGTAGTGGGTGTGGACAGGGGAGGAGAGCTTATTGTGAAACCAATCACACACAGTAGAACATAAGAGAAGAATCTTTAGAAAAGAAAAAGGTTGGCACCTGCGCATATCAAACATTACATGGCATCCAGAGAAAGCAATCAACTCTATGGAAGGAGCAGAAAAAAAAGATGACATCTCTGCCCATTTAAGATTATACCTAAGACTGACCCTAGTATATATCTTCCTTCTGGAAGGGTGTAGTTGAACTGGGGCGGAGGGCAGGAGCATCTCCCAATAAATAGAAATTGTGTGAGTCTTCTGGTGGTGCAGTTCTAACCAGAAGTCTTGGGCAGGTTCTCTAACATTCTGACCTGACAGTAACCTCATCTATAAAATGAAGATAATGTCTGTTTCATAGATGTTATCATATTAGCCCCATGATAAAGTTAACTGTAAGTGCTCAATACATTACTGGGTATGATTATAAAATGATTGTTATTGTTAATATCATCATCATTTCCAGTTATCAAGGGAGCTCCTGAGAGTACAGCAATTTTAGTACAAATCTGGGATAGACCTGAAGTTTCTCTGCCCACTCCTTTTAAAGGTGGTCCTCCACTGGGCTAGACAAAGGCCCCTTAGCTGGTCCAGTCTCCTCCCAAACCAGAAGACACTTCTATTTGTAGTGATGTTGTTTCCAAGCCAGCCAAGATGGCATTTTTGGGAGTTAAGGAAAAAATGATAAAAACCCTAATGACAGTAAAAGCTAAGATCTATCAAGGAGCATGATTTTATGCATTTTACTTAGTACATAAGCAACATGAAGGTGTTGTGTTGAGTAGCGGCCACTGTGAGGGGGGTACTATTATTAGTCCATTCTACAGATGAGGAGACTGAGTAAGGCTCACGAGTCACCTGGGTACTAAATGGTGGGCTGGGAAACAAAGCCAAAACCTGTAGAAAGCCTGTGCCGCAGCCACTAGGCTCTGTACCTTCAATCACAGACTCACCCAATGAGAGCACAGGGGTAAAATCCCTGGGCCCACCATTCCAGCTTTGGTCAAGGTCATAACCACTGCAGAGTCTGTGAATCCCAGACTGTGCATGAAAGGAAGGCCCCCCACCCCCCGTCCCGGGGACACTGTCCACACAAAGTGTGAGAAAAGATTTCCTCCATTCCCCTGCATTCCGAGGTGCCAACCTCCTCCATTCCTTAAGCCAGGATGTATTCAGTGCCTATCATTAGACAAGCATTTATGAGGATCCAGGCCTAAATGCTATGAACACAAAACTTGGAGGAAAGACGGCAGAAGGGCAACGACAACACAAACTACGACCTCAGTGTGCAGAACAGAAACCACTTGCCCACATGTGATTCCATCCAGAACCTGGCCTGATACCTGTTCCCCGGCAGCTGTCAGGCTTCCCCAGGAGTCCTCGATGAAAAGCCATTTATAAATTCCAATCTCAGCTCTAATTACACTGTCAGACAACCCCTGAATGTTCAATCTCTGCTCCACAAAGGAGTCTGTTGGCAGCTGTGCATTTTGAAGGGGCGACAAGATCAGTGAAAAGGAGTCTTTCTTTTCCTAAGCATTTGCCCTGCTCTGATTGAGGAAAGATGCATATTTGATTTAATTTGCCCCCTGCATGGTTATCCTGGGAGAAGGCCTGGCAGTGCCCTCCTAGGCGGTAATGAAAGCTGTTGGCATCCAAGAAACGGGAGACAAGCATACGACTTACGGGTGCAGGGCATAGAGGCAGCATCACTGTCTGCGCGGAAGAAGCCTCGGTCACAGGTGCAGGATGTGGCTCCTTCCCAGACAGAGTAGCTGTGAGGTGGGCACTTGGCACAGGTGGCATCTGTGGAGAGGGCCTTGTAATATCCAATTTTGCAAGCTAAAGGAAAGAAGGGAAAAACAAGGCAACGTGAACCACTGGTAACATAGCAAAGCAAAATGTTACCTCCTTGATTCGGAAGGAAGGAGATATTTCTGCTAATCGCTATTGATCATCTGGCTGGAGATGCAGGTAAAATCACCAAACACGTTCACTGGTTTAACAGTCACTATTTAAGGGTCTGGTCAGGTGGCCAAGCCCTGTGGGAAATTTTTTCTTAAAATCAGTGTTATCAGTAAAGTCCCAGGTCATGTTTCCCCGAGTGCTTCCTATATGTCCATGTGGATGACTCTATTCGATCTCTATGGTCCCCTTTTCCACAGGTGCTGTGATTGGCCTTACCTTAGAAATGAGGAAGATTGCCTTTAAGCACTAAATTGTGGGCACCAGACCGCATGCCTGGTGAATGCCGGGGACCAGTTTTGACCCCAAGTGTTCTGCCCCTAAAGCCTGTACTCTTGGCCACGTGCTACGGAATCCGAGAGCACGGCCTTGAACCACCCAGTTGGAAGTTTAACCGAGTGTTTACAAAAAATCGGTTGGTGATTATTTCCTAATTACAGCTACAGAGAGAACCAAAGCAAAAGACCTAACAAAAGCAACCGAGCATAAAAGAGTTGGCAAGATGTGGATCACGATTTAGGGGGGAAATAATATAAAATAAATACCAAGTAGATTATGGATTATAGCATCTTAAGTTTGTTTTTTTGTTTTCTTAAGATCAGCAGATACTCTTTGTTTATTTTCAACTTCATAAAACCCTCCTGTGTTTCCCTTCCTCCACTTCCCCAACACCCCCTCGCTCTGCATACACGGCCCAAGTGGCTGGTGGAGAGAACATGGACCACAGAGTTCCCCACGCACCTGACATGCTTTCCATGACTTCATCTTTGCAAACATCACACTGACACTGAGACGGCTTTGACTAATGTGGAAAAACTCAATAACTCTGGGAAACCTCACAATAAAAAATAATTAACAGGGTCTTTCCTCCTTTTTTCTTCCCCCTCCCCTATGCCCTTCAAGATCACCTCTCAGATCTGTCTCAACCTCTAATAAAAATTGACCGACACCATCCGTATTAAACTCACAGTGAGAGGGTCATTAAAAATAGTTAGACCAGAGGTACCAAAAAAAAAAAAAAAATTCGACAGTTACCCACAATCTTTCTAGTATGATTTGCTCTTCAATTTTCTTCATTTATCACACACTTGGGATGTTTCTACACTATCAAAAGTATCAGCTGCGAGAAGAGCATTTTCCATCGGTGTCATCACCACAAGGGATCAACTGTGCCAACAATCCAGCAGATTTTTATTAAAGGTGAGTAGATAAAGACATCCATGGAACTGTGTAATTTTCTGAGGCGTTAGGGCCACGTTCCCTGTCTTGTTACTCATCTATCAAGCTGTATGTCCTTCTGTTGAGATCTTTTCCTCCCTCTTGCACGTCCTGTCGGTATTTTCTTAATCATGCTCTTTTAATGGCAAACGGAAAGGAAGTTCAGCAGAAGCTCCAGAAAGGCACACAGTGACTTCACCATTATTAACTAAAGTTGTTTATGGAATTTCCTTTAACGAGCCCAAACTTTATGATGTGTGGCGCAACGACAATAAAAGCTGCTCAGAGATCAATCTCTCCCTTATTTGCTTTCGTCTTTCACTGGACCGGAGCATCTTAGAAAAACAGGGTTGCTCCAAAGCGTGAGATTTATGTGTCTCAAGTTTATACACATCATATAATTAGATAAGGTTCAACATGCAAGGTGTTTTTTGGTCATGCTTAAGACGGCCCTAGGGCTTCGATTGAAATCAAAAGCTCTGGCTTTGGCAGGAAGAAGCACTGAGGGTCAAACTTGTTCTTCTCACTTCAAACACAGTGAGTCCTTGAACTCGACACAAGCCTACAGGGTCCTGTGTGTTACTCAGTCAGTCACAGCCAACAAAGGCAACTTGTGGAAACCTGGTCACTCAGGGCCAGGACTGCCAAGAAGGGATAAGTCGATTTTATTTTTCCACATCTGGATGTTGGAAGAAAACTTTCCATGTTCCTGACTGATCCTTGTGCACTCTCATTTCATCAGGCATCAAAATTTAAAAACTCACATTGGGAGTGGAAGATTGACAACCAGAACTGGCCTATGACTGATGCACTGCCAGGTGAAAATAGAACACATCCGTAACCTTGTTAAGGAAAAAAAAAAAAAAAAAGCACTGCTATTTCCTCCATCTCTATTCCGATAAGATGACTTTCAGTTAAAAAGTTAAATTCATCTTTGACAAAAATCAAATTGAAGGATGTCTTGAATTTCTTACAGTTCGAAAACTTGTTGGGTGTATGCATGTTTAGTTAAAGGAAAAACATGAGTTTGCAATTTTGTACTTCTTTATGCTTCCTTGAAGCTGGAATATTAATGTTACCAAGAATAAGCATTTGCGAATTCATTTGGAGAATTCAGGGTTTTATATCTATTTGGGAAAGTGAAGGCCGCTCTTCTTTGAACACACTATTTTTACTCTTTTCCTCTTGCTTTCCCAAGTGCAAGCAGAAAATACAAAATCGTCATTGTGCTATTCTCAGCAACCCTCTGCTACCCTTAACATGTTCTTTTGTCTTCAACTGCATTAAGACCATGTTATTAATATTTCAGGATTCTTAGAAAGGATCTCTCAAAATATAGTAGTGGTTTTTCATGCACACAGCCATTTTGCTGCCTACGTTCAAAATGACCTTCTAAATTGATGGTTGAGTACATTTCTTTGCTCTGCGTGGTTTCACAGCCTTGCAGCATTTGGTGCATGAATGTGTAAGTACACCCCATATTTATTCACCACTTATTTGCATCCTCAAATCTTCACTACATCTTTCATTCCAAACAAAATCTCCAGGAAACGCGTATTTGGTATCGCGAGCACTGACATGTGTTATGATTTTCCATCATTCTCTTCTAGGTGAGAACTATTACACTGTAGTTTCGAATGGCAGTGATTTGGTAAATAAGAAAGTCTGGAGAGAGCCAAATGGTACACCCAAGAGATGCCTTCCTTCTGCCTCCTTGGTGGTGAGAGTTCACGAGACGAGGTACAATAGAAGGAATGCCTTGCTTGGCCTTGCATATATGCCATTGTGGGAAGATTAGCTCACATGTGCAGTGAAAAGCTTTGAATTCTTTTCCTTTAGCTTTCCCTTAATGAGTTCTTTCTGCCGACTTTAAATAAAAGCAGATAAATGAAGACAAAGAGAAAGAAAAACTCCTCGCTATTCTTTTTCTTTTTTTTTTAATTGAAATATAGGTGACTTAACAATGTTGTGTCAGTTACAGCAAAGTGATTCTCACACACAAACACACACACACATGCATTCTTTTCCCTCATAGATTATTCCATAGTATTGATCATAGTTCCCGGTGCTATACAGTAGGTCCTTGTCGGTTACCCATTTTATATATAGTAGTGTGTATATGTTAATCCCATACTTCTTATTTATCCTTCCCCCCTGCCTTTTCCCCTTTGGTTATAACCCTAAGTTTGTTTTCTATGTCTGTGGGTCTATTTCTAGAAAAACTCTTCCTTCATTGGCTTACCCACTACTGTAATGAGGCTGCATTTTAGGATAGCCTTCTGTAGAAGTTTCTTTGTGAAATACTTAAATAGAATTATTTTGGTTAAAAACAAAAAGGTTCCTTTTTAGGGCCACACCAGTGGCATGTGGAGGTTCCCAGGCTAGGGGTCTAATCGGAGCTGTTGCTGTGGCCTACACCACAGCCACAGCAACGCCAGATCCGAGCCTTGTCTGCAACCTACACCACAGCTCACGGCAACGCCGGATCATTAACCCACTAAGTGATGCCAGGGATCGAACCTGCAACCTCATGGTTTCTAGTCAGATTTGTTAACCCCTGTGCCACGACGGGAACTCCACAAAAAAGTTCTTAAGGCAATGTACTATCTTCAGGATTTCTTGATGTATGGATAATTTACATAAAGTGTAAAGCCCAATTTTAGGAACTAATTAAGCTTACTCTTAAAAGAGATAGTATATAGATATTTGGTCATGTTTCTTGTTTTTAGAGAAATGCAGAAAGATCATTAGTGCCTGATGGCTTTCAGAGTTCATATTTAAACTAATTTGCTTTGTAAAAATAGCTAATAATAACATCAATTGTGATATTTCAAGCATTCATTGACAAACTTATGGTGTTTAGATGCATTATTTCATTTAAACTTCACAATGATCCTGTGAGCTTGAGGTTTTATTACTATTCCCATTTTGCAAATGAAGAAACTGAGGATTTTAAGTGATTGTCCAAGGTCACACAGTGAAGTGGGAGACCCAGCAACTAACACCAGCTCAAGCCCTCTTCTAAAAGTTTTTGTGTAGCTACAAAGGGTTTAGACTGACTTTCAGCAAAAATGTGACAATGATACAGTTGAATGGTGCGGAACAAGGTGTGATACCAATTTCTACTTATCCAACCCATGGGGTTACTGCTGTCATAAGCCACACCACCTGAGACCCACATTCCAGATCCGGGCCCTCTAGAGCTGCCCTAATAGGGTAACTACTGGCCACAGGCGGCCCCTGAGCACTGGAAATGTGGCTGACCTGAATTGAGATAAACTGTTAAGTGTAAAACACACGTGGATTTCAAAGACTTAGTACGTAAAAAGGAGAAGTATCTTATTAATAACTTTTATACTGATTACATATTGAAGCACCACTTTGGATATGTTGATTTAAATAAAATACCATTAAATTTCACCTTATAAATTTTAGACTTTTTTGAGTGGCTACAAAGTCTTAAAATTATCTATGTGACTTGCATTGTATTTCTACTGGGCAATGCTCTGCTAGAGTTTGGACTATTAAGTTTCGTGTGTGTGTGTGTGTGTGTGTGTGTGTGTACACATGAAAGCAAGCATATAGGTACTCTTGCAAATGCTGGGTGCTAACAGTGGTGGGGGGGTGAATCACCATCATGCTAAAACCTTTATTCAAACTTACCCTGAGTTACCCTGAGCCCACCTCCAGGAGGCTGATTCCTGTCTATGTAGACACTGCTATCAGGCAGCTAGCTAATTTGAAAAAACCTAATTTGTGCTAAAGTACTAACAAATAAACATTAATGTGTTAAAAATTACCTTCCTAGGTAACAAATTTACATTTTAATTTGGAGCCTCCAGAAGGTCAAAGCTGAATTTCTAGCAGTAGCTCTCTTGGGGAAATTTGAGCCATTTATGCAAAGGGGTCCCAGGGGAATCTTTGGCTCTGGGAGGCCTGTGGGTCCCTCTAACCTCATCACATGGGTATAACATTAGGCACACACTTACAGGCGGGGACTATGAGGAATTCTATGGGGAATTCTGCCTGTGTACCGGGTTTATAGTATTTTCAGTGTGCTTAGGAGTTTATTTTAGAAATATCAGAGTCAGGTAATAACCATTGTCAGATTAGTTTCTAACGAACTGTTCACCAACTGGACTGTCTATTATATGAATAATGTAAGAGTAAATGATAGGAAAGGAGAACAACCTGTCAAAGAGGCTTCAGCTTTAAGGTTTTTGTAAAAAGGTGCAATCCTCGGCCATGGCTGGGGAAGCTGTAAACATAGTAAGATGGGAAAACCAAGGCAGAGAGGTTTGGTCTTCTAAACCAGGCTGTGTAGCTTAACCTATAAACTGTGCTTATGGACCTCTTCTCACGCCTTTGAAATCTACAGGATAAAGAAGGACAGTTGTTATAAGGAAATGGGGCTCTGCTTTGGGATCACCTGATTATGTCCCATCTGTAAATAGCTAAACAATGGCAAAACCTCACTGTCCCAGGCATCTGCATTCCACAGCTGGTTTTCCTGATATGTTGGGGGAAAAAAATGAAAATTGAGTTTTTAAAGCAATCTTAGAGATCATCAAATCCAGGGGTGGGCAAACATTTCTATAAAGAGCTAGATAGTAAATAATTTACTGGCTTTGCAGGCCAAGAGGAAAACCAAGGATATTTAGAAAGTACTTACAGAACAAGATAAAATTCTAATAAATGTCCACAAAAATTTTTATTGATGGAATTCAAAATATAATAACAGTAACAACTAAATGCTATATACTAACCAGAAGACTGGAATTCCTATCTGGAGAGATAATATTTCACTTAATTGGGGTTTCAAGAAAGTGTTCCTTATTATCAAATTGATTGCAAATGTCATCTATAAAAAATCACTCAGTTCTCAGACTATAAAAAAAACAGGCGTCAGGCCTGGAGGTCATACTTTGCTGACATTTAATCTCGTCTGATATACTCATTTTTGAGATGAGTGACTTGCCCATCCTTCCTTCTAAAGCCAGCCAGGATCAAGTGTGGAATTCAAGGATCCTGAATCTCTTATCCTGCAGTGTCTCCCTGAGTGACAAGCAGTTACTCGTCAGAGAAGTGGTAGAACATAGAAACAAAGGAGAAGCAGTTAAGCAAGACAGCTTGAACAATAGTTCAGAAATAAAACAGAGCCTTAGTTCCTCCTCAAGGGGTAGAAGGAACAATCTGAGAGACAGCTTGGAGTTCTGTAAGAACTAAGGCTCCCACCTAGGTGGAGAATGGTAACTACACGGAGAACCCAGGCTGCTTGGAATCAGAAGGTTGATGATGAAGATTCTTGGAACTTGATCCTCTTACCTCACCACCAACCAGTCAGACAATAGACATACACCCTCCTGTCATCATTCCAAATGTTGCTTTTAAAAAGCCTTCCCTGAAAACTAATTTAAATTTAAACTTACTTATTATAGTATTGACTCAAATTGGTTTTCCAAGAAGATGGTTGATGAAGTTTACTCTTGCTGCAATGATAAAAAAGTGAGGTAGCCTGATTTGGGGGCTGATGTACCAATTAAATGAGATAATGCATATGTGAGTGAAGCACAGGACCAGGTCTATATCAGGTACTCACTAAAAGGGGTAACTTATTACAGTGGGCTGTAACAGGTTGCAAAAGTGCAGATAATCCATATACTTAAAAATGGTAAATAAATAAAACTCAAGTTATTGTTTTGATTTTGAATAGAATTGGATATAATTTCAAAAACACTGCAAGAGAGTTCCCTGGTGGCCTGGAGGTTAATGATTCAGCGTTGTCACTGCTGTGGCTCCGTTGATTTTTGGCCTGGGAACTTCTGCATGTCCTGGGGATGGCCAAAAAACAAAAAAAGTACACTACAATACAAGACGATTTACTCACTGTTTTATTGTCTTTGTTACCACGATGTGAAAAACCCTGGATTGAATACTGGCTCCTAGCACCTGCAGCTTTTTTAGTGACCATAGACAAGATAGGTATCAGGTAAAATAATATTTTTATTTTTAAAATATATAAACACATTATTAAACTTAAGTAAATAATATATTAGGCTGGCTTTTGAGGTTTCTTTTACCCGTGAATATTTTATGATCCCACCATCTCCTGCAGCAATCCACAATTTTATCTTCCTCTCTAACCCCCCATATTCCTTCCATTGTTTCCACACTTACCTTGGAGTTTGCTTCCTTAAAAACAGACAAAGGAAAAAAAAAATGACAGAAAAATCTACACTGAAAATTGACTTGCTCTTTCAAGAACAGAATGCAGTATAATCCCATAAATAGGTAGGTAATTCTAAAATGTCAGTTGGAGACGGTTTTCACATAAGACGCAGTAAATCCTCTAGAAGCAAGTTCACATAAAACCTGCTAAATTTAAATTAACTCCATAAAAATTATTGAGCACAAGCAAAAAGAATGCAATGGAGAAATAACTTATTATTTTCCCTGCTTGCCTCCAAAACAGACAGTCTAATTATTTGAGGAGCTATCACTCTTTGCTGAGTTTGGAGGGAGTCAATTCGAACAGGAGAAATTCCAAAGCAGACAAAGTTCAACTAAACATGGAAGAGAAAAAAATTAATTAGCAGGTTCAGCATATTACTAAGGCATAATTTCATTGCCAGAAACTGCTTAAAAGGAGCCCTCCTCTGTATAGACGCAAAGGGAGGTCCCCCTGGTTCAGTTGTTTAAGGATCCAGCACTGTCACAGCTGTAGCTCTGGTTACAGTTTTGGTGCCTGGGAACTTCTGTACGCTAGGGGGATGGCCAAAAAAAAAAATAATTGCACTGATGGAATGAAGGTTGCTAGCCCCAGTCTCTGGCTATATCAGTTTGGGATTCTCTCTCATGTAGGAGTTCTTAAGTGCTCCAATAAAGGCAATTAAGCTTCCAAATTTAGATGTGACTTGATCAACAGGACAAATGAAAATCTTCAGTATTTTTTTTTTGTGGGGGGAGGGTGCACTCATGGCATATGAAGGTTCCCAGGTTAGGGGTTGATTCAGAGCAGTAGCTTCCAGCCACAGCCACAACCACAGCAACACAAGATCCGAGCCTGGTCTGCGGCCTACACCACACAGCTCACGGCAACACCAGATCCTTAACCCACTGAGCGAGGCCAGGGATCGAACCCACATCCTCATGGATCCTAGTGGGTTCGTTAGCACTGAACCATGAAGAGAACTCCGAGGCTTCAGTATTTTTGAAAGAGAAAGACTTTGTTCTGATCTAAAGCCCAGAGATTGATACCAAATTGACTGCAGTCAAGCTAGAAACTTTAACTTAGTTTGATCTTTATAGTTTTCTTCAGTATAGGAGGTAATATAAATTTATAATGAATCACAACAGATCACTGCTAAAAACAAATGTTATTTCAATTTTATAAAGGATAACAATTTTAAAATAGAAAGCAGCACAGCACTCTAATATGTGTGTGTATGTTTCTTTTTTAATATGTAGTTTGTTAAATAAAGTTTCTTTATTCCTACCTCTAACCCTTGTACTTTGGACCCTGAAAATGTATTATATTAAAAAAAAATCATGGATTTCAATATTGTCTTGAAAAACAAGTATTTCAAGGAAACAATCTAATCCCTAGAGTTCTGCAAATTATGTGGATGTGTTCCTTTTATTTTATACTAAATTTCTCATACTGATGACCATGACTTTCTTTGGTAAAATTTGAGACTAAAGATGGATATTTATCAATTTATTGACCCTAGTGAAGATATAAATTTGAACAGGTTGAGATGAACTTAACTGAATGACTTATAATAATGTTTTTAGGGCAATGAAAAATTTAATCTTCTCTGCTTTTCTAGTGTGTAAAAATTTATATTAGGAAAGAAAGCAATTCAGTTAAAAATCACAAATGTCACCAAATAAAGAAAATCAAGAAAAACAAATAGTTTAAGATAAGCTAAATGTAGAAAGTATTTAATCATGTTTTAAAAACACCTATTCGCTGCCTTGAACTTGAATATGAAATTACTACGAATATATGAGAATCCTTTTAAAAGATTTAAATAATTGCTGCCATATAAACGATCCATCCTCACCACTGAAAGTACATTAATCACAGTGATGGCATGTGTCTCTGAAGCCATTAGCATTGAACTTGATTACCCCTGACATTTCAGAGAAGGACCAACATTTCAATGAGTTGAATTGCTAGCTCTTCTTCACCCTTTGATATTTGGGGTACATAAAGACTAGAGGTTCATTATACATCCACTGATTTCAAATAAGATGTCAGCACACTGAATAAAGGAAGCAGCTGTGTTTTCCTTTTCCACTGTTCATACTACCCCATCTGAATTTAATTGCTTGAGTCTATGCAATTAGCATCATTATGTAAAAAAAGTTCATCCACTAGCAGGTACGCACATCTATTCATTCATCAGGCCATTCATATTTTTGCAAATATTTATTAATAATAGTAATACCCTTTATAATGACAGCAATAGTAACAATGATAAGTATTTATTGAGCACATGCTAAGTACTAAAAACCTGGGAAGTGTGAAGCTGTTGCCTTCAGGAAGGGAGCAGACTTTTGCTCACATTCTCAATTTAAGGACGCTCTCCAGCAGAAGTACCTGCAGACTTTTGTGGGGACCTTTGCTATGTACCTAACCTAAAACTGCTTGTAGAAGGAAGCGAGTAGGAAGATGGCATCTTTAAGAAAAGGTGACCTCAGAGTGGCATATTCGTGAAGGAAAAAGACTTTGGCCAAGAAGCTGGTTCTTCCCAGAAGTAGTTAAAATAAGCTTTAGCAATTGCCCATCAGGAAGAGATCATGGCAGCGGGCACTCTGGGTATTTACTAAGCTGACTGAGTCAAGGCCCCTCTTTTTTAGGGAATCATACAGTTGGCGGTTCTCTCATTCACTCTATGTACATCCCGTACTGGCTGTTTCTCCATTTAAAAGTAAAGATTGTAAAGCCTGGGAACAAATGAAATATGTTCTGAAGCCAGGGCCAGACCAAGAGAAACACGTGTTAAATAATTATTTGATTAACTCTGGCAGCGTTGCGAGTCATTGTCATCCAAATGACTTTCCAGGCTGAGTGGTCACAAATCATGATTTATGTGGCTGAAATGACAACAGTAATATCTGCTCAGTGCCCCTTTTCTTTTTAGTTATGTTGATGGGGCTTGAGGCGTGAAGAAGAAGAAGGAGAAGGAGGAGTAGAAGGAGAAAAAAGAAAAAAAGAAGGCACAGGGGGAGAAGCAGCAGCAGCTTTTAAAGACTCACTGTTACAGTTATCAATGATACCACTAGGTTTTAGATCAGAAATCCCTTCCCAATTTCCTTTTGGGGGGGTGGGGGGGTGGGGTTGCATGTGGAAATTCCTGAGCCTGGGGCTGGGACCTACAGCAACGCCAGATCCTTAATCCACTGTGCCACAGCAGGAGCTCCAACTGTTTACTTTTTGAACACATTATACTGAAAATTTTTGGAGAGGATTTTAAAATTCCAAGTAGTCATGATGAAAAAGCAATTTACGTCAAGTGGATATAATCAGGTTAACCATTTGTTGTTGGTATTGCAGGTCATGGGTTGACAATTTTATATAACTCTCTGCCAGCATGAAATAGTATATGTGTTTGACTCTTCCAACACTGCTTCGGTCTGAGGAGAACAAGATAAAAATTCCCAAGGAACTTCCTGAAGAGTCCTAGTCTAGACCAAGTGAAACTTATGGGGCATGTGCACCTCCCAATGCTGGTGTGCTCTAGAGCCTATCTGAGACATCAGAGCAAGAACCAGCAGCCCAAACAAGACTTCGCTGTTATATAAAGCAATGTTAATACCAACTCACGCTCTTCCATTGACTTAGTTACACTCCTGAAAGCTGTGGGGGTGGGATGTGGTGGGGTGGATTTGATCATGTATTTAATGTGTTTGCAACACATCAGGCTGATAGATAATTGTCCCAAGAAATCAGTTGCAATGGCTAGCGAGAATATGCAGGGTGATGCAAGAGTCAAGCACCCCTCTTGACAAGGATGACCTAGTAACTGGTTAAGGCTTACCTGTGGGCTTTCTAGTGGACCACCTGGACCAAAGCGAAGCGGGGGAGCTGTGCATTCACAGATCTGAACTCCATCACACTAGGACAATTTCTGTGCTTTCATCTGATCTCCTCTAGGCAAGCGCAAACGGCAAGCCTCTAGATCGCCCTTACAGTATGGCAGGTGGGGCTGGTAAGGGCTGGTCTCCAGAGCCTCTTCACAGTATGGCAGGTCAGGCTGCTCCCACCCCTAGGGGTTCTGGGAGGTTCTCTTGCTGAAAGCGCTTTGGCAGCCTCTGCTTTCTCTGTCATCAGTCTGAATTCATGGGAAAGGGCAAGATGCCAAAAGTGCTTGCAGGTGAATTCTTCGTCCCTTTCAAGTGCATCTGACTTACACTGATGACTTATAAGGGTGTTTATCTTTTGTGGGGAAGGACTATCAGTTAGGTCAATAAATCTTTTCCAGGTATAAATTATAAATCACAAACAAGGATGCCAAGGGAAATATCAAGTCATAATCTGTACCTGTGTACCTCATCCCAGATATCAAACATAAGCAATCATGATGGAAATTGATGTTACGGAAAACAAAAACAAGACCATGATGCTGACAAATTCCCACAGTGTTTGGTCATGAAGGAAAGTTTTGTAAAATGTGGATGGGGTAACAGCGAGAGGCAAACCATTTAAAGCCAGCAGGAGAACAAATCAAGCTTATTACCAAATGTAAAAGAACTGAATTTCACTAACATAGCCTAAATTCATCTCAGATGTACAAAAATCTTTATTGATTCCCAAACAAATTTCTGGACTAATCTTCAAGAATGATTATAAAGCAGCATGGGAAATTGAAAACTTTCCCTTGGATTCTATTTATCAGATTGTAGCCAACCTGGATTTTGGAAACGGGTTTAATTTCTTTGCTAACTATTCTTCCTTTCTGTACATCACAAAGCAGTTGAAAATCACTAAAAATTCCTTGCAAACAGCTGTGCAAAGTGTATCCGTTTTGTGTCCAGAAAGCTGAATCTATGAAAAGAACTGCATTTTATTTATTAGAATAGAAAACTTTTTCCTAGTCCTGAGGCAGAGCCATTCTGAATGAAGTTCAGATTTTAAGGGGAGGAAAAAAAAAGGATGAAGTCATAAATCCTTCTCTCAGAAGAAAGAAAAAAAAATTTAAATTTGGCAGGTGCACGATCATCTCCATGAACAAAATGAAGCTTTTTTCCTCAAGGCTATGTCAAGGTTACCCTTGGTATGTCAGAAACACAAGCAGGAATTCATTCCTAGCATATGTAGATGTGCAGGAAGGAAATCCAGAGGCCAGCCAGGCTCAGGGCAGGGGTGGGGGGCACCCAGACCTGGTTCCACTCCCAACATTCCCTAATTGAAGTTCTCTGGGCCTCTGTTTCCTCTGAGGACACCAGACTTTATAAAATCTCTTTTTAAACTTCTGAAGTCCTACGTCCATCCTCCTCCTGTGATCTGATAGACTCAATGACTTTGAAACAGCCAAAGATGTTTGAATAAACACTAAAGTCATTTACTATTTGATCTAAATGTTATTCAGCAGAGAGGTTCAGTACATTTACCTTTTCTCCCAGGCCTGGTGTGGGCTCAGCTGCAGACCTTAGATCTGAACTTGGCCACTCAGCAGCCATGAGACCAGGAACAGAGGCTGAATTATGGACTTCTCTAAACAACTCCTTGCATTCAATACACTCATAACTTCAAACTCTTTATTGAAGGTTTCCTAATCTGCCTTTTTTCTTTTTCTTTTCTTTTTTTTTCCTTTTCCTTTAGGGCCACACATTGGGTATATGAAAGTTCCAGGGCTTGGGGTTGAATTGGAGCTACAGCTGCCAGCCTACAGCCATGCAGGATCCAAGCCACATCTGCAATCTAAGCTGCAGCTTGCAGCAATGGAGGATCCTTATCCCACTGAGCGAGGCCAGGGATTGAAACTTCGTCTTCATGAATACTAGTCAGACTCTTAACTCTCAACTTCCTTTCTTACCTGTCTTAGCAGTAATTTCTGAGATCTTCTACGTATGTGTTCCTTTTTTTTTGGGGGGGGGGCACTTACTAAAATCTGAAAAGAGAAGGAAGAGATGTCTTTTCTAGACATTTTCAAGACATTTCTAGACATTTTCAAGGCTCACTCACTCCACATATACTGTCGAGCACCTATATACACCCGGTAGAGAGAGTGGATCACTGTTAGGGTCCATGCTTTGAAAGTGCACATACTCTAGCGATGCAAATATAATTTACAGAAGAACAAAATGGTGAAATGAAAATGACTGGGGGTGGGCATGGGGAAGGGGCTTAGAGCAGGTGCTTAGGGAAGGTCTTTTATAGAGGACCCATGAGTTGGGCCCTGAACTAAGAAAGGGCAGGCAAATGTGAAGACTTCTGTGGGAAAAGCATTCCAGGAAAATGAGAAAGCTGCAAAGGCCCTTCAGTGAGAAGGTAGTGGAGCGCCAGGAAAAAATGAGCTGTCTCTAGGGACAGCTTGAGGAGGAACGCCAAGATTGAGGTCAAAGAGGCCAGCAGGGTACACGATATAGGATGACGATGGGTTTAGAGCAGATGCTCAATACAGCAGTGTGATTTGCTGGAGATTTTTTCAAAAGACCACTCCAGCTGCGGGTGGAACATGAGTGGAGGAAGAACTAGTTGAAGCAGGGTCACCAGTGAGAAGGGTGCTGAAGGAGACCAGGAAGAGGTGATGGTCCCTGGACCAGGGTGGTGGCAGTGGAGCTGGGATCAGTGCTTGGGTTCCAAATAAATGACATAAAGGACTCACCTCGCTCTTCACCGAGGTATTCTTCCTTGATGGGGACCTAAGATACCACTCAAGTGACAGAAGGAGCAAATGTTGGTTTTCCCATTGGCTCTGTCCTTCAAAATGAGTCATGTCTCTATCTACCCGAGCAGACTGGGCCATCACTTCCACCGCTAATGACAGAACACTTCCTGGTAACCAGGCCTGGGGTGCTGACCACTTACGGAGGCCACACCTAGATAACAGCTGCATGACAGCACCCACTGCCTCCACGGAGCCTGCCAGGGGGGACAGATTCCTGAGTGTGATGCAAACCGGAACTAAAAGTGCAACTGACAAGAATTTGTCAACAGCAACATAAGTCAAGGAAGAGCGATTAGGTTTTCAGTTGACATTAGGTGGCTGCTGGTGTGGGCAGGCTCTGTTGTTTTTCAAGTGAGCTCTTTACTTTCCTGTTTCGGCCCAGAGCTGACGCTGACCTAAATGGGAGACTGCACACAGCTAGCTAGTTCTAGGAAAACCGAAAACATGAGTAGCATTTTCAGATCTGGTACCACTCATACCATTTTTTTTCTCCCGATGGTCCCTACGGTCATGTAGCTGAGTCAGCCTATAGTGCAAAATAGTCCATATCCCCAGCTTGTAAGAAAAGAGGGAACTCCCCAGAGGCTGGTACCAGGCATGAGGAAAGCCTCTTCTCTTACAAACCCCTTTTGCACAACTATAACTCAGTAATGAACTGTGTGTTTAGAAGTTCATAGCCCATCCCCCCCTACAGAATGCATCCTTCCATCAGTAGCAGTCGTAAACGTGCCTATTGGCGATGAAATCTCCAGCACTGAGAACAGCATCCCATAATGGTAACTGTTCACGAGGCATCAGGAGATGGAATAAACAGATAAATGAATGACACAGGGTTGCCTTTAGCATCTATATACCCTGATGACCAGCTCTAGAAGCCTGGACACAGAGCCAAACCACCCTTGGTTCTATGAAGCAAGCTCTACAAAAATCATTTTGAATTCACTTTCCTGTTCCTGTGTTTCTTGGTCCCTGGGACTCGGATTTCCCTTCCAACAGCCTCGCAACACTACAGGCTCTGCTGACAAGTTTGCCAAAGGGGAAACAGGACAGTCCTGAACCAGGCAGGCAAGAAGGTCTGCTGTTAACACCTAAAGGGTGGGGGCCAGGAGGAGGAAAAATTTTATTGCTTTCTGCTTGTGAGCACCTGGCATTCGGAGGAAAAGGAAATCTATAATCCAGGTCACCCCACAGAAAATGAATCCAGAGAGCTGATTAGTTGTGAAAAGCAAAAGTATTTAGCTATAAAAAACTGGGGAAGGGAAGAGCAGTCAAGTCTGAAGGAGGCAGGGCTGGTGAGGGAAGAAATAAGTTATATCAAAGCAGCCTTGAGACCTCGGGCAGATAGGATAAGAGATAAGTCTCTGTTAAGTTAGTTACACCCTCCTACATACAATTCCCTTGGCAAAGGTTCCCTTACTAACAAAGCAGGCGCACGTTTTAAACTAAGTAGTGCAGTGTGAACAGTCCGAGTGCCTATAAATATCGTTTTAAATTAAAAAAGAAAAACAATCGAAGGGGGCCGAATATAACAAAACATGACCCATGGTTTGGGAATACTAGAATACTAAGATTACTAGGGTCCTAGGGCCACAGAGGAAACCCAAGTTTCCTCAATGTACTTTCAATGAGGCCATTTCTGAAAAAGGGTGCTTGGACCTTGAGTCACAGACTGCAGACCTGACATTAATTCCCAATATACTGTGAGGCGGAAAACAGATGGTTATTCAAAGCAAGAATATGAGGGAAAGAGACAGGTGGAGAACAGGAAGGGACAAAGAAAGGACATGGAGAAAACTCATTTCCTTTCCTTCAGCTCTTCAGGCTAATCCAACAGAACCTTTTTTTTGGGTGGGGGCGGGGAGAGAGGGGGCACACCTGCGACCTGCGGCATATGGAGGTTCCCAGGCTAGGGGTTGAATCAGAGCTGCAGCTGCCAGTCTACACCACAGCCACAGCAACATGGAATCTGAGCCTCGTCTGCAACCTACACCACAGCTCACAGTAATGCCAGATCCATAACCCACTGAACGAGGCCAGGGATCGAACCCGTATCCTCATGGATACTAGTCAGGTTTGTTACTGCTGAGCCACAACAAGCACTCCTCAGCAGAACTTCTTTCTCCTGCCCGGGCTATCATGGCATCCTACCTAGGAGACTGGTCCTTGGATGGGATTAATGGCGCCAGCACTGCCACTCAATTAATACTATTAACTAACTAGCCCCTAGGAAAAGGGCCTCTCAGGGTTTAAGGATAAAGGAACATGAAAAGACCTGGGCATGGTGCTAGAACAACCAAAATAACCATTCAGATGCAAGGCAAAGATAGTATTCTAAACCTCAAGCCCAAGTAAACAAAAACAGGTTACCTCCAACACAACCTACAGTCCTCGCCAAGCCCTTTATAGCTCTTGGACCAAGATCTTTTTTTTTTTTTTTCCACATTGTATCCCAGTTTTTCCATCCCTCTCCTCTCGTCTAGTTTCTGCTCCCATTTTCTTTTTTCTCTTTTTTTTCTTTTTTGGCTGCCCCAAGGCATACAGGGTTCCCAGACCAAGGATCAGATCCGAGTCGCAGCTGTGACCTAAGCGAAAGCCGTGGCAATGGCAGATACTTAACCCACCGTGCCAGGACACGGATCGAACCTGTGTCTTAGTGTTCCCAAGATGCTTTTGATCCCGTTGTGCCACAGTGGGAACTCCATCTATTCCCATTTTCTTCATTGGCCATTAGATTTAAGAGTAATTTTTATTTCAAAAATGTTTATATTTAATTTTATTGACATATAGCTGATTTATAATGTTGTATTAGTTTCAGGTATACGGCAGAGTGAATCAGTTTCCCTGTATATAAATATATACATTCTTTGTTTCCACATAGGTTATTATAAACTTTTGAGGCAATCTTCTTGTACTATACAGTAGATTCTCATTAATCATCTATTTGACACAGTTGTGTGTGTTATTCCCACCCCAGTTCTTCCCTCCCTGCAATGGTTTTACCTATGGTAAGCAGAAGACTGGTTTTGAAGAGCAATTTTTATTTTTTTGTCTTTTTAGGGCCGCACCTGCGGCATATGGAGGTCCCCAGGCTAGGAGTCAAATCAGAGATGTAGCCAGCCGCTGACCTACACCACAGCCACAGAAACGCAGAATCTGAGCCACGTTTGTGAGCTACAGCATAGCTCACCGCAACGCTGGATCCTTAACCCACTGAGCGAGGCCAGGGATCAAACCTGGATCCTCCTGAATACTAGTCAGATTCGTTTCCACTGAGCCATGATGGGACGGGAACTCCTGAAGAGCAATTTGTATTTTTATTTTTTTATTTTTATTTTATTTTTATTTTTTTTTTTGCTTTTTAGGGCTGAACCCATGGCATATAGAGGTTCCCAGGCTAGGGGCTGAATCGGAGCTGCAGCTGCTGGCCTACACCACAGCCACAGCAAGGCAAGATACGAGCTGCATCTGCGGTCCACACACCACAGTTCATGGCAACGCCAGATCCTCAACCCACTGAGCGAGGCTAGGGTTTGAACCCACAACCTCATTGTTCCCAGTCAGATTAATTTCCACTGCACCATGACAGAACTCCCCGAAGAGCAATTTTTAAATACCCATTTTGTGCAATAAAGAAAATACAGTGCTCACACTGATCGTGTCATGCCTGTGTTTAAAAATTTTTCAAGAAGCCGCACTGTGTAGTCCATAAAATTCAAGAAGAGTAAAGACAATTGAGGGCCTCACACCCAATCCCCAATTTGTCCCTCAAACATCCTACACTTCCATCAAACCAGACTGTGCAGCATTTGTTCTCATTTGGATGCTTCAAATGTTCTCAGTCACTTTCAAATAATAAAATCTGAACCTTTCCTCTCTGGAACAAAAAAACTCTTTCCTGACAGTTCAGTCAATAAAGAACGTTGCCCACCATCAAGCCATCAGCCACTGCAGCCAATCCCATGGTGGTGCACGCCGTTATATGCTATATAACGTTATATAGCATATATATATATGGAATAGCTTCAGTGAGCTCACGCTCTTGCATCTTCTCATATAAAAAGGTAGCAAATCATTAACCTAAGATGTCCAATTTTTGTGATTAGCAGTAATCCTTCGATGTTCAATTACGTCCCCCCCACCAGCCCTAACAAAAACCCTGGGTCTTTCCATATCCCTTCAGAACAGTTCCTCAGAGCTATCTGAGAGGCTCTCTCCCCGGCTATCGTCCTCAGTAAAATCCCAGAATAAAATATAACTCACAACATTTAGGTCATGAATTTTGATTCAGCCAACACTTCCAAGCCTAAATGAAATTGGTCACCACTGTTCTGTCAAGCATTACTCTATCAGGAAACAGACCTCAAACTGTCTTCTGTACACCACACTGCCTTCTGTCTTTCTTTATTTGCATATCTACATATTTCCCTATTATCCAGTAAGCAATTGGTAAACCCAGAAAACTTATCATAGCCTCCCCTCCCCCCCATACACACAACCCCTACTATTGAAATATAATAGATGGGAACTCTAAACTTACTAGTCAAGTGTTCTGAGATTTTCAATTCTGATTTTTCTTCCCCCAAATCTAATTTTTTTGGCCCAGTACACAGCATGTGGAAGTTCCTTGGCTAGGAATCAAACCCTTGCCACAGCAATAACCAGAGCTGCTGCAGTACAATGCCAGACCCTTAACCCACTGTGCCACAAGGGAACTCCCAAAATTTAATTTCTGAGAGCTCATGTAATATATGATTTTTCTTTTTCCTATGCATTAGTGACTGAATAAATAAAAGTCAATAATCCTTGAAATCCGTGTTTCATAATATGACATCATAACATTTGATGAAACCCTCTGACAGATGCACTTTTAGTATGTATTATTTGAAAAATTATACAATGACAAAAGGCTACTGCACATTCAATAACTTTTTAAATACATTTACACTTTATTAACTATAGTAGCACCTACATATATTTGAAAAATATATTCTGAGAGAATGGCTATTCCATATACAGCAAGATTTGGCCCAGTCCATAGAGTGTTAATGAAGGATATTTTGTGATAATTCCTTTTCTATTATCAACCCCACATATTCTGTGACCTAATATTGTGAAAGTCAATCAAGTAGTCATTGTTTGGCTTAACTTCAAGCAGCTTCCAAACTTGCCCTTGAATGAAGAAAGGAAAACAAACTATCCAAGACCAAGCCAACAGTTCCGATTAGATGTTGCAGGATATAGAAAGAGTGGAATTGAAACTAGCCATAAGGTTTCCAGACCAAATGCCTGAGAGAACAGAGATGCCTTAACCAAAATAGTGACTGGGGGGGGGAGGAGCTGGTTTTGGAAGGAAGGGTGTGAGGTCATTTAGGTAGTCATTGAATCTGAGATGTCTGAATTGATATGTTCAGGAAGCAATTGGAAATACAGATCTGCAGGTCAGCACAATCCGAGAAGGAGACTTGAAAACATCTGCAAAGAGCACGAGCATCACAAGAGTAGAGCAGTCGTAGAATCCGGAAAAGTTCAGGAAAGAATCTTGTCAATACCGTCTTTGAAAGACAATTGGGGAAAATGGGATAAAAATGGCAGGCAAGAGACAACAGAACAGAGTAAGAAGGAAACTAGCATTTACTGGCCACCACCAGTGAGTGGGCCAGGCTTCTTAAATATGTGATTACATTTAACCCTCACCATTTACTTTTGACATGGGCATTGCTGTTATGCCCCCACGTGCTTGCAAGGCACCTAAGAATTTGTGTCTGATGCCACCTGTCAAACGCTGCATTCACTATAGAAGAACCAGGAAGGTGCATGAAGAAAGCCCAAGGAGATGAGAATTCCAAAGAGTCAAGGAGGGTATCAAGGAGGAAGAGGCCTAGGAAGAGACATAGATCATCAGTGTGAAAGCTGTCTGTCTGTACTCTTTGATAACAGTACCAGGAGTGATGTGGGTTGCAGCTAAATTGTAGAACTGTTGATAAATCACAGTGAATCAAAAAGTTAACTAAAAATATCTATGCAATGACCAATTTAGAAATTATATAAAGATGGTAGATTACTGTTATAATGTCGTTATGTAAAGACAATCGGTTATAAAGAATTATATAAAGACAGGTTACTGTTATAACTGTTTTGTTGTAACAGTTTATTGGGTACATTTAAACCCAATAAATGTACCCAATAAGGACCCTATGGTTCTAGGAGGGTCTCTCACGCTTTACTGACTTATGTCCTAGTTTCAGCAGTTTTATCCTCTGGGAGTTCAACCATATTCTTAATCTCTTAACTTAAAAGCCCATACCCCTTGCTATAAATTGAAGGTGATAATAAAATTTAATTGTTACTTTTAAAAAATAACAACTGGGCATCACCACATTGATACTGAGAACCTCAGTATCAGCAATATGCCTCCAAAAAGATGTATTTCAGGTGAGAAAATGGAGGCACCCATACAATGCTTGACTTGCAGAGGCAAAAAGATATTTATGAAGGTCAGATGTAGAGAGAAGGGTTCCAGAGCAATCCTGTGTACTACCTCCTTCCAGATGCTACACTCTGTCCTCAGCACCAGATCTCCACAAGACTTTAAGTATTAAACCCCCCAGATCCTGTCTCAGTACAGGTTAATGCAAGGCTTCTGGATGGAAGACAGAAAAATGAAACTTGAGAAAGCATAATCCCATACAGACAGTCAGTAAGGCAAGCGGATAAGTTAAAGGATCATTCCACCAGTGTTTGCCTATCTTTGCAGGTGCTTTTGCTAAAATGAGAGTGAGAATGTGGGTCAGTCCATGTTAGATCTTGATGTAACTATAAGTCATCATAAGTAATTGAGCTAGTTTTTTTGTTTGTTTGTTTTTTGTCTCTTTAGGGCTCCACCTGCCGCATACGGAGGTTCCAGGCTAGGGAACAGCTACAGCTGCCGCCTATACCACAGCCACAGCAATGACAGATCCAAGTGGCATCTCTGACCACACTCACGGCAATGCTGGATCCTTAACCCACCTAGCGGGTTCGAACCTGTGTCCTCATGGACACTAGTCAGATTCATTTCTGCTGAACCATGATGGGAACTCCTGAGTTAGCCTTATGATCAGTCTTATATGAGGATGAACATTACCTGCAAAGTACAACCGTCAATTTTTAATGACACTTTTGTTAATGAAGACGCGAACGAGAAATGATAAGGAAGTATAGTCCTAGAGAGTGACCTTTTGGATTTTCCCAAATGCTTAACCATCTCCATAAAATTTAAATATATCTTAATGTCTTTACTTAAGCCAGAAAAACAGCATATAAGAAATGTGTACTTGGACTTCTCAGTACTTTGAGTATCTCGTGTCTATTCAGATTACTAAACAAAACCTGGATCCATTGCTACATAACTGATCTTTCTTAGCATCCCAAATCCTGATCTAATTTGATTACCCCCCCTTTTTTGTCTTTTTTGGGCCTCACCCACGACATATGGAAATTCCCAGGCTTGGGATCCAAGTGGAGCTGTAGCTGCCAGCCTTTACCACAGCCACAGCAACTCAGGATTCGAGCTGTGTTTTCAAACTACACCACAGCTCATGGTTAACGCCAGATCCCTAATCCACTGAGTGAGGCCAGGGATCAAACCCGCATCATCATGGATCCTAGTTGGGTTCATTACGCTGAGCCAGTGGGAACCCCTGATTTGATCACAGTTTAATGGCTATTGCCAATGAATTATTATGAAATGCTCATATTTAAGATATATGTTTACCCAATTCAGAGATTTAAACTAAAGTTCTTCAAATAACGATTAGGACTTTATAACCTTTAAATTCCTGAACCTGTCCTATCTACTGTCTCATTCACCTGGGATGAGTGTAAGGCGGAGAGAAAGAAAAAGCAGGGCAAATTCCATAAGTCTATAAATACGTAATTTTACAGCATTCTAAAAGAGCTTACTATTTTCAATACTCACCAAATTACATGCCCATGATGGAAATTCCTATTTCATAAAAGAATGTGATAAAAATTGATGATGTAAACTAGACCAATCTGTCAAGGAACGTGGCATTCACAGTGGCCTCGGGGCAAAGCAGCTACAACACATTCGGCCCCAACAATGTGTACACAGGGAGGACATCCAATATGCTGCATGAAGCTTACGATTTAGGTGGATGAAAATTGGTGCTACACTCAATGCACGACATATATATTAAGTTAAAAGATTAATTTTCTGACTCATAGTTTGGATATTAGGGCTATGGAGGATAATGAGTTATCCTATGCTCCCTATATTACCTTTCAGTGCAACAAGATCAGGATGTGAGAAAGGGATATGTCCTCTATTTAGTCCATTAGTTCCAGCAGCAGGGAGGCTCACAGCTTCCCTGGGCTTTCCTCAGTGGGGGCAGGATGGCTCAGGTTTAAGCACACAACCGGAAGTCACACAGACTGGAACTGACACTTGACAGTGAGGTGTGAGACTTAACTCTCAGCTGTGATTTCCCCAGAGAAAAGGGGACAATATTATGTGAGGAATACGGGGAAGTGCCCACAAAGTACTTAGCATAGCACTTAAAATACCCTGCTACGGGGCTGCCCTGAGGTCCTTGCCAGGAAACATAAATGTGGAGCCTACATCTGTGATAAGGAAGTGCTTCTTCCTGAAATTGATGTTCCCTGCCCCCTCTCCAAAAAAAAAAAAAATGATGCCAAGAAAAGAGGCCAGGAGTGGGGAAAGAAGAAAAAATTCTACGGCGTACTTTTAGGTGCAGTGTCCCCCAAATGCTACATAAAGTGCGCGAGCCTCTTTACGACTAGGAATCAGATACCTTTTTTCCCATTTTATTTTCTAGATGAGAAAACAGAAGTTCAAGCAAAGCTTCCAACCAGTTAAACAATCAAAGTGAAAGTCGAATAGAGGTTCGCCACATTCTAAAAATAATTGTAACTAACATTTACTGCATGATTATGGCTCAGTACTTTATATGAGTAATCTTACTAAACACTTAAGATGACCTTATGAATAAGGACACACTCTATTTTAAACTAAGGAAACTGAGGAGTTCCCACCGTGGCTCAGTGGAAATGAATCTGACTAGCATCCATGAGGACACAGGATCGATTCCTGGCCTTGCTCAGTGGGTTAAGGATCCTCTGGCATTGCCACAGCTGTAGTGTAGGTCACAGATGAGGCTTGGATCCAGAGTTGCTGTGGCTGTGGGTAGACAAGTGGCTGCAGTTCCTATTCAGCTCCTAGCCTGGGAACATCCACATGCCACAGGGGTAGCCATTTAAAAAAAGAAAGAAAGAAAAAGAAACGAAAGAAAAGAAAGGTAAAGTAATTCGTCTGTCACATAATTAAGTATTGGATGGGACAGGGTATAGACTGAGGCAGTCTGATTCCAGAGCTCTAGAAACTGCCCTGCACACCCCTTCTTTTAATATCCGCCCCCACCACAAATTTCTGACGCTCATGAGCAGAGACAAAGAAATTCTCTCACATATTAAGAGTATTTATACATATTTCCCAGGCCCTGTCCCCACCCAACAGCTTCCTTTTTCCCTTCCCTTCCTTCTCCACGCACACAAAACTTATCTGTTATTTAAAACACAGAGCTTGGCCTGTCCAGTTCACTCTTGTATAAATGCAGCAAGATTCCTGATAGGGAGGCCTGTAATCCCTCAGCAGAAGTCTTGATAAGAGTCTCTTAGGTGAGAGAGCAAACATATTAGCTTTACAAGAGAATGTATTTATCGGGTGAAAAATACACAGACTGGAGAAGGAAGAGTGACCAGCATGAAAAAGCAAAGAAAGGAAATCTAATTCCAGGCTGGATAGCCACCTTCACAGAGAGGCCAACTTCATCATTAGATCCATTAACAACAACAACAAAATGAAAGCAGGCAATTAAACATTTTAGCTGCTCACCCACCTACCCAGCCATCTATGGTCTCTTTATCCTCATTCCCTTTGAACAACATCAACAAAATCAAAGCAGGCAATTAAACCTTTTACCTGCTCACCCATCCACCCAGCCATCTTTGGTCACTTTATCCTCATCTCCTTTGAATCACCATGGCTAAGTCCAAATACCTTTTTTATTATAATAATATTATCTTATTCTTGCAGTGCTTGCTTGCAAATCATTTGCACAAACAGTAACTCATGTAATGCACTGAGTCATCAATACAACCAAGAAGAGTTGGAGTTCTCCCATTTCCCAGATTGGGAAATAGAGCTTTAGGGAAGTTGCCCAGCCAGCTGAGCAGGAAGCTGATCTTTTGATTCTAAATACATCACCGCTCCCATTCCACCATTTTTGATCCCTCGGATGCCCACCTCTGCACCTTTTGTCTTTTATCCCTCTAGCCCTGTGTTCCTCTGTGTCGTCCCCAAATATGCTACATCCCAGAATTTCAAAGTTTTCAAATGCTCACACATCTAGAAGCATGCTCTAAGCCTCTATCACAGATGACTCTCTGACCCTCTGATACAACCAGATCAAGAATCAAATCAGCATGTGTAGTCAAATCAATTAAAAGCAGAGAGCACTGGAGTTCCCGTAGTGGTGCAGCGGTTAACGAATCCAGCTAGGAACCATGAGGTTGCGG
>PVHT021183688.1:5375912-5486656 GCA_004024745.2 Catagonus wagneri | reverse complement strand
AAAAAAAAAATCTCAAAAATCTACACACCCTAGTAATAGTGGCTCTCTCTGAATGATAGGCTTGTGGGTGCTTTTCTCCCCTGCAATACTCTATACTTTCTAAATTTTCTATAATTAATACACATCACACACTGTTTGACACTGGGGGAGAATGACTTAAAAAGTATTAAGTGATGATTGAGAGGCCGAGTGTCTTGAAGAAGGAAGGAAGGGGACTTATTCTGCCGGATCCTGGAGGGGGGGTTGTGGAGAATTGGGGCAAAGGTGGGCCCCCCCATCCACAGAACACAGCAGGGGCTTCCTCTCCCCATCAGGAACTGTGACTTCTGGCAAACAATCACCCTTCCGGAGGGGCCGCCAACCCGTTCCACAACTAAACACAACTAAACACGCCAACTTGTGCCAACAGAGAATGCCTATCCTCTAACACAAGCGGGAAGGTTGTTTGGACCTGGGGAGAGAGGGAGCTGATCGTCCTGTGGGCAGAACTAATTGTCTGACCTAATGCTTTGCCATCCCCGGGTCTCCAGTCTCTGGCTCAGAATCATCTTAGAGGTCATCCCGCTTGGTCTTGAGGCCCAGACTTCGAAGCAAAATTCGAGATGCTGTGGAAGAGCATAACATTTTTAACTTTCTGTAGCTCTACAGTCATGTCACCGAAGGTCGCAGAATCTCCAGTCGTCCACTGTGAAGTTTTCTAAATACAACACAGGGAGTTTTTAGACCCAAGCCCAACAACTGTTTTCCTTCAACTGGGCAAACCCACAAGGATGGTTTCCTTAACGTGAAGACAGAACACTAGAAATGGAAAAGGTGTTTTAATGCGAGTGTTGTTTTCCTGCGAGGAAATCCAACCTTCTACAAAACCACTCATGAAACGGGAGAAAAACGGATTCAGAAAGTGAAATGATTTCAAGTGTTATATTAACAGAGTATCAAAATAATAAACACCAAAAGCAAGCAGGCCAGCAGGAGCAGGTAATAAATCAAAATACTTGTGGGAATCAGACCTCATTAAGTTTGAAAAAAGGAACACTGTTGCACAAACTGATCATTAGCACAAGGCTCTCTCTCCCTCCCTCTTTTTTTTTTCTCTTTGAAAAAAAAAAAAAAATGGGATGAAGCCCAAATCCTTTAGCACGTAATTTCTTTCCTTATTGTACATGTCTCAGCAAGTAGCCATCAGCTGTTATTTGTTATTAAGGATCTGTGTAAACATTAAGGCCAGGAGACTGACTCATGCATTAGAACAGGAAGAGAAAGGATGTGATCACACTGTTACTTTCAACTGCCTTCAAGTTTAGCATCATCCATTACAGAAGAGAAGGCAGTTAACAGTCTCTAACATGAAGCATTTGAGTGCAGCTGGAAGCAAATTCTAGAATGAAAAAGCACAGCAGCGGGTAACCACGGATGGACTGATGGGCTTAGGGATGGGTGACTACCCATGCTGGGCACGGGAAGAGAGGTGGCTCTGTCACACAGCAGCATCCTGTGGGGGTACTGAGGACACGTGGACCCCTGGACAACCTTTTCAGGAGCAGAGCCGTCGCCAGGAAATGCTGCTAGGCTGGGAATCCTTAAAAACATGTGGGCTGAGAGCTTTATGTGTATGATTTGGGAATTGGAAATTCTCTTCTCCGGTTCCACTGGGTAAATTCACAGCCCTGTGGGAGCCAGGAGGGGACAAATTATAGCGGGACGTTGTAGTCAGCAGGAAGGCGGTTCTTTCTGTGGCCCCAAAAGTGGCACAACCTACACTAAGCGCAGATTCTACCGCTCTATTGTGTTGTGGGTAAATTCGATTCTCTGAGCCCTCACCTCCACTCCCAAATACCCCCGATGTCTTTCAAATACCAGCTGGCAGTGGCCAAAGGCAGAATTAAAACCTCGAAGACCTGGGAACTAACTTGCAAAAAGCCAGGTCGAGAAAGAATTACTACTAGAAAAAGTCCAGCAAGGGCTTCTAACTGTGCTTAATATTGAAACTGCAAAATTAGAAAAGCAATGCTAAACTCTCTATTAGATATGCTTGCAACACCAGAGTCGGGCCAGAGAGTGTTTATACTGGTGGGTTTATTGCTCTGTATAGATTAATAGATTAACCACTTCAATGCTTCTGCAACACTGATCATTTCTTACATTTCTCTAAGCATTAGACTTGTTTCTGCTTGCAAAAGCCAAGTGTGCTTGAAGCTTAAAGAGTCGGTATGGCTGGGACTTAAAATCCTCTTCTGAAGAATTTTTGCATTGTATCATTTTCATAAAATTCTTGGCAGTCCTCAGGTAGGAATTTCATACTAATCACAAACGGAAGTATAAAAAAAAAGATATTCTAATTTAAGAGACTGGACCATGATAGAAAGGAAAAATATAAAAACTTAATTCCTGTACGAAAAAGCCTGTTTGCCTTCCAACTCAGGGCTAATTCTTAATGATATCCTTTTTTATACATTGCTGTATTTGAAAAGTTTTTTTTTTCTATTCTTTCTTGTTTAACAAACAAAAGATATAAGTAGGATCACAGTTCTATCCATCTGTCTGTATCATACCTACATTTGATCTAAACAATTTCTGTGTATCTAGATATGGACAAAAACATCTTATCTCAATGTCTAGTTTAACTTTTTACACTGCAGCTATCCAAACCCAAACAGAATTTAGTATTTGTGCAAAGGCCAAGGCGTGGTGGTCCTCTCAGTGAAGGAACTTTGAAGACAAATGTTTGCTGAATGAAGGAAGGGATAAATGAGGATAGACCACATGCAGAATTTCCCAATGAAAATGCGTCAGCAGCCAGAACCTCCAGCTGCATCACTGACCTTTTTCCTTTCTCAAGGGTGTGACCAAGCTTCTTTCAAAGGGGGACCCTCTGAGACAAAGCAAATGTATTTGGGTGTCTGCAGAGGAAATTTCCGACACTGATCGACTGTCACAGAGGTTTGTCTCTTTCATTTGGTTTTCTAGCCACACTCGCAACATGTAGATCAAACCTGTGCCACAGCAGTGACAATGCCGGATCCTTAACCCCACTGGGTCACTAGGGAACTCCCACAGGGAGATTTAAATGTATCCTATTGGAAGAGGAGAAAAACTGATTAGTTGAGATTTCACAGTCCAGTTCTGATCGTTGGCTAAGTAGGCACATGATTTAACCAAATACCCTCTCATTATAAGAGTAGGTTATTATTGTCCAGTTCCTGCTCAAGGAACTTACATTCTGACCCAATTTGTGTGCCTCCAGGAGAGCAGCAGTAAAAGTAAAGCAGTTATGTCAAAATTGCTTATTACATTTCATTTGAGCCACACAAATGACCTTGGCATGGAAACGATGAGGAAGTCCCACTTAACAATGTATATGTATTATAAGAAACTCATTATTTGTCCTAGCATCTGGCAGTCCTACTTGTCCAAAGCCTGGCATTTTTTTGTTCAAAATATGTTACAACAAATCATAAGTTTGGTCTGTCTTCTTTTGATTTGGTTTCTCTTTCTGTTGGAGCCCTTTGCTATATGTTTGAACAAGGAAACGGAGGCAGTGGTTGTCACCACCTCCTTCCCCAGCCCCCCCACGTATATCAGTGAAGGTTACAGGTGTGCCCTTGATTATGGGGGTGGATGCACTGAGAGAAGAAAGCTGATGTGCTCAAAGTATAAACTCAAAGGTGTGTCCCTGAGAGAAGAATGTTGAAAGCTTGGTCTACAGCCATTTGGAACTCCAAAAGTCAACAAAGCTTCTAGACACACCGATTACAGCCCACTGAGGGAGTTCTAGTTTATGGAGTTTCAAAAAAGATGGCACCTGGGTTGGTGCCTCTTCCAAGAAAATCGATATGACTTCAAATGTATCCAGACTGTTTTTTTTTTTTAATTTTGTTTCTATTCTGTCAAAGATACACCTGTGAAGTAGAACTGGGACTGTAAAGCCTGGAGACATCACCTCTTCTCTATGAAAATCATAACATCCTTCTCTAGGCTGCCACCCTCCTGCTTCCAGACTGTTTGTCAACCTGGAAGCCATACTGTGAGAGAGCCAGCAGGGCCGCAGAAGAGCTGGGGCCAAAACCCTCATGAAACCACCTTTCTGGTATCTCGTCACTACTCTATGTGTTTCATACCCAAGTAAAGAACATATACATACAAGAGAAGCTCTGGTTAAGGCACCATTCTCGACTGGTGATTATTTGGTCTTTCCCACTTGGATGAGCACCAGATTGCAAATGGCACCCCACATATTATTCCCGAAGGATATGAGCAACGATCCTTTTAACTGGTGTCTTTCCAAAAATAACTAAAAGGAAGATTTGAGAATCTCCCACTCCCAACAAAGAGAAGAACTGTATCCAGTTTACTAAAGAAAGAATTTGTGCAAGAACAGACCTCTAACAAATATACAGATCACTGGTATTCCAGTAACCCACAAGTGATTTGGGAAAATATTTCTGCCCTGCTCCTAACTCCGGTGCCGGCCCTGATTCTATTTCCATTTGTGGATCTTCTTGGCTAATCCACATCTAGCACTGCTCTCAATAAGTTTTACTTTTAACCAGAACGCTAGACTAACTCCAGAAAATTCTGAGATTCTTATTTTGGAAGTGCTCTGTCTAGGTTCTAACACTGGCACGTATGAAGGATCCCCCTCCTAGAAAAACTGCACCTTGTAGAAACCTGATGGCTTACAATGGCTTCTTCCCGGTCTGGCTTCAGGGGTGGCGTTGTGTGAATTTCCCTACCTTTAGAAAGAGAACAAACACTCATCAGGCTAGACTTACCCTGGAAACCAAGGTCAGTTTGCTTGTTCTTGTCTAAAAGTCTCAATAGTTGACATTTTTGGGGATGGGTTCTTCTTTGTTCTCCATGGCTACCACGTTTAGTTGATAAGTTAATTTTACAATAATTTTACTTAATGCCAGAAGAGAGCAAGCAATCAAGAACTATATGAAGAGCCAGGGGAAGACACCAAATTCCTTCTTTGCTCTTGAAAGTCTTCCAAAATTCTAATCTCCTCAACCCTATGGCATGTTTCTAATTGCCTATTCTTAGCTCAAGGGATGTTCATTTCTCTTCTACCACCTTTACTATCCACATTTTATCAAGTTCTTCGTCTCCCTGGAAGCCGTTCCAAATAACTCCAGTCAACAAAGGTTTTTTTTTTTGGTCCTTCTAATCTGCCAAGAAACAGCACTTAATATCCTATCACACATTCTGACACTTAAGAGCTAAAAGCATCTTGCAAAAGGCGTCTTCCAGCTAATTATTTTCTAGATGAGGAAACTGATGTGGGAAAGCTAAGGAACCTGTCCGTGATCAGATAATTGGATACTTTCAGAGCACATTAGAAGTTCAGTGTTTCCACCCTAAAGTACTTTTTCTCAAGAAGTCTATAAAGCCTTTCGGGAACTTGAGCTTTAGATGAGAAATTATTTTAAATAAATGTACTAATAGTTTACTCTTTCACTGAAAGCTATCAGATCCCTTGCCTTGGGATGCTGTGCCATAGACCCTGGACATTTCCAATCAGAAAATGCCCTGTGGCAGCCGCAGCTCCGTTCGACCCCTAGCCTGGGAACCCCCAGTATGACGCCGGTGCAGCCTAAATAAAGACAAAAAAAAAAAAAAAATTGCAGTTCTCGTCATGGCACAGCGGAAATGAATCTGACTAGGAACCATGAGGTTGAGGGTTCCATCCCTGGGTGGGTTAAGGACCCAGCATTGCCGTGAGCTGTGGTATAGGTCATGGATTTGGCTCGGATCTGGCATTGCTGTGGCTGTGGTGTAGGCCAGCAGTTGTAGCTCCAATTAGACCCCTAGCCTGGGAATCTCCATATGCCATGGGTGCGGCCCTAAAAAAAAAAAAAGGAAGAAAGAAAATCCCAATTCAAAAACATAGCTCAGTCAATTCCCTTATGTCTGAAAGAAGTTCTAGATCTCAATTTTAGGATGATTGAAAGCACAATGTCAGAACATGTATTCAAACAGAAAAACAAAGATGTACTGAAAGATGGCACAGAATCTTCATTAAGGGTTTAAATCAGTAGCCAGACTTCTCAGGTTGAGTCTGGACTCCTTGGTTATTAGCTGTGTGATTTTGGGCAAGCTGCTATGCTTCTCTGGGCCTTAGTTTCCTCATTTCTTCACCAGGTTGTAATGCTACAAAGGAATTTTGCAAGTAAAGCTCTTAACATGGAGCCAAATTCTTACCAGGTAAATAAATGCGCAGCGACCTGAACACAAATGATTTAAAATAACACAAGAAAATTAAAAATAAGAAATAAGATAAACTGCTGCATGCCCACGGGCCCCTGAGGGCATTTGTGAACTGCTGTTAACATTCCCCCAAGTTTTCAGTCACTCACTCATTCATGCCAATAGCAAGTACACATGGGGCACAGTTCTAGGCTTCTGAAGATTCAGCAAGAAACAAACCAGGCCTCAGGTTAAATTTTGGGTGAAGAGGAAATCCAAGAATGCTCGAGGTCGACCACACCCTTATTCCACTAATGTCACTAATACTCCCACAACTTCTTTTGAAGCTGCATTCAAAGTAGGATCACTCGTGAAAAAAGTTTGTTACTTTGCAATCACTCCTTTATTCTTTAAGAAAGAAATACATATAACATAGCGTGAGCGATCTTCTCATTTATCAATGACCTTGGGCATGAATTATTTAATTTCCAAAAATTAGGTCCACCTTAAAGCACAAAATCTCCCAGTACTAAGCACATCTGAAAAGAAATCTGAAAAGAAAACCTTAGACCTTTTAAAAAAAAGAGAGTTCCAAAAAAATTTCAAAGTCCTGGCAGCAAATTATGTTAATCCTGTAAAACTATCAAGGCGACCACTTTTAAGGATTCATTTGCATAAAAGTCTCTGCATTAGCTCTTTGCAAAAAAAAATATATATACTGAAGAATTATACAGACTTTTGTACAAATACACTGCTCAGCAAAACTGTATGTCTAGCATATAGCAAGCACAAAACGGATAATTTATTGAACTGAACAAAGAGCCTAAAACATACTGGAATGAAATAGATGTGTGAGTAGGGTTATAAGTCTTCTATTCTAAGACACAAATGAAAATCTCCTTAGGGATACAGCTCTACCTGTAATTTATTTCTACATTATTCTTGTGTGTAATATTATTTTTGGCATGTTAATGTATTGTCAAAGAATTCCAATCTAGTGACATGACAAAAGCTGTATTTCATTCTGGAATGTAAAAAGTGTGAAAATCAATCGAATTATATATCAATGACATGCAGTAACGATAACCAGTATATTCTGGGTAATGTCACTTTTCCAAAATGATTAGCAGCCTAGAGCTATTAGATTAATTACTAGAGTTTTATTCTTACTATTATAATCATTTGGATTTGCTGAAGGGAGATAGAGACTCAGAGCCCTTTCTTCCCCCCAAAAAAGAAAGAGTGATTTGCCAGAATCCACATAATTCAGATGATTAACTTCTTTTCTTGGCACTGGACTAAACCCATGAGTTTATGCTGGCAAATAAAGTAAGTGCTGAAAGTTGAAGTCACTCTTTGATCTAGTAAATAAACCCACAGATAATTTACCCTCAATTACACTCTTTAAATTTATGACATATCCAGTATTGTACCAAGATGGTGACAAATAGTGGTTTCTTACTGAAAATACAAGACGCGCTCAGCAAACATGCTTCAAAAATCAATGGGCCTCTCACAAATAAACAAAACTGCAGTGACATATTTCTTTTTACATTTCTCTGTTCAGTCATTTCAGTGATCTCAGGTGGAGTGCCAGGACAGAATAGGATCACGTGTGCACACTGTATTATTTTACACACTAGAGAGTGTATATTCCATATGCACCATGGAATGTATACTTAAGCCTTAAAGAACATGGGTTCTAATACAGAACCGTCATATTCAGTTTTATAGGCTGTTCACTGAACAAGGGTATCAAACTGAAGGGGAAAGTGGGGTCTGAAATGCAGCTTCAGTTCTGATCACCACACTCAGGGCCCTAAAACAGGACCATAACACCCAGTAGTGACAGTAGCAGTGGTAGTAAGAGCTAATATTTATTGAGTAGTTACTATGTACCAGGCACAGTTCAGGTGTTTTGCATGCATTTACATATGTAATCCACACAATAACCTGTGGAATAGGTATTATTACCATTTGCATTTTATACACAAGTAAACTAAGCACAGAGCAATAAATTGACTTGCCAGAAGTCAAACAGCTAATAAGTTTACTTACTTATTTACTCACTAATACTCTGTGCCCTGAGAAGAATGAATATGTTAATAGAAAGGATAAGTAACATTAGGGAATACAATCAAAACAGTCAGGAGATTTGAAAGGGAAAAGGAAGTGCTATTTGAGAGGACCTTCAAGAATGTATACAATAGTGACAGACAGGAAGGCATGTGGGGCAGATACAATGGGGTGGACAAAAGCGCAGAGGCAGGATTCTTGGAGAAGTAAAGCAACATTAAAGGAAGAGCTTGGGGAGTTCCTGGTGGCTCAATGGGTTAGGGATCTGGCATTTTCACTGCAGTGGCTTGGATTGCTACTGTGGCGCAGGGTTTATTCCTGTGCCACAGAAGGAGGAAGGAAGGAAGGAAGGAAGGGAGGAAGGAAGGAAGGAAGGAACGAAGGGCTTGAATCATCATTTCCTGCAGGACTAAAGGTAAAAGCCAGGGGTGGTTTCAGAGTAGGAGTGTCACATGATCAACACGCAGGTTTAGGGAGACTTATAATCCCAGCCCATATAGTTCCCATTATAATTACATAATCTAGCCTATGTAATTAAGGCTGCATAGGCTTGGAGGAGCAGAACAGAGAGAAGAGAGAAGAGAGCTGTCATTATGCCTAAATACTATTTCACTGATTAGCACTGGTCCAGTTTTACAATTTTTCTTAATTAATACATTCAATAAATTCTCTATTTCCAAAGCAAAATATATGGTTCCTGGGATTACTTAAATTTCCATGTGTCAAACAGAACAAATATCCTATTGTGTATGTATACATCCAACTGGTGATACATTGTAGCCAGTGAATCAAACCTTCCTTGGTTATCTTAACATCTGACAGAAGTAAACAGGATCAATATTTAATTTAAATAATTTGGCCAGTCCGATTTAAGTTACCAAACAGCTCCTTTTGATTAACATACTATCTTTCTATTATTATTTTTCCTCTTTTGGTATGAGTAGCATCTTTTTAAAATTTGATTTTATGTTTAATGAGCATACAACAAGCCCTCCCTACCAATCGGTGCTCTCAGTACAGGATCAGAAAAATAAATGAAGGAATCTTTACTGAACCTGTAAATGGGAGAAGCAATTACTGTTGGATTATAATGATCTTTAAATTGTAAGGGGTCAGAGAAGTTATTCCGGTCCTTCCTTCCAGTGAGGGATACTTGCTGAAGCTTCTCTGACTATAGATGCCCTCACATTTCTGTTTAAACACTTTCCATGGCACAGGGCTGCTTATCTTTGTTGGGCTGGCTGTCTAGACGTATAATACCTCGCTGACATAGGGGGCAGAGGACAACGAATTCCAGGAGATTACATCTAAAGAAAGGGACTTAGGCCAAATTCGTATCCGAAAGACCATGGAAAATTGTCTTGATTTAGGACATAATCAAACTCTCAGGATTCCCTGCCAGAAGCAGCTAGACGGTCCTAAGAAGGTGCCAGCCTAGAAGGTAGGCAACCCACATTCAAGGTCCTAATGACTCAGAACAAGATTCTGTGAAATTGAGAAATAGGGCGCAACGCCCCAGGGGGAGGGTTTGGCAAGCTCCTTCGAGAGGATTTTGGGGTTCCAGCCAAAGTTGCTGGTCCCATTGGGGAACTGGAATGCTGAGCTGGAAAGAGAAAGGAGTAGCTGGAGTTTCGGGGTCAGTAAAGCGCTTGGGAAACTGCAACACCACAGGCGTGTAGATGCCAATATTCACTCCAAGCAGGACAGGAATGCAGCCTACAATAGCAAAACGAATCACCCACCCAGCAAGTAGGTGATTCTGAGGTTACCAGTGAAGCGCTTCCTTGGTCTGCACCGGCAGGAGAAAGGAAAAGACAAGTCCCACCAGGCAGAGTAACATATCTCTGCACTTAGGCATGGACAGCGAGACGCCAGGTGTTGGGTACCAGGAGGTTCCCAAATGTGACTTCCAGTTTACTTTGCGCATTTCCTCCTCTCATTTCCCAAATTCTCTAAAGTGACCAGTATTAGTTTCATGAGTAAAATGTGATAACTCATTTCACAGGGGAAAATAAATCAAAAAACTAATGTGGTTTTTATTTTTCATATTTCTAAGAGGTGAGTTACCCCAAGAAGAATGAATGTTTTAGGTTTGAGAAATACATGCCAGGTTTCACTGACCTTGGAGACACTACCCTATTTCCAAAATACAGGTTAGAGCCAGCGTGGGCAGAATTCCTGCACTGAGAAAGACAGAGGTCAAAGGAGTCGGGGAAGGTAGGAAAGAAAGGATGCAAGGTTTTTCAAAGGTCTATTCAAGGAACTGGAGAAATAACTGGCAAGATGTTTCATTTGTTTTAAAAAGGGGAAGGTACGAAGCTAACTGCAGAACTAATATTCCATGGTGAGTAAGTGGGTCCTGAGAGATAAGTGCATAGAATGCTAGTATCGGCATTTGGATGACCCAGTTTAAAAGTGTAAAATCTCTGGAGTGGATCAAGATGAATTTTAAGGCCACAGAAACAATTGATTACACAGCAATCAATGGAGTTAACTCATAAAGGAGGAGAATTAGCCAAGCCTACAGGGATTCGAAATGCTGGTTTCTGTGTGTGTAGCTGTTTTAAAGTCCATGCATTGCCCATGAAGTCATTTTCCTTTCCAGTTGGTGAAACCCTGAAGGCATTCTGTAAAACCGTAAGACAACAGTGTCTAAGAGATGATATAAACCATCAGCCTTGCCTTAACAATGTCTTCATGAAAGGCAGTGTTTCTCTGAGGTTTCAGAGTAATGATGCTCCTTAGATAGTGCGAGGGAAAATTTACAGCAGATTTAGAGGCCATAATGTACATCAGGTGACTGAATTATACAGTCATTTCTATTAAAGTATACTTTTAAAGGGTAGCTGCCATAGACAGGTAGCCAGTGAAGCTTATGTTTGTTTAAAATAAGCTTAAAAGTTCATTTTTTTTAGAATGAAAGGAAAGGTTTGTGGACAAAAAAAAACCTTAAAAGAAGTTTTCTCACATGCAAGTGCTAATGAGTAAAACTACCTCCAACCCGGAGTTCAATTCATTAATGAGTATCGCATGACAATTTTCGCATGATGTCACTAGAGGTATGGTACTTCTCATTGTTTTAACCATAGGGAAGCGTGCATCTCAATACTGAGTCTTTTTCAATACCCATCAAAGCCTCTAAAACTGCACATTTTCAAACCAATAAGTATGCAAAAGTAATTAAAGCTATATTTTAAGATGTTGCTATGAAGAGCTTCAGGACAATATTATTAAAAGCACTACGCTGAAAGTAACAGTGAAGTCCCACAAAAAGTCCAGCAACAGAGGGTATCTGAAACAACTGTTGTAAATCTAAGGAGCAGAAAACTCTGTAGCCAATAAAAATGTTGATAATATATCAACATATATAACTTGATAATATCAAGTTATTGATATTATGATTGAATGACTTTTTATCATCATGCTGTATGATCAAAACAGTGAGGGAGAGCGTGTGTGTGTGTGTGTGTGTGTGTGTGTGTGAGCGTGTGTGCAACAAAGAAAATCTGGAAGCACGGAAACCAAAATGATTAAGTATGACTTTCATTATGTGGTGAAATTACAGATGATCTGGCCAGTCGTATTACTTGCCTATGGTATCACCACATTTTCGACAAACAACATGAATTCCTCATGATTTTTTTCCGACCCCAATAACCTTGTGATTCATCAGTTCCTTTGAACATGGCTTAAACCATATTTAGATACTTGGATAAGTAGGGTTTCCCATGGTGTACTTAGTGGCTATGCACACAATAAAACCAGAGTACAGATAAATGAGGAAACTCTGTTTTGGTCTAGTGAAATATTAATCAGCTGAAACTTTCCAAAAATGTAACATGAAATTATCTTTTAAAATCAAAGACATAATAAATGTATTAAAAATGTAACATGTATACAGATCATATGACTTAAATGACAAAATTAAGAGTAAGCAACAGTATCCCCATTTCTTTTTGTTTGTTTGTTTGTTTGTTTTTCTCTTTTTATGGATGCATCTGTGACATATGGAAGTTCCTGGGCCAGGTGTCAAATCAGAGCTGTAGCTGAGGCCTACCACAGCCTCAAGGAATCAAACAAGGAATCCAAGCAGAATATGCAAACTATGCTACGGCTTGCAGCAATGCTGGATCCTTAAACCACTGAGCAATGCCAGGTATCAAACTCACATCCTCATGGACACTATGTCAGGTTCTTAACCCACTGAGCCACAATGGGAACTCCTAGTATCCTCATTTCACAGATGAGGGATATAAGGACTTAGAAAGATTAAGCGGTTGGCACAAGACCCACCCTCTTGGCAGAACCCTGGTCACCACCCACCCCAACCCAAGCCCAAGCCCTAGGCCACCAAACCACGCTGTCTTCATGAGAAACCCACAAAGGCATGGATGAATATATAAAACACACTTGAAGACATGAAGGTAGAAACCTTGACACAGAGGCTACGTTTCAATGATCTGCCAGATGTTCATGTCTTTCACAAAAGGAGAAAGACACTTTTCATCTCCTGTGATCGAATGAACGGGGTTTCTCCCACAGTTCATATTTTGAAAGCCAAACCCCAGTGTGACAGTATTTGGAAACAGGGCTTTTAGGGGAGTAATGAAGGTGAGATGAGGTCATAACAGTGGGATCCTAACCCCAGTGGACTAGTGTCCTTCTAAGAAGAGGGAAAGACACCAGAGATCTTTCGAACACATACACACACAGGAAAAGCCATGTGAGGACACTGCAGGAAGGCAACTGTCTACACTCAGGAACAGGAGCTTCACCAAAACCCATCCTGACTGCATGGTCATCTCAGACTTCTAGCCTCCAGAACTGTGGGAAAATTAATTTCTGTGGTTTAAGCTACCCAGTCTGTGGCATACTATTATTATGGCAGCCCGAACAGACTAAGATATTTTCCAAACTAAAGCCTCTCAAATTTGTTTTTCTGCAAAGTCAAATTCAAAAATGAAAAGCATGTATAGCACAGGGAACTATATTCAGTCTCTTGTGATGAAACATGATGGAGGATAATGTGAGAAAAAGAATATATATGACCCAGTGGTCACTTTGCTGTACAGTAGAAATTGACAGAACACAGCAAATCAACTATAATGGAATAAATAAAAATCATGAAATAAAAAATTTAAAAATAAAAAACAAATGAAAATATGATCATCTTTCCTTTCCTGGGCCACTACCCTCACCCACTCTCATGTTCTACATGTGACAAGTACCATTTTAGTGAATGCTCCACCCTGCCATATCAATCCACTCTCCCTTAAATATCACCTCATCTCCTAGAGTTTCCTTAATCTAAGAATAGAATTAACTGTGCATTGCCAGGCCAGACCTGAAACTTAGAAGTTACCCAAGACTTTCCCCACTGATCCCTGCATCCACTAGCGGGTTTCATGTCATATGCATCAATATTATGTCCAATTTTTCAAAAACTTTCCTTCACACCTCACATCCAGGGGCACTGAGCATTTCCCTCCTCTAGGCCCTCACCTGAGTTTACTTCACTTATCTTATTATAAATATTTTTACTGGGCTGACTGCTCCCTTAGACTGCAAACTCTTTTGCAAAGGGAATGGTGCACAGAAAGGGGTGGAGATCTCAGAATGTACTGAGGTGGACAGAAGGAAGCACTGTATATCCAGGGATTTCAAGTCTATATGGGGGGAATAAACAGTTTACTGAAATCCCCATGGTTTCAAGAACCAAGTTTGATTGCCATCAAGAACCAAGTCTGATCTCATTTCAAAAGCTTAACCTGGGGAGTAGGCTGAAGTATACAGGACTTAGTTCTCCAAGGCAAACTTCAAAGATATGTAGACACTACATTGCCCTGGCAGCCCACATTTTTTCTGCCTGTAGCCTTCCTTTGGCACCATCAACAAGATAAGACTAAAATTCAGGATTTCAAGAGCCAGTCTTTTATATTATTTTTTCTTTCTTTTTTACCTTTTTTGGCAACCATTTAGTTGATTTTTCTTTTAGCTGAAGTATAGCTGATTTATAATGCTGTGTTAGTTTCAGGTCTACAGCAAAGTGATTCAGTTTTATATATATATATATATATATATATATATATATGTACTTCTATGTATATACATATATACGTGTGTATATATATATAGGATATATATATCCTTTTTCATATTTTTTCCACTATTGGTCATTATAAAATATTGACTATACTCCCGTGTGCTATACAGTAGGTCCTTGTTGTTTATCTCTTTTACGTACAGTAGCGTGTATGTACCATCCCTCTCGCTCCAACCTCTACCTCTGGTAACTACAAATCTGATCTGTTTTTCTATAAGACTGTTTGTTTGAAGTATAATTGATCTAAAAATGCCACGTCAGTTACAGGTGCACACCACAGTGATAATTCCAGACATTACAAAATGATCACCATGATAGGTCTAGTTCCCACCTGTTACATTATTATTGACCATGTTACCCAAGCTGTAAATTTAATCACCATGCCTCATTGACTTCATAACTTAAGTCTGTATTTCTTTATTAATTTATTATATACTTTATTAATCTGAGCCTTGGTTTCCTCATCTGTAAAATGAGAAGCATGAACCAATTAAAGGATTTTTAAGGTCCGTCCACCTTGAATATTCTCCAACTCTCAGAAGACAGATATCCCACTCATGAAGCCAAAGTATGGAAGAGAATTCTCTCTCCTCTGTCAGCAAAAGAACCCAAACTCATCTTATCTACCCATCAGGCTGAGAAGGGGTGACAAATAGCCTCCCAATATGTTTCTATCGTTTATAGAATGAAAAAGAAATCTTTTGGAAAAGTAACTACTCAGCTTGGGCAAACACATTATGTTCCTATGTGAAATATTTGTGTGTATAGAAAACTAGTTTGCATGGTAAAGCAATGACCTCTCATAAAATTTGGGTTGTGCTGCAAGAACAGAAAACCTGATTTGGGCCTAGGCCTCTAAGAAAGGAATTTTTGAGACATAAATAATAGAACAATTCAAGATGTAGCTGGTTTTGGCTAAGGAAAGGTTAGTCATTTCACTGAAGCTACAAGGTAGCAACACAATGGGAGAAGGGTAAAATAGATGAGTGGGTGCTAAAGAAATTATGTATATCACTATTTGCAATTTTTTTAGGGCCACACCCACGATATATGGAGATTCCCAGGCTAGGGGCTGAATTAGAGCTGTAGCCGCCAGCCTACACCACAGCCACAGCAATGCCAGATCCAAGCCACGCCATGTCTGAGACCTACACTATAGCTCATGCCAACACCTGATCCTTAACCCACTGAGCGAGGCCAGGGATTGAATCTATATCCTCATGGATACTAGGCAGATTTGTTTGAATTGGAGCTGTAGCCGCCAGCCTACGCCACAGCCACAGCAACACCAGATACTCGCCACGCCACGTCTGAGACCTACCCTACAGTTCACGCCAATGCCGGATCCTTAACCCACTGAGCGAGGCCAGGGATTGAACCTCTGTCTTCATGGATGCTAGTCAGATTCGTTTCTGTTAAGCCACAAGGAGAACTCCCATTTGCAATTGTTTATCCCATTTTTTTTTCTCTTTGCTCCTTAACATAGAAATGAATTGCATTACAAATGATTTTTTGCCATTTCTTTTTCTTCCTGCACACATTTGCAAGTAAATACTCTACCTGCACCAGCATAAAAGCACACACCCAACATTTAGAATATTAAAAGTTCATCCTCCTTTTCAGATTGATTTTCCTTCTAAATGGCCCTGGATTTACTGTACAGTGCTTGAGAAATCAAAAAGTTCTCATTTGGTTTGGCTGTCCTCCAGTTAAGAGCAGGCGATGTTCTGCCTTATATAAACTTGGGTCTATGCTTGTAACCTCCCTCTGTGCCATGACTCAAGAGTCAAAATAAGAATAATTTGCTCAGTAATGCACTCTATGACAGGGCCTTCAGTCTTAATCATTGCAAAGCCACATTTTACTCTCTGTGAGGCCATTCAAAATAATACAAAGGACACCCATTGGCAGATGAGTCTTTGACAAATCATGGAGTAAATACAAAACACTGTTAACATAAGTAACAGGTATTGAAAGTGTTCTTCTTACCTGGTAAGAATATAAGGCAGATTCCATACTGTTAGTTAACTGGGAGCAGTTGACAGCTTGGAGATTAGAGCCAGTCTACCTGGTTTCAAATCATTTTGAGTAGTCTCCATAACCTTAGGCAGCTTTTCATGCCTTGGCCTTCTCAGTTGTAAAATAGGGATAATAAGAGCCCTGTCTTAAGAGACTCTTATTATCCCCTAGTAAAAAAGTCACTGGGGAACTTGGTTGATGGTCATCCTTACACGTGCTTTTACCAAATATCAGTAATTTCTTCCAGAAGGCATTCCCCATCTCTTTTAATAGATGCCCACTGGGAAAACAGATGAATCTGATCTTGAGATGCTACGGTGGACACTTGGATTTAAAGTAAATGAAAATAGAGAGGTTGATAGCTGAGATTGTTTGAAGAGCTCCTCCATCTTTTCCATGCTTCGAGATTCCCAGATTTGGATTACCTACTCTCTAGGAAATAGGAAATATTTAAAACAGGGGCCCAAATACCCTAATATCCATCGAATCTTAGAGTTGCAAGTTATCTTATAGTTTGTCTAATCTAGAAGTTTGCAGCTGAGATTAGTAGCCATACCTGAGGCAGTTGGACGTGTGAGGGGACGTCCTGGCCTATCACAGTGCCTGGAGGATGCCTAAGACATTTAGTACCAGGGGTTACACAGGACAACCAAATATCCTGCTAAGCGCACACCCACTGTGTGCAGATGGACCTGGAATGCTTGGTTAACATTACTCAGGGAAGAAACATCTTGCCCCAAATGACAATGGTGCCCATTTTAAGAAACACAGGGTCTCCAATCTCTTAATACAGGGATATCATTAGATACAGGGGTCATCCAGCCAGTGTGAGCGCTGGCTCCAAAGTGGAACTCATCCTCTCAAAAAGCCTCACACTCCATGCTTGTCTTGTTCTCAGCATTGGATGGGTCTTTCCTTATATGGAGGCAGTATCTGTCCTCTGGTCTTCATTTTTGCCTGCTGTGAGCCACAGAATAATTTGAAATGAAAAATGAAACTTACCAATCCTCAAAACCAACATAAAATATTTACAAATTATGATGTTGAAGTTGTGGCTCTAAGGAGCACCAGATGTTTCTAAAACAGCAAATCTGCCATTTCTTGTCCTTTCTTTCTCTCTCAACAAATAAATGCAGAGAGCAAAACACCACGGTTCACAGAGGCTGCACCCATATTCTCTCTGTGGTGCAATGCAGCTTTTCCTAGTGGGATAGGAAATATTTTCTCAACGAGATCCATCGGATTTATGACTGGCTCAGCCATGCCTATTACTAGCTCCAGGCTGAACAGTCCCATCACCTCTAAGGCACAGGTGTAAGATCTACCCCAGGAATGAGAAATCTCAATGACGTAATTATGGAGAAGGGCATCTAGCATCTATGCTGTCCCCAGACGTCAGCAGAGGCGGAGAAGCACTCAAATCGGAGTAGAAAACACATCTCCTATGGGCTAGAAGAGCCACTTATGTGACTGGAAAAGCAACTGAATGAGGTTCCGCAGCCAGCTTCCTTTTTGTGGTTGTGGCACTTTTTATCAAAGTCTAACAAATATACAGAAAAGTGCCCACATCCTAAGTGCAGTCTAGAGCCAGTTTTATTGGTGAAATTTTTCAGACTTACAGAACAAAGCTAGATCTCCGGCACACTGACTTTCTGCAATGTTAATGAAAAGAATGGAAAACTACTGTAATTTCTTTATGAATAGATTATAATCCTAAAGCCTGCTATAAGAATAGAAGGAGAGAAAATGAGAAAAAATAAAAATAAAATGAGAAAGGGAGAGAGAGAGAGAAAGGCTCTAGGCTATTTATTAAAAATTCAAAATAAAATAATAAAAATTTCTACACTTTACTGAGCACTGAATAGATGCCATTTCCTAGTGAGACTTACATACTTTGTCTTATTTAATCCCAAGGGTATATATCCATGGGGTAGGTATCATTATTTCCCTGTTACAGAGGAGAAAACCAAAGTACCAAAGTGCCTAGTGCCCACAGTCACAAGGTAAATGACAAAGCCAAGATCGAAATTAAGTCTTTATTCCAAAGCTCTGGTTCTTCGCCACCAGAATCCAAGCCCTGGTCCTTCATCAAAAAGAATTTTAAAAACTGTTTATCAAAATTTACTGCCACCTAATCGTTTTTATTCTCTAAAAATGCAGAGCGTTTATGAATTAACTTCAGAAAAACCTACTGTTATATTCAAGCACGTAAATATAAGACAGAAAGGTCACATAACTAAAAGAGATACTTGAAGTCATCTAACAAAATTCAAAGTCCTTCTTTCTTAGATATATTTAAAAATTGGAAATATGATATTAAGATAATACATCTCAGAGCACACTTAAATTATGTTTAAATTATGCCCACTAAAATTGGGCATAAAATAAAGATGTTCACAATCTACATTGCTTTTTTTTTTTCCGGTCTGAAAATTCTGACCAATGTTGTAAGATAGAAATCATAAATAAGAGTTCTATCTAATTTTTAAAAAGAAAGAAAAATACATAATCCCTTGCAGCTAGAACTATTAGTAATCTAGAAAACACCTAAAGAATTAACTGAAAACCTATTAGTATTCACAAGTCAGTTCAATAAAATGATTGGATGCAAGATAAACATACAAAAATCAATAGCTTTTCTGTAGATCAGTGATAACCAGCTTGGAAATATTGGAAAAACTCACAGGTTTCTGTCTTCCAATCATTAACTGTAGCAGAAGTCAACAATCCTTTTTGAGGGGAGGGGTCTTTTTAGTATATCTAATTTTTTCTTAAGTTGCAATAATAGTTATGATTTTTATAAGGCTAGATATCACCTTTTTTTCAATAAATGACTTTTTTCTCTAGAAGAAAAGATCCAAAAATGAACTTTTTAAAGTTTCAGTACAATGGCTGAAATCATAGTGCAGAAATCTTTCCTCATCAAGTAATCATTTAAAAATTACTGATATAGTTATAGCAACAGCTTATAAAAGAGGATCCCAGAATCCTTCACAAAGGTTATGATAAATTATGTACTGTGGTTTCTTTAGATCAGTACCGTAGTCATTTTTTTTTTTTTTTTTGCCTGGTGGAGGATAGCTTCCTAAAGACAATTTGCGACCCTCAGATGATGTGTTTAAAACTTTTACAAAACCTTTTCTTTTTATTCAAGCAAAGAAAATGTTCTCATTTTTCCATCAACCTGAGTTCCTTTTTACAAAAAACACCACATTTTGTATTGTTCTACCGTAGCCTTACATTAGTGCTCATTGAAAACTCTGAATACAGAGAGGCTGTTCCTAAAGAAAATGCTTTAAAAGAAACCCAAATGTTCAATTATTACTTTCGGTTGCAAAGAATTTGCTGGCACCTTGTTAGAGAACAGAGTAACAAAATCTCAATTTCTCCCATTAGTTAATTAGCACCTTTGCATCTTAAGTATTGGAAGTGTTACATTGTTAATTACCTACAAGTCAGCTCTCAAAAATCAGTGGCTGCTTATATATATTTTTTTCTTATTCATGGGTTTATGCAACCCTGAAAAAAAACAGAACTATAAAAGAGTCTTCCTTGTGCATAGGCTAAATGTTACAAAATGCAGTGTTTAACAGCTAAAGTGAGTTCAAGTCAACTAGTGCCCCTGTATTGATCTCTTATTTCTCCCAACACTTTTCTTCTAATCCTCTCCATAATTACATGAACTGCTAGAGCTTTCCTGAAGCTGTCAATTTCTCCTGCATCTATTTTCAAATGGCCAGTGGAGAAGTCGTCTGGGCAGTAGATCAAACTGTCAATGTTCCCCACTCTGGACAACTGACAATACTCCTGAAGTTTGCTGGCACATCTGTCAAGAGCCTCCTAGGGCTTTTCAAAACGCATCCCCCTTGGAAGAGAGCAAGCAGGGTGGAGGAAGCAGAAAGGTATTGATCCATTCTTTTAACATGCTAATCGACCTGGGGGCTGCTTCAGTCATGGCCAAGCTGGACACTTCAAAAGGAAACTGTTTTTCAAAGTGGAGATGTCTTTTTCAAATACTTAAAACTGAAAACAAATGAATCTAAGTATCAAGTTCACAGTGCAACTCCAAAGAAGGCTAGTCAAACAGAAATGGGATAGTGATATATGCAAAGGTGGCCTGAAATTAATTCATGGTAACAAGAAGTTTGAAAACATACCTTAAGCCTGTGTGTCCATCATAACCAATTAGGATGTAACCTACTGAGTATCTTACATTAATCCTTGGGAGAAAAATTAAGACTGATCCAATTAAACCAATGTAAAATATCAGTAACGCTGGTATTGAGGAATGCTTGGACATCTCCATAAATGGTGAAAATGAGAATAAAATTGTTCATGTCATTAGACAGCTAGACAGAAAAAAAAGGAAGGAGGGGATAAGAGCACCATATGAAAGCATCTAGCCTTTGTTATCAGTTTATTAGTTCATCAATGAAGCATACAGTACAGATAAGACTACAAGACATAATTAAGTGCATAAGATCGCAAAGTATTATTATTAAGTTTGTAAAATTAATTCATCCAACGTGAAGATTTGCTCAGCTCTCAGGTCATGTATTTCTGGGGATGCATTGTTCGCTGTGAGTGGTTATTAACGGAAAAAGAGAAAGCAGCTCTGGTAACGAAGAAGCCGCTGGGGAAGGCAATGGCTGGGAAACCCAAGCATCTCAAATCAGGGAAGTTCTTAAGGACAAAAGCCCATGAGAAAGGCATTCCTTTCTGAACTGCGTCTTAACTGATCCTGAGGTTGGCCCATATTTACCTGCCATGGTATTATGGGAGGAAAGCAGTATTCTGTTAACCTCTGACCCCTGGGATCTGCAGCAGACAAAGGACCAATCTGGAGGCCTGGGAGAACATAGCCAAATGTCAAACAGCAGGGGGGGCGATTGTTAGGGAAACAGTTGGCTTGGGCACAGCAGCTTCGTTGGGGCAAACTGCTATTCACGGAAACAAGCCATGAAGAGATAACCCCATAAAATATGAACAAAATGGGACCTTTTCTGCCTTGCTTCTAAATCGTTAGCTTTATGGGACTTCATGCTGAACAGTATGAAAAAAATCCAATTTGCTTTGAAGCGCATTAGTCTGTCTAACATCCTAATTATTGTTTACATTGCCATTTGCCTTCTATTAAGAATTGAATAATTACCCAGCACTTCATAGTTTAAAAAATACAAGCAAACAGGATTATCTGGGTAATTAAGAAACTGTACCATAGCTTTGTACTGCTGTGGAAAATATCTGTACACGTAAGGGAAATGATAATTATCAATCAACTTACTTCAAATGGTATTTTAAGGATTTTGAGCAATTTGAGATCTGTAACTTATTAAGAAGAGGTTAGTAAGATCACCTTTGAGAAGTGTGGGTCTGTTTAAATCCATCCTTAGAAACAAGAGCCAGATAAGCAGCTGAATTTTCTCATCCACTAATGACACGGAAGAACATACCAAGGACAGAGCCTTCTGCTGTTCTTTAATCCTAATAATCCATCCCAAATGGACTCTGAACAGCATCATCAAACTTTGTCAGACCATGTGGAGCTAAACCAAAGCTCTTCCAACATTCAGATGTTGTTTTAGCTGACCCTGCCTCCACTTGATTATGCTGCAAAGGTTGGCCATGCCCGTTTTCTGCCCTGCGAAATGAGCTCGAACTCAAAACTAATTGAACTTCAAAAACATTTCATGGGAAGTCCTGTTCTTCTTGTTATAGAACACATATGACCAAGGCCCTCTGAAAACAGTGCTGTTTTCCAGTGGAGGGTGAATGGATTGGGTTAAAACATGCTGCATGCGCGCATTTCCATTCTAAGGGAATAAAGCAAAAGTTAAGGACATTTGGAGACACCGGGTGGGATGGGAAGACAGGAATTCAAGAGGCAATTTTCAAACCAAAATAAATACACAAATGGAATAAGGAACAGAAGGACAGTCAGTACACGTTGCAAAGAAATTTCTCTGGGACACAAGTGAAAATAAGGGATTTTAATTGTGATTCTAGGTATGAAGACTGCTGTATTCACTCACGGATGTAGGAACAGGGTGAAAATACCAATGTTGATCTGTACTTTATGTGTTTTCAATATCTATTTGTTGAAGGAATGAATAGATTCCAGCCCACCAGTGACCTAAAGCCTATTTTCGGAACTTCCTGAGATCTGACAATTCTCTCTCAAAGAATTTTATCTTTTTACTTGACGATTTTTCTAAGCTCTTTGTTGGGACACTTCTAAACATTCCTAGCATAATCTGAATAGTGCTATCTCCTCCCACCTCAGAAAGAACAGCAAGATTCCAGCTGAAGCTGTCACTAAACAGACAAGCCAAGGGTTTCACCAAGACTAGGTTCCTTTCCAAAGGTCAAAATGAAATGAGCAGCAGCGGGAGCTAGGGTTGTTCTGCATGGGGCCAGGGGCCCGGGGAGTGACAACCAACCACACGGGGGGGGGGGGGGGGAAAGGGGGGTGCACAAAAAGGGCCCTGTGCAAATATCCAGCTCTCTGCCTCCCACCCCCAATCTCTGGAAGCATTCAAATCAAAACCGAATTAATTTGCATGGTGTCTAAATCACTGGGTTCTGCATAAACAGAAGGAGATTTTGGCTGGAGTTTCCAAAAGAAGCCCTCGTAGCCTTTGTGAAAGGGGGAAATGGGTGTGCTGTTTTGCATGAGGGCGCATACAGAATATGCAAATGAAGGATCTGCTGCCTGCAAAAGCAACCCCGGCGGACAGCTGACGACCCTCATTCACCCAGAAAACGCTCTGCGTCTCCAAAGGGAGTTGTAAGCGGGACCAACCCCATTGTTTCCCAGGAAGCCCAAATAGACCCTGAATATTCATAAAATGTCCATTTAGTCATGGGACTATTAATTACCCTCCAGATCATGGGGCCGAGCGACCTCACCTGCTCTCCTCCCCTCAGATGGCTCAGAGGTAACAGCTGTAAGGGGGACACAGTAAGAAAGGTTTCAAGCCCCCAGTGAAAAAGATCCAGCCTCTCAGGGTCCAGGGGACAGCCGAAGCCTTCTTGAATCAGTCCTTCTCACAAGCACAAACTAAGGAGCGCACTGAGGCATGTCACTGCACACAGATAAACCGTTTTTAAGAAGCCAAGAGCTACAAATTGCTGCATAATTTTATAGAAACATCTAAAGGGTTGAATAAATAAAATGCAGCTCTTCCTAAATGGCAAGCTATCTAAATCTCCTAGATTCTGAAATTTTTCAGTTTTCTTCTTTTATTTTCGTTTTAAAGTGTCTGCAGAAGACAGAAGCACAACCTCTGTACCTGCCAGAGAAACTAGAAGCTTCTAGACTAATGCAGCTCATTAGTCAAAACCCCAACTTTTGGGTCTCATGACCCCTGGACATGCTTAAGACAACTGATGCTCAAACGCTTTTGTTTATGTGAGTTAAAGCTATCAGTGCTTACCATTAGAAAGTGAAGCTAGGATAAATTCATTTAAAAATAACAATAATAAACCCTTTACGTGGTAACAGAAGTTAACACATTTTTATTTTATTTTTACTTCATTTTTTGCTTTTTAGGGCTGCACCTGCAGTATATGGAGATTCCCAGGCTAGGGGTCTAATCGGAGCTACAGCTGCCAGCCTTCGCCACAGCTACAGCAATGCCAGATGCGAGCCGCGTCTGCAACCTACACCACAGCCCATGGCAACGCCAGATCCCTAACCCACTGAGCGAGGCCAGGGATCGAACCCGCAACCTCATGGTTCCTAGTTGGATTTTTTTTCCCCTGCACCACATCGGGAACTCCAGAAGTAACACATTTTAATGAAAAAAAAAAAAAACCTGTATTTTCTAAAGCAAAATTGGTGAGATGAGTGTCATTGCTAATGTCTGGTTTAATGGAGACCAGCTATATTCTCTATTTCCTTCTGCATTCAATTTGATGAGATATTACACATCAGGTACCCTCTGGAAAACTCCACTCATGAGAAAAGGTGGGAGAAAAGGCAAATGACATCTTAGTATAAAAGTTTTGACCTTAGAGACTACATGAAAGGGTCTTGGGGAACTCAGATGGAACCCACTTTGAGAACTGCTGTGGAACAGAGGATGTGATCAGTGCCAGTAAGACCAGCCATTTCACACCACGCTCTACCCTTGTATGTATCACCACTGCTGCCCCTTCCAAAACAAACAAAAAATCCACCTCTACTTTGCAACCTGAACTGGTTTTCATTGCTGAACAGATAATGACCAAACAACCCATTTTGTCACCGTATTTCTACTGGCAATAAAATTAACAATAACATTTTCCACTTCCTAAGTGTTTAATGGTTCTAGGCACATACACACTTATATTTGTATACCACACATAACAGCATATCATCATCACCAATTTGCAAATGTAAACTTGAGGTTAAGGAGGTTAAGTTAGTAACTATGATCACATACTTGAATAAGGAGCACACCTAGAAACTAAATTCAAGACTCAAATTCCAAAGGCAGGTCTGAGTCATGTTGTACTATGTTAACTCACAGGCTGCAGAGATTTTTGAACATTCAGGCATAGAGATGGTTCATAACCGTCATGAAAACAGTTAAGACCCAACTGAAGTAGGAATTATAAACAAGGACCTCATTACTACATTAGTGACACTCAAAGATTTGATATATCATATTGACTCCATGAAACATTACTCCACCAAATAAATGTTTAATAGGAAACAGGCCACAATTTCTTCTGCATTTATTTATTCATTCATTCAATGAACATTTAATGAGACCCCACTATGCTCCATCATCATCAGAGGTGTTACTTGTCTGGTTTTCCAGCACTGAACTGCTCCACCTACATGCTCGCTATCAAGAAGTTTTACTAAACTCACTTGTCCAAGATAAAGCCAGAAAAATAACAAAGCAAGGTTAATCATTCATTTAAAAAAAAAGTACCTATGTGATTTACAAATTAAAGTGTTTGTTTAAAAATATTACCAGGAAAAACTAAGAAACCCTATCAACCAACAAGGAAAAAATTAAAGGATGATATACTCATACTATAGAATATTAATTATGAAGGATGAAGAAGTTATACTCTCTAATCATCTAATATGATGCCCATAATAAATAGCCAGGAATCATAAAACAACATAGGAGGATGTTCCATCTCTGCTATTTTTTAAAAAATACATGCTTATAGATATATTTGGATTATTTGCCAAATTATAGAGTGGCAACTCAGACAAAGTTGAAGAAGAGTTTGAAGCCTAATGTTCTTTGGTAACATTAAATTAATGAACCAAATGCAAAATAACAAAAAACAACAACTAAAGAAACAAACAAAACAAAAAAATAAAAAAACTAAGTATTAAAATGCAATGATGTGAAAGTCAAACCTGTATCATGATCACCTATGCTTTGCACGGTAGGAGTTGAAAAGCCATATAATTGGTCTTTCTCCTAAAGACTCAAGTCTTAACAGAATAATTATGTCTTAATTCATTTTTGAAAAGTACAAGGAAGCTCAGTCAGATTAAAATAAGTCATCACATCTTAAATACCGGATTCAGAAATCCCCCCTAACTGAGATCATTCCTACGTGATGCTTTGCTGAATCCAAAATAGACACCATTGCCTGATTCACACTCACAAAAGAAGCCTGGTCACATGTAGAAGGGAAAATAATAAAAAAAAAAAGGTATAACAGAAAAAGGACAATAATTAAACCCTGCTCTTCTTGTATGTAAAGAATTGCATCTTTCAATGATCACAGCCATGTTTCAAAGCCAGAGATAAAAGCAGCCATGTGATTGAAGCAACTGATTCTTAAAGACATGATTCAAAGGTAGAAGAAACATTTCAAAAGTGGAAAGGATATGAAACAGCATCTCTCTGAACTATGTTTTAAATGCTTTCTCTCCAGTACTTCTTTCTCCTAAGATCATTCTACTATATATTAGGAAAATGAAGTAACCATTTTTTTTTTAAGCACAGCTATTTTCAGAGCACACAAATGAAATATTTACATTTTACAGCCATCAAAGCATTTCTATCTTGTTCCTTTTCGAAAGAGCTCTTAAGATACCTTTTGTTTACATGAAGGCATCATATATGTAATGATATACAATATAGATACTAGATATATAAAACTCCAAACAATTTAGAGCACAATTGTATATTTTAGTAAGGTTTGATCCTTATCCAGCTTAATTTTGTTACAGTTGTGATGACTGGACCTTAAGTGACTCCATAATGTTTCCTTTTTATTAGCACTATTTTTATATATGCTCTCTGAAAATTTTGCTTATTAATATTTCACAAAGAGTAAATCTGTGACTTTCATTTTTCAGCTTTTTAATTAAGCAAAAAATAAAGCTAATAAAGAATCTTTTCCTCTCTTCCTCCTGCTTAATATTTCTGAGGTAATAAAAACTGCTCTGTAAGATATCTGGAACATTCCGTCACAAAGGGGGTATGTGTGTGTCAGGGGTGGGGGGAGGTGGGTTCTGAGGTGAATTTTGTGTCCTTTTTCTGAATAGCTAGAACAGTTACTTATCTTCTGCACCCGTTCACTAGGCAAGTTCAAACTACAGCCCATGCCAGCTAGACATTCTCCTGGAGAAGACAAATGAGTGCCTTACACTGTTTTTTTGTCCTGCTGAGACAGAGCCCAATCATTTCAGAAAATGTTATTCAAGAGCAGAATGAACTTGCAGCTGCTTCAGGGGGCAAGACCGCCATCACGCTACTGCTCTTGACACTTTTGACGGGCTCCTCACCCTCCATCTGCATTAGCATGCACTCCTCAGAGGTAAGAACTCTAAGAGGAAGTGTAGTTCTGTCCCCAAGGTCCCCTGAGGACTCTGGCAGATGACCAGGGTTAGATTCAAACAACAGCTCACCCCAGGCCCCCACCCGTCCTGGCCATTTTGGTCCAAGGATCTTTTGTCAAACATTTAAGATCTTAATCAATCTTCACTCTGACCTCCCAGACCCCAAGGAAGATGGATGAGGAAGTAGGTGACCTTTCACCTGTTCTTCTATTTGTCCTGCCACAGTAGACCCATTGAAAAGACAAGTGAGGAGGAACCTGCCGCCAGAGTTCTTAAGATGTGCCCATTCTCCTTTATATCCTTTCTTAAGCTCTCTTTACATCGTGGTCTTTCTTGTCCCACTCCCAAATCACTTTTCTTTCACTCAGAGAAAAGTTCTCTTTGCTATAGGGGAGGAGAAAAAAAAAATGACACTCTCCAAATATCATTTTCAAATGGACCTTATTCTTTCTTAGGGCAAAGGCAATGCTTCCTATCTTTGTCCTTGACTTCCAAGAGTGGCTGAAAGATGGACTTTCCTTTTACCATTTCAACTCAGCATCCTGAAAGTCAATGGCTATGACCTTGGTAAGAGCAGAGTGATAAAAGAAATGTAAGCTGAAACATCAGTTTAATGTTTTATAATCTAAAAGGTGACTTTTTATCCAGTTTTATATCACTGTACCCTCACAGCAAGTTTCTAAGCTAAGTACAATTATTATCCACCCATTTCCTAGATGAACCAACCAAGAGAGTTTAAAAAACATGCTCAAGGTCTTGATTCTAAGTGATCAAATTGAAACACATTGCCTTAGGATCCATGTTCATTATGTTCTGCCTTGATAATCCTGATACCCCAGTAATGATGGCCTGGATGGAGACAACCATTTTTATCACTCAAGATCTTTACAGTCTTGAGGCATCTTTAAAAAGTCTCGCTCAAGTATGGAATTTAAGACTTTGCACTCAAGTTTTCTCTTCCTCCCCAGATTCATCAGATTCACCTGGTAGCCTTAAAAATAAGCAAAGTGCAAGGTTGTGTGCAAAAACTATCTTCTTGAAAGAGTTAATCATTTTATGAGTAACAAGGAAAATACCTGGGTAGCAAGAGAGAAAAGGATGAAGATTCTCCAAAAAGCTTAATCAACCATCCCCTTCCATTAAATATCTGGCCTTGAGTTAGGAATGGGCTGCTCAGAAATGGGGTGGACCTAAAACATCAAGGCCCTCCCTTTCCATGAGCCATGTGATGAACTGGATTCCCAAGATTATTTCCATAAAGCAAACCACTCCAATGTTCAATTACCTTCACATTCACTTCCCCCTCTATCTTTTTCTCTTTTCCTTCTAATTTGGGTTGTAAAAATGTCAAGGAGTTTCACAGTGCAGCAATGTATGAGTTACTGGGCTCTGTGACAATTGAAAATCAATGACATTAGATACTGAGAGATGTATTAATGCCAGAAACGAGAACATTGGAGCAAAAATGAAAGATGATGCATTTTTTTAATACATATGTAAGAATCTTGACATGTAAAGACGTGCAAGTCCTGTTTTACACGAATCAAAAAGGCAGGATAATTTACTCTAAGATATGATGCGATGTCATTGCTCTGTTCTTTCCTGTTCCTGCGATGATGATTGTAATTTAGGTGCCAATAACAATACATTCACATATTTTCTAATATAATGCCAGAACGTACTTTGGGGTTTCAATTTGGTACAGCTCACCTAGTAGTTGGTAGGTCAAAAGCAAACAGAATGGTAAGAAATTTATCTTAGTAAGAAACAAAAACCTGAAATTCCAGCTTTTAAATTTTCAAGCTTACAAGTTTACCTTTTGACTCCAGATCAACAGAAAAGCCTTTATTCTATTTACAATGAAATGAAAAGGCATTCATTGTTAGCTACCCTTAGAAATAACTGTACAGATCAAGAATGACAATTTTTGAAAAGTATGAACTCTGAAAGGAGAACCGTAACTCTATGACACAAAACTACCCCAAATGCAACTTTCTTTAGGTTATAACTGTTGATTTCTAATCAGTCAAGTGGATTCCTCCATAGTTAATCCCACCCTGTCATTAAGATAGTTGAAATGCCAGACAAATTGTTTGGCAGTCAGTTATTATGGGATCTTTAATCACCAAATCAGATGAACCATGTGGCAGTACAGTCTACAGCTCAAGAATCACTCTGAGAAAAGATTAAACTGATCCTTTCCATGGATGGGACCGAACATTACATGCTTTAGTAGTAACCATAATAAGACTGGCAGCAGCAGCCTATTGATAATCACTGAAAATAAATACCAAGTGGAAATAAAAACCTTGGGGTAACTGATTTTTTTTAAAGCCTTAATCCACACATGACATAAGCAATCCATAGAAATATAGATTACTCCCAGCCCTTATTCAAAAACAAAGATGCTATAAAGAAAAAAACTTTGCAAAACCCCCAGAAAGGGGAACTAAGGAAAGAGAGAATTGCAGACAATGAACTTCAGATGAGAGAAAGTCACCTTCATAATATAATAAGTAGCAATTAACAAGATAAAAAAAAATTTGTGTTTCTTTGAAAACTCCATAATCAAAATGAATCACAATTTACTAGTGCCTCTGGCCACAGATTGAATAAGAAGACTCCTCCTAGCTCTTTATCACATCCTCTGGGAAATCAAGAGGGCTTTCATCAAGATTCATTTCACTTGGAGACCCTATCAATGGGCGCCTGGTCGCAGAGAATGCACTTGAAACCTTGTCACTCCACTTTCCTGGGTCATGTCTACACTGGTCCACAAGGCAGGAAAAACTGGACTCTTTTTACACAGCTCGATTTTAATCAGCAGGAGGAAACTGGAACCACACCTCCTACTTCCATATTTACAACATTCGTGTGCATGTCCATTGACCAGAGATCACTGGTTGGAAAATGTCCCGGCCCTCTTTAGGAAAGGATCAATCAAGCCTGTTTCTTCAGCTTGTTCATTTACATTTCAGAGAGTGCATCAAGCCAGTTCAGATCTAAGTGCCTGTTAGCAAATGTGTTTGGCCTTCTGCTGATTACAGCAGCATCATTTATTTGTCAGTATTAGAAATGTCTTAGCTTTGCCACCTGGAGCTATAGCACTTACTCATTAGACCCCTCTGTCCCATCACATCCCACAGGGACTGCTAATTACTGGCTTGAGTCCATTTCGTCTCATCTCTGATTTAATTACGTGCACAAGGCCAGATGAAAAGTTCAACATGGCTCTCCTTACCTTGGCATTCTCCATTCCGTTCTTCATGCCCAGCATTGCACAGGCAGTTGCCAATGGGTACCAGCCATTCACCATCTGCCCCACAGTACATTTTTGGCACATCCTTCTCTTCTGAGTTATTGACACAGGAGCCTCGAACTTCCACCAGAGAAGACGTATCCGCCCCTGTGACGGTGTCTGGAAACTGGGCCAGATTGCGAACTGTGAGCGGACACTTCTTGTAGAAGACGCGGACGGATACCAAGGCGATGCAGGCTCCCACATCCTGAAACGCCAGATAGAATCCCTTTTTGCTCAGTGGCCCCACATCCCGGATCTCTGTGTTCAGCTTCATGATTCGGTCGCCAATGTCCACCTGGGTGAAGCTCTCGTCGGCGGCGATGGTGTCAATTTTGGCAAACTGGCTCTCTCGGATAAAACGCTCTTTGTCATTGTCTGATTCGTAGTAGTAGAGGTTAAACGTCTCCTTGCACGTGCCCATGACACCCGGAAGACTGTTGCAGTCCCTCAAGGTGAACTTGATCTCGATGTACACCCTCTGAGCCCCTTCTCGGGTGATCCAATCAGTTCGCAGCCAGTTATTCTGGCTAGGTTCCATCACGTTGCACACTTGGTAGGTTCGGATTGGCGTATTTTTTTCATCCATAATACTCACTTCCTCCCACTGCAAAGATCCAAATGAAACGCATCAATTACAAAAATGTCCAAATGCAGTGATTTATCACTTCGATTTTTGCCCTCATAGGGCAGTGATGTTTTTTGTTTCAAAAAGGAAGAAAAGAACCCAGCCCCAATTCCTCACTAAGCTGATACAGTATGGGGGAAGTATTTTCTTTTAATTATTTCACAATTTTGCTTAAAAGCCAGAGGTATTTCTGGATTTATTGCTTTTGAGTTCTCAGCAGTTCCTCGTGGTGGTCTAACAACCTCAAATTCACCTATTACAACAGCTACAATTTCAAGTGGCAACAGTTCAAATTTTCTCATAAGTGAAAAACTAGTATGTGTATTGTTTCAACAACTGAGCAGAGACCTGCAAATTAAGAGCAGGAAGAGGAGAGCTTGCCAAAAGGAAGACAATTATCAGTTAATTAGTGGTGCTCCTGTCAGAACTTTTCTCTCTAATATCTAAAAAATAGTCAGTCTATTTTTTTTTCTTTTTGTCACTGTGACTATTCTTTACAGGGGTTAAAAAAAAAACTCATCATTCTAGTTTTGGTAATCCTGAGAGGATAGAGAGTAAACTTTATGGTTGGATTTCTCAAATACACTGCCATTTATGATGGTAGAACACTTTTCAAGAGCATGCATTCAGTGAAAAAGTTTGCATACTGTTCTTACTTTTAAAACAAAGGGATATAAGTAAACAAGAATGCACACGTGCTTTGCTTTGAAATATTCTGTGGACTTTTGAGAATAACATGGTAAGTAGTATTTCTAATTGAAACCCCAAGAAAATTAAAAAAGGATGGTAGGGTTTTCTGTCAATCTAATTCCTAACAAAAAAGATTCTAATAAGTGGGACAATCAGCAAATCTAATAGTGGGAATAACTCAGCAAAATTCACTGTGACTAGCTGGAGTTTCATTCTTGCTGTAGCTTTTAAAATAATCCTAAAAGCAGCAAGATAATTTTGGGGCTCCTACCAGACTGATAGGCAGTCTCCAAATCTTTGTTAATATCTACAGTAAAGCATTTATATAGATCTAGTATAAATCAGCTTAAGTATCTAAAACATGAATATAATTAGAAGAAGAAAAGAGTTAAAAAAATCATATTCTATAATAGCTCCACTTAAAGCTCCATTCAACCCAACGAAGTACATAGAATCATAATGTATCTTTTAACGGGTTTCCCATCTGTGCATTGGAAAACTATTAATGGATGGAAATGTTACTATGTGAATGCATAAAATTCTCTATCCCTTTCATCTGCCACCATTACGAAAGCTGGAACTGGGAGGGATAAGTGCCCTGTGGTGATTAAAATTTCTTTTTATCCACTAAGCAATAAATCACCAGTAATTTACTTTTTGGGGAAATTTCATGTATATCTAAAAATACATCCCCACCTCCAAAAAAAAAAAAAAACCGACTCTGCATGCTTCTCATCTCAGAACAAAGGAAATATGGAAAAACACATTTCTCGTTGTAAATGGAAGCACATAGGGATATCTCCACAGAGTTCACGCAGATAATTCAAGTCTAATTTGAATTTTCCAGCGAGAACTTAATTGTGTAAACACATTGATCAATTCACACAACAATGACAAATCTCTCCCAGTTTTGCATTTTACAATCAGTGTCAGAAACTCAATATACTCCTTTAAATGAACACTGCCAAGAAATTAGGTTTTTGCTACAATGTTGCCATCAGGACCCATCACTTTCCATTATTTTCATATTTTGCTTAGTTGTTCTGAAGGAAAAATGAAAGAACATTGCCTATAATTCATTTTTGACTTGGTGGTATTGTCAAATAAGTTTTCTTTTATCTTTAAAAATAACAACCACCAACAAACAAATGTCATTATTTTCAAAATGATAATCCTAAATGTGATAATCCTAAATTTCCAGCCAAGAAAGATGTGAACTGTTCTAATAGTAAGTAGAGATTTCAAAATATCCAAATATGCTTTTAAGAACTTTTAAAAACCAGTCCATTCCTACCCGGTAGATATCCAACTTACTCTTTTATTTTAAGCCCGAAAAAAGTCTTCTTTATTACAAACTAGAAATTAATTAAACTTTACAATTTGACATGTAAGTTCTCAGTGGCTACTATGTATTATTTTGGAATGACTAATTCTATTATACACAAAAAAAATTTCACTCCTTACCCTTCCTCATACTTAAAACATTACTCACAAGGTATTTAAGGAAAGGAAAAAAAGTATATTCTGTATTCAGAAGTCCACATTCTGCCCACAAAAAGTTCTGGGTTGTATACAGTCAGCTATGCACAGTATTTTCCTTTAAAAGGACATCAGACAACCGAAAGAAGTTTCTTGTCTAGAAAAAGTGACCAGGTGCTCTTTCAACAGGTGTTGGGAGCTGGGGTGGGGGTGGAAGGTGTCTGCGGCATATTAAGTTGCAGTAAAAGGTTTCCAGAAACTAGATAGACCATGAACTATACTGGAAAGTGCATTACTGGTTTGCTTTGAAATAAGTCACATGTATATTTAGTGTAACAAGTCAGGTCCAAAAAAATTATACTAGACTACCCTCTCTTGAAGCTGAACGGGAAAGGGCAATAAGAAAAATCAGACTTACTGAAATTCTGAATGCAAGTAATGATACCTTCTAAGCTTCAGTTTTGCCAGCAGTTCGAATACATTCAACCTACAGAGCGCTACCCCGGGTGTAGCATGGGAAAGCCCCCTTGAATCAGTGACCTTTCCAGGGTATAGGATTAACAAGGGTCTGACTCTCACAAGATAAAGCTGTACCTTTCTTCGCATTCAAAGGACGAGGGCAATTGCCTGCAATCAGTGGTGAATACAGCCTGTCTACACTGCCAGAGACCTGTCAGTCACTCTCCCTCCTTAAAAAAAAAAATGGTTTCGAGGGCAGGCTAGAATTTTTCAGCAAAGATACAACCAACTACAGTCAAGTTCAGGCAGAGAAACAGGAAAGCAGGGCAATCTCCATTTCATTTCAAATGGTTTACAGGACTTACTTTGGGAAAAGGCAGCCTAAATTTCTCCATTTTCAGGACTGCTTTCTTGCCTTGTCTTATTTGTGAAACCCATCTTCTGTAACAGTCTCTATGAATCTTTTTTTTTTCCAGTCCTTTATTGTGTATTCAATGGCCAGGTGTGAAGCACCACACCGGGTTCTGGTATTATAATTTTTGCCTGAAAAAGACTCCTAATCTTTCATCCCCATTGCTTTCGATCAAATGGCTCAGTCACAAATTATTGAGTATGTAAAGGTGGGATGATGTGCTTCATTTTTAAAGGATTTGAGAGTTATTTCAACTTAGCAGAAGCCAGAGTTACATGCTGTATTGATTTATTTCCAAAGCTGATTCATTCTGACTGTCATGGGGGACAGGGGGAGGGAGGAGAATGTGGCCATTGACCTAATTCTACTCTCTGAATCTTCCGATGGAGGCAGTGATGGCAAATTCAAGAAGAAATGAAGAGTGATGCACACTCTCATACTTTATAATCCAGCCTCCCCATCCTCAAAGATCCAAGATTACAAATAACTTAACTTTGCCCATTTAGTACCAGCAATACACACACTCAAAGTTTTTTTTTCCTTCATAGAAAAAAACCGGCACATGTTCATAAGGCTTTCTCTTCAGTGTGCGAGAGAACAGCAACCGACTTGAGGCTGTCATAGCAAGTTACGGAGCCCCCCGCTGCTCACACACAGAACTAAACCTGCTCCTGGTAAAATCAGAAATGTTTTCTCCCTGGTGTCTTTATTTATTCATTTTCCTCATCTGGAAACAGAGCAATTGCTTTAAAATTAACCCTGTCAGGGCTTCATGGTCATCACAGTAATAGGTATAAATACTAATTTGGTCCCCAGATCATATTTCTTGTCGGTATTTTAGTTTTAAATAGGCATCTAAGGCTATGCCTCCACCAATCTCCTAATTTTGAAACCCCTTTCTGCCCTTTTGGATTCCAGTTCTTCCATGACAGAGCTATCCAAAGGGGGTATAGGATTTCTCCAACAAAGCGTAATTCACTTCATAGGCCATGGCGGAAATCTGACCCCCTCACCACAATCAACAAGAATCAAGCCATTAGGACTCTCAGAAAGTTGCTAATCACTCCTTTTTACCCTGTGGATCAGAGAGCAACTCGGAACTTACCCCTCCTTCCAGAGGGCTCGCTATCCACCCAAGTTCTCCCTGAACAGATCTGGAATCCAATAAGGTAACTGCAAAAAAAAAAAAAAGGAAGAAGAGAGACAGAAAGAAAAAAAAAAAAGAAAAGAAAAAAGGAAAAGAAAAGAAAAAGAAAAAAAAAAGAAAAGTGATTAATTTCCAATTGCAAAAAGCCAATACTACAAAAAACCATTTGCCTGAGTGTTTCCATATGTGCTGGGGGGGGGGGTATGCATATCCAACTCTGATCGAAACTTAAACTTGGTCTCACTTATGTAAATAATCATTACTCACTTGATCTTCTCCCCTCTTTAAATCTGCAGGTTCTTATTTATTTAACTTGCTTAGCATTTAAAATTCCATCCCAGGCCTCAGTTGATTCATTTTCTAAAAAGGATGAATAGGGAATCTCAAGTACAATTCGAAAAATAAATATATCTATGTCCAGCAGTTACACTCCAGAGCAAAATCTGCATTCATCTCTGTCTGGTATCTACTAGAGTTATTTGTTTTTGCAAGTTTCAGATGACCACAGAACTCATCATTATGGTGACCCAGCCACAAGTGAATTCTATCAGAGAGTACTCAAAGGGTCAGGAAAAGGCTCTCCCCTATCATTTTTTTTCCCCTCTCCACCACCAAATAAATAGGCCCTGGATGTGGTATCCGCTACTTTTGTAAATATCAAAGTTTCAGAAGGCAGGGAGTGGGGGGTGGGAAGGGGGGGATGGCAAGTTTGTGCAATTAGAATGCAAATGCACTGAAGTATTTTCTCTCCCAGGTCTTTTTGTGGACAATTCGGAGACTCCTTCGCCCAAGAGGAAGTCACTGGTTTAAATTTTAGGTAGGGAGGGCTGCCTAATAGATTTAGTGTGCCTACTGCTACACCTAACTGTGTGTGTTCAAGCTCAGGGGGGCCGGGAGGGCCTCCACGCAGCGGTTGTACGACGCCCAAGCCCAAGCCGGACCGGTCCTAGGCATCCAGAACGTTGAAAAGGACCCGATGCATTCCGACCCTCTCTACATATCCTTTCCCACCGAGATCTGCAGGTCTGGGGGTCGAAAGGGCCATCTCAAAGGAACCACTGGGTTATTAATCTAATCTGAGGCTGGCTCTTCAAACTGGGGGGAGGGGTGGGAATGGGGAGCCGCCCTCCTTGCTCCCGTGCACCCTAACTCTCAGTTTTGCCTCTCCCAGGCCCCTAAATTCTACCCACCTCCGCTCTCTCATTTCGCCCCAAAGTCAAAGGAGTTAAAATGAGCCTCTCTCTCCTGGTTTTCCCCGAGAAGCCTGAATTCCTAGAGCCTGTTAATTATTTTAAAATGTAGAGCCTTCCCTGGGTCGCTCCCGCCCGGAGTGGCGCCCCCCTCCTCATCCCCTCTTCTCGGTCCCTAGAGAAAAGCCCGCTACATCCATTTGGATTTATGTAAGGTGGATTAGGGACACAAAGGGAACAATAAGACCCAATTTACAAAAAAAGGGAGGGAGTAGAAAGGGAGGGTAAAAGGGAGAAAAGAAAACGTGATGGGAATAAAAAGCAACAAAATGAATTAATTTTTAAGGAGGAGGAGGAGTCGGGGGTGACACCCCCCCTATTTCTACATCAGCCTACAGCTCCACCATCGCCTTTTTTGTCTAGGGCTCCCAAGTTTTGCTTCTAAAAGAAAAAAGCAAGGGGGAAAAAAGAAAAGAAAGAAAAATCTCCTCTGCGTCTGGTGCAGAGGTCCTGGGGGACGTCCTAACAAGTGTGCAAAGTAGGAGAACGCAGGATCCACGACTCCGATCAGAGGAATTTGGGACCTAGGGGCTGCAGCGGCCGAGATGGCACTAGAAGCCACGTCGGAAGGAGGGAGGAGATGGACAGAGTGGGAGAGCGCCCCTTTCCTCCCAAGCCGTGTCTGCCGGCAGGTGTGTGAATCTCTGAGAGTCTCTGTCTGGCGAACACTGGGTACCGGCTAACCAGCTAAGGCTAAGTTGGTTTTTGGCTCCCTCCTTCGGAACAGGGAAAATGATAGATTGCACGGGAATGGATGGACGGATCTTGGAGAGATGGACGGATGAATGGATGGATGGATGGATGAATGGGAGAGGGTGGGGAGGTGAAAGAGTCGGCAAGACTGAGGCGCCCAGGCTAGAGCGTGAGCATTCGCCAGAGCACACGCGCACACAATTAGGACATTCGCGCACAGGCACACAATTGCTTGCTTACACGCGGGCACCCGCGCACCCACATACACGCATTTGCGCTTGCGCTCATACACATGCACACGCAATTCGCCTTTCTCTGAGATCATCAGAAACTAAATGATCACCCCCACCTCCCCGACACAGACACACACACTGCCTTTTCAGCACGTCCAAACAGACTCGCAGAAAACTGAGCAACGACACGGATCCAGTCAATCCCGCGCGCTCCCTCCAAACTAACCGGGTGTACAGTGGGCAAAAAGCTAAACATCTAGGATATTCAACTTGCTGGCAGGTTCCCCAGGGTCTGCAGGTTGACCTGAGGTGAGGCGCTTGGGGCTCACTAGGCCAGTGGTCGCACCCCCAGGGCTCAGGCCTCTGAGGGGGAGAAACGTGTCTGACGCCGGGTGTTAGAAATCAGGTCACCGGCGACGGGTGAGCTGCGCCACGACCGCTGCGCGGCGGAGGCCGGGCAGCCGGGTCCTGGGAAGCGCAGGGCTCGGGGAAACTTTGCAGAAACCAGAGCTCGGGAGGCTTTCGCAAGAACCCAGAGAGCAGCACGATACCCTCAAGTAGGTCCAGGCTTCCGTTCTCACTCAGCCTGTGGTAGGAAGAGGTTCACAGAATTTATTTATTTATTTGTTTTTATTTTGGTGTTGGTGGCCGTTTATCCCCGCGGGGTGCCTTAGGCTGCCCTCGCCGGTGGATGCTGATAAACTTTGTCCTTTCGCTACAAACTTGGGCAACCCCGCCACAAGATCCGGTCACCTCCCCGAAGCAGGCTGCCCGGCCGCTTCCCGCCTCTCCTTCGGGGATCCCCTCGCCCCGTCCCCCTTCTCCGGAGTCAGGGCGCACTGTTCACGCCCCGGGATCCCCCTACCCACGCCGGCCTCGAGCTCCCAAGGACCACTCGTCCGCCGATCGTTGCCTCCCTGTCCCAGACGGCAGAAAGGCGGCCCTACTCTTACCTTCATTTGCGGGATACACCCTGGAACCGGTGACAGCGTCGCAAATCCCAAAGAGAAACGAAAAGAGGACGAAATAGAAAATCCCAGCCATGGTTCGCCGGTGCCAACGTTGCTCCTGCCGCTTCTATCCCAGTGGAATAAATGCTTAAGTTAGGAGTGCAGCAGGCTGAAGACATTGCCAAGGGGGTGGGCTCGGCCGGTGACGCGCGCCCGCCAGCCCCGGGCTCTCGTCCAATGGTAGAGCAGAGGGGGCGGTTTGGCCCCGCCTCCATTAGGCAGAGCCGCCCCGACGTCCCGCTCTCCAGGCTCGGCAGGGCTCTAGGTCTCCCCAGGCTCGGGGTGGTTCGGGGAAGCTGTGCTGTGTCCCGCCCCCGCTGGAGGTAGACGACTGGGTTTCCAGACTGCACCTCGGGGGTCCAGCCCTGGGCGACAGAAGGAGCTTCGAAAGATTCTGAATTGGTTGGAGGGAGTCCGAGGGATGGTGGGAGCCCCCACATCCCCCACGGGCGATTTGAGATGGAGGAAAAGGCTCTTTTATCGCCATTAAAAAAAAACAAAAAGTTTGAAGTTGACCTGCCTCTTTGCTGTTGCTCTTTTCTGAGGGTCGAAACGTTGGCGTCCCGTGCGCCCCGACTGGGGCTGCGCATTCACTCCTGCGCTCGGCCATCCTATGCTACCTGGCCCCCTTTTGTGTCTTTGTGGCGCATCTCCCTGTGAAATGCTCTTTGGGGGAAGATTTGTGTCTTGATAACTCCTTTTCCCTAGCTCCCAGCTGCCTGGAGAGCGGGGACCTAATCAGTTCCCAACGTCGGGAGAGCGCTCAGCCAGAAGCAGGATTCTGTCACTGTCTCCAGAGACCGAACGAAAGATTTTCTAGCAACGGAGGAGCCCCTCTGGCCGCATCTCCGGCCCCTGGACTGGACAGGACTCCCCCAAACCTGGCAGGACGCCCCGAGATGACCTTGACTGCCGAGAACCAACTGTGTGTTTCCCGGGGGAAGTTCCTGACTAGCCAGTCCCGGCACAGAAGGCAAAAGCGAAGAGTAGAAGTAGGTTGCGGGAACTTGCCGCAGCACAAGGCTCACGGGAGCCCGGGCGCTGCCCAGAGTGGTTGCTGCAGCTCGGCGCTCCCGTTACTCCCCTGCGCTGGTCTGCACAGCTCTTGCAGCCCCCGGAGGAGGTGGTGGGCCAAGGGACCCGCAGAAATCCGCGTAGCTGCGCACACTGCGGTGCCGCGTGTGTCACTGTGGACCTCCTGGGGGCGCAGGCAGCACGGAGCCGTGGTGTGTCCCCCGATGCCCCGACCGCGGATGCAGCCAACTGAGAGCTGCCCAGAGACCGCAACGCCGCAGGCGGCCGGGGAACCGGCCCCCTACGCGACTCGGTGAATTCTGCGGACGCCCGAAGGCGCCCCGATTCCTGAAGAGGCCTCTCTCGTTCCCTCTCTCAAACCGCCCCTCCTCTGGCTCCCTAAGGGCTAGGGCCGTGTTTTCCTGCAGAGCCAGGGTCCCGGCGGGAGCCGACGGCGGGGAGATGGAAGCGCCTTTCCCCTCTCCCGCAGCAGCTCATCGTGAACCAACCGCGCCACCTGCCGGCCAGAAAAGGGAGTACGCGGCCCCCGCGGCAGGGCGAGCGGACAAAGACCGCGAAGTGCACCTGGCGCGGAGAGGAGGTGTGTCCGTGGGGTATCTTTTCATCTACCCGCCGTTGTTCCGGGCACCCAGGCCTCTTCTGCGGAGTGTTGGCTGGCAGCCGGAGAGAGGGCCGGGGAGTTCTGTTGCGCTTCTCGCCGGCTGGACAGAAGACGGAACCTGAAAGCCTTTCAAGGGGAAACTCCTAGTCAACATCTCGGGTTGCCTGAGTAGCTGCTATCTCGGGGGGGGGGGGGTCCTAGATAAAGTAACGACAGGAGGGGTGTAGGGAGATGTTGCGGAGAGAGCAGTTTCAGGTCACTGGCCGCCGTGGCACAACGCGTCTCCTCCACCGCGCAAACTCAGACCCAGGCTAACAAGATGGGCAGCTTTTACTGGAGCACGTTTGGCAAGGCGCTGGGCATTAGCTTGTGAGTCGGTGGCCTAGAGGGGCAGCTCCTGCGGCTCCAGACATTATGGCTTCTTCGTGAAAGACACGCTGAAATGCCAGTTTGAGGAAGTGGGTTTCATTTATTGTAGTTACCGAATTTACACAAGTAAAAACGAAGTGGTGGTGGGGTTGCACATGGGGGATATATTCGTGCGTTTGTATAAATTATTTACAAAAACTGCACAAAATCCTTTTAAGGAATGCATTTCTAGGTTCTTTCATGTCTCCTTGAGTTTTACAGGAAAAGATGAATGTTTGTCCCTGTCTTTCTGTACACAGACTCAGCAGAGGAAAAGCGCAATCTGCATTATTTTTAAACCGTTTTTAAAAAAAATAGTTGCTGGTTTCCTCTCTGCAAGATTTGAGATTTGCATGTATGGGTGGTTGAAATGGAAAATTGACTGCCTGCCTCCTTAAAAAACAGTAAAATTTCTAAAACATGAACCATTCCCTCCCCCATATGCACACGGAATATTAAAATCTTTCCAGCCACAGCTGCCTGAAAGCAAGGCTTCATTTGTTAGGGGACACTCGGTGACGTCCCAGTCCCCCCTTTTCCTCCCATTTTCCTTTTCAGGCCCCAAAGCACCCAATAATCTGGGAAAAACTGAACTATAACCTCCTCTTTAAAGCATCTCTGGGCTGAAGATCAGAAGTGAGCTGCTAAATAGGATCGCTTGGATTTCTCTAGAAACATTCCTATTAAAAAGGGAAAAGAGAGAGAAAGAATAGGGGAATAGAGGAATAAATAGAAGAAACAGGATGGGAAAATGTTGGTATTTTTTCATGCTGAATAAAGGGACTCACGTGAATTCACTATACTCTTCTTTCTATGCTTATGTGTGTTCAATGTTTTCCATAATAAAAGTTAGAATAACATTTTTTTTTTAAAACCAAAATGCGATGCTGAAAATTCACATAGTGGCAACTTGGAGGAAAAGAGTTCTACTGTAACAGACATGATTCCCCCCACAACAGAGGGCAAAAATGAGGGAGTTCCTGTTGTGGGTCAGGGAGTAAAGGACTCCACATCATCTCTGTGAGGATGCAGGTTCAATCCCTGGGCTCACTCAGTGGGTTAAAGATCCAGCGTTGCTTCAGGCTGTGGTGTAGGTCACAGATATGGCTTGGATCTGTGGCTATGGCTGTGGCTGTGACATAGGCCTCAGCTGCAGCTCCAGTTCAATCCCTAGCCCAGAAACTTCCATATGCTGCAGGTGCAGCCATAAAAAAAAAAAAAAAAAAAAAAATAGGGCAAAGAAAAAAGAAAAAAATTATAATGGTCCTGGCCCACCATCAATGCATACCCCTGTCTATTGGAAACACTTTGGAATTTTCACCTTGGAACTAGAGAGTGTTTATAACAAATCAATCTTTCACTGGAGTCATAAGCATACGATAGAATATCACACAAAAAGCACCTAAAATCACCTGGTTTTAAGATACTCGAGTAAAACTAGCTTCCTAACTGCTGTAAAAATTCGAGAGTATTTTGAACCCAATGAGAGACATATCAAAATATATATGCTTATAAGCTTAATGAAAATAGTAAATCAATAATTTGAAGTTTTTGATATAATTTTTCCTTTCTGTGCAGTGCCTGCCATAAAGACTTGAGCTACAACGTGCATTTTAAATGCTTAATTGAAATAACATTGAATTTCAAAAGTATCTCTTCTTGATCAAGACTTTTAAAAATAACACCAAGGAGCAGAGTTTCTGACTCTTAAGTGGAGGGCCAACTTCACCAAAGTAACAAGAAAAGAACCTTTGACTGGTGGACAAACAAGCACCAATAAAGAGAGTACAGGATGATTAGAGAAAAGGTTAGAATGGGAACACAAATCTGCTCTGCCTTTTACTAGGTACTCTGACAGATTTTCTAGCTAGTGTGGCGGACTTCTCTGGCTCTCTGTCTCTTTATCAATAAGTGGAGCCTCCAGCAGGGCTCCAGTGACTCCTTGTCATTGTCAGAACCAGCGTTTTCAAAACTGACATCCTTAGTTAAAATTCTAGCAGTTCTTTCTAGCTGTGTGTCTTTGGGTAAGTGACTTAACCTCTCTGAGACATGGTTTTCTTATCCATGAATTGTAGATAGTTCTGTGATTCTTCTAAATGAATAAATTTTGTAGAGCATACAGTATAGTATCTGTCACATGGTCAGTAGTTATAATTACTCTCAAACAATGTTTCATGAATGATGACTAATACCGTTAAATAGGCAATTGTTTGTTCAGCTTGAACCCTCCCAAGCACTGTGATTTACCTTTTGCTCTTCATGAGAGGAGAATGATTTATTTCATGACCTCATGGAGGAAGGACTTATGATAGCTCACACTTAATTCTTACATCTCTACAGGATTCAAAGGGATTTGACCTAGGGACTGTGACTGTCTTCAAATATAATAGTTTCAAAAATAATGAAGTGAAACAAGGTGTAAGGAACCAAAAATCTCACCACCAAGTCAAGGTATTGGTGATGATGAGTAACCAAAGCTCTAATGAAATATCCATTTTTGTCAGAAAAAGGCCCCAGGGTTCGCTACCATCTGAAACCACAGTTGGCCAGCTTGCTAAAGCTCCCAGGAAACTCTGTTGGAGAGTCCATCCTTGGACGTCAAGAATTGGATGCTATTTCTTATGCAAATGAGAAGCAAGACACTTGTTAGCCCTTTACCACTGAGTAGGAAAGATGGCCGCAGAGCTCAGGTCTTGCCAGTCAGAAGTAGCAAGACGCAGGAAAAGACCTTCAGAATCACTGAGAATCACTTGGGAAAGGACAAGAAAAAAAAGATGGGGACCCCAAGGGGCCAAGACTTTTTTGAAACTCTGAACTCTGATGCTGTGCCTGAATTTTGGTTCAACTCTAACGAACTTTCCTCAAGTTCCTCAAGGCCCTTTCCTCAAGGGCCTACTTTATGCCAAAGACCACATGTTTAAGACCTGCAAGTTTTTTTTTCAACCCTGACCAGGCATGACACTTACCATATGGGGGTGGGGAAAGTCCAGCAGAAATCACCAGGAAAACTTCTGGAAGCTGCAGAGAGGGAGGTAAAGAGAGAGCAAGACACCCAGTTCAGTCTTATAGCAACTGTAGATGCCCAGAACTAAACATTTTGCAGAGACAAAGACCTTTCTTCAGAAAGACTCAGAGGAGATCGTTGCCATCTGTTTTGGGCTGCATTGAGAGCATGAGTCAAACTTCAACACTATTTTATTTTTCAGGCATGAAATCCATGCTCCTCCTGCAAAATGTAAAATGCTTTTTACTTGGAACACTTTGGTACAATACCTGTTCATTCATTCTAACTCAAAATGCCAACATAAACCTGCAAGTTAAAGCCACTATGTGTTATTTCGTTGCTATATGATTTATGATTATTAAAAGACCTTTTGGAATTAAAGCTGTTTTTGATGAAAAACTAATGATAATATATATGTGAATAAAAAACTGGTACAGTATTTTTAGCCATTTTAAAAGAGAAATAATTAAATGGTTAGAGAACCAAGTTCTAGAAGTGTGGCAACAGTCACTCCTCTTTTGTTTTTTTTCCTGAAAAACCATATGTGGTTGCAGTGAAAGGCTGTAGGCAAGAAAAATAATATGATCGTGAACATAATATATGATTTAGTTCATAATAAGAATGTTAAGTTTGGAAACCTAACGTTTCTTTCCCCATCACAGTCTAAAGCATTTACAGAGTGCTTATATTCCAAATATTCTTTTGTAATTTCAGAAGACTCCTGAATATTCTAAAAATGTCTACAATGACAGATAATGTACAGTGGACAAAAAAAAATTGTTGCCTGCCAGGTCAGTAAACAATGCATGTCGAGCGCCATCAAGTCATCGGCCACTGCACAGCCCCTGAAGGTGCACCCTGAGGGGAATTCAGGATGGAGAAAAATAGGAAATATTCTGTGCTGGATACTGGCCCAAGAGACTTCAGATGCATATCAAAGAAGTAATTTCAACATGCTCAGAATCTTGCATCTTCCCATACGTGGAAAAGCACTAAAATGATTAACATGACATGTCTGCTTTTTATGTTTAGCAGTAATCTTTTGCTGTCCGACTGCATGTTTTCTTGTTTTCTATTGTTTTGTTTTCCTGCAAAACTGCTATATATCCTGACTCTTTCCTTACCACTTCATAACAATTCTTCAGAGCTCTCTGAGGGGCTGCTTTCCTGGCCTGTAGTCCTTCGTGAGGCCCCGAATAAAACATAATCCTCAGCATTTAGGTTGTGCATTTTTTTCCAGTCAACAGTACAATATAAATTCTTAAAATGCTTATTGAACTCATGGGATATTATAAGCACATTGATAGAGGAAACATTGCTTTTGAAATTGTATCTATATTTTATTTCTTTAACCTAATCACACATGTCAATTAGGAAAGAGGGAAAGATTTTTCTCTGCAAAAGAGTATGCCTCTTGACTATTTATTCAAAAGGACTAAAGAGGAAACTCAGTCAAAATTCCAAGGAACATGGTAAAGCCCCCCCCCCCACCAAAATTACATACTACTTGAATGCCAATGTAAATCAGCAAAACTTTACTGCAAACTTTTGGGGGTAAATAAATTCCCTATGTAAAGAAATATGAAAGTGAGGTTCATACACATGGTTTGGTTAGAACTGGCATTACTGGGACATAAAATGCCTTAAAAAAAGTGAAAAATTCATATAAAGTAAATGCTAACTCAGGAGCCTATGCACAAACCTACATAGTACAATTTTAGAATATACTGAGCAGCTCCCTTCCACTTAGTTATATTGTGGAATTACTTTTCTGAGATCATGACTATATCTGCACAAATAAAGTGGCTGAAATTCAGGCTAACCATAAGTTATTTGAAGTATAGAGGTGAAAAGAAATTCAGTTAGTAATGGATCATTTGACTCAAACTGACATTTCAAGTATATCAGTTGGGCCATTTGTTTTTCTTCTTATTCAATTCCACGTGTACACAACTCAGGTTTTCTTTTAGTGGGTCAATGAGAGAAGGAGTTAAAATTAGGCATTAAAACACAGACAATGCTATTCCCAGGCCATTTATTATTTAAATGTGTGACTCTATGAAAAATAGCCTTTTGAGAAGAACACCCTTTAGTCTCTAGCTGGATTAGAGACCGAATCTCCCCAGTTTGCGATAAATCTTTCTTCTATATAGAATATTTTTTGAATGATTTTTATTTTTTCCTTTATAGCTGGTTTACAGTGTTCTGTCAGTTTTCAGCTGTACGGCAAAGTGACACAGTCACACATATATATATACACATTCTTTTTCTCACACTATCATGCTCCATCTCCATCATAAGCACATATAGAATATTTGTACATGGCAAATATTATAGGATTTATCTCCTGAGACTTGATACTCCACTCTGACTTTCAGGATTAATGTGTGGGTTAATCTCTATGGCCTCACTTTTAAGTCTCTGTTTCTTGCAGCTCTGAATTAAAAATCTGAACCAAATTTTTAAATTTGAAGCAAAACATCCACATGATTATGAGAGGGATCCCAACATACATTAACTTTAAGAGTAAGATCCATGGCAGCAGCTTCAACCTGCGTATTTATACTATATTAGACACCTATCAGAGGTAATTGGTCATTGGCAGGAAATTAATCAAGTCTGTTCCATTAAATGGTCAGTTTACTGCAGCTCAATAAAGCTGGGGCCCATTTCCTCCATGAGTCTCATTGTGTTCTCATCTGAAACTTTTATAGTTTTCAATCAGATTGTTATCATTGAAAATACTTTTATACATGCTCCGTTGTCCTTATCAGGCCACCCTGGTCCAGCTACTCTGAGCACTCAATTTAAAAGGCAGAAATCACTGCCCAGGTTGAACGGCAAAGGCAAGGAAGTAAATTCAGGATGCTTCGGGTCTTACCACTTATGGTTTCCTTTAGCAATACAGTTCTTGTGCCACTTTACAATATATACTTATGTGTTGTAGATATCCATCTATTTATAAAATTGAGTACTTGTTTTAAAACCTGACTTTGATTAAAAATAAGCCTCCCTGGCTTTAAAGCTTCTCAAGGCTGCTAAGTCTGGAAAGGTCTGTGATTGAGAACCTCCCTCTTGCTGTGTTGGACTGAATGTGCCCAGCTCTCTGTTTTTTCCGTGTCCACCTACACACAGCTGTCCATCTCCCTGCAACCTTTTTGCTGTCAGTCAAGTGACAGCTTTGGATGGAAGCTTTGTGTGCCAAGGCCTCCTGAGGCCCAGCAGCACTATATTTAGATAGTAAAGGGTGTGTGTGTGTGTGCGTGTGCGTGTGTGTGCGTGCGTGCATGTGTGTGTGTGTGTGTGTTGGGGAGGAGGGAAGGCGGCACATAACCAATTCTTATTCAAAAGCTGGGGCTGAGAAACTACCAAAGGGAAGATTTGGTCCACAGTCCTTGGGAAAGTGCTTTCTTAAACAGGCAAAAATGCAAAGGTACATCAAACTCCCACAGCTGTAGCTCATCACCGATGCGATGTAAAAATCACCCTGGGAAGACAAGAATTCCAAGGCTTGTGGATGCAAATAAAGTTCCTTTGCTGAATTTTATCAGGGGTTGGTGCTCAAGAACAATCCTAGTTTCTCTCCTGGTGAGAGTGATGAGTGGCTAGCTTCCCCTTTCTTGGACTGATTGATTCTTAGCTGACCTGTAAGTACTATCATCGCTTGCTTCATAAGATTACTTGGGAACATTTGTTTTTGCTAATCGGAGAGAAGCTGGAGGAATATTCTGCTCATGACTTTGCAGGAATTGCATCCTGTATAATGAATGTCTTAATATCAGAATGAGGTTGCATCCTATAATATGAAGCCCTACTACTGAGATATTTCTCTTTGTACAGTAGATTACCTCCCTGAAAAATCTGATAGGTCATTAGCACAAATTAAAATTCCCATCTCTAGAAGGAGAACCAGGATTAAGACATAAACCCTATTTTAATTATTTTGTTTTTATTTGGTGCCATCTGCATTCTGATTTTAAGAGTCTCTACAATTTAACACCGTTATTTCCTGATCAGCTAAAGTTGCAAGATCTTTAAACAAATTGTTCCAAGTTTGTGCAAAAAATCACTGGGAGCCCTGATATTCTCTAAAAACAAACAGATTAATTTTCACCCCGTCAAGGAAATGAAATACACTTGCCTCTGTTTCAGTTAAGGTACAAGCCACCTAAAATATTTAATACATTATAACATGGTCGTGTATTACTTTATTTTTGCATTAACTATAAAACTCGTTTCACTTTTGTTATATTCCTATTTTCATTTTTTGTTTTCTTGGAGATAAGATAGAAAAGTAAATTGCATGAAAGGCATAAATTTGAATATAGTTTATCATCCTGTATAAATTACCTGTTTTGCTATGGGTCTGGGAGCACTGTCACTTGTTAAAATTGAGTTTCTCATCCACCAGACAAAAGGCAAGCAGTAGTTTTTCAGGGGCAAGAGTGTAACCAATAAACCTGAGCAAATAAGTTTATAACCCTGGAGCTTATTTGGGATGTTAACACAGATGGCTGGCAAATCCATGGGGAATGTTCAGCAAATGTTTGATTCACCAATGCCTTAAACCTGTTGAGTGCAAAGCTAATAATTACCAAGAAAATAATTTTGTGATTCTTTTTTTCTAAACACAGCTAATCCAAAAAACATGCTTCTTTTGGTACTTAGTATAAAAAGATAGAGCAAACCTAAACATAAAGTATTCTGGAAAATCATACACATGCACATATCTGAGAGTTGCAAAGATAGGAGAGCCTTTAACTTTTCAAATTAAAGCCATGTTATTGATTATTCTTAGTTCATATAGACTCTTCTTCAAAGATAATTTACGTATTTATAATTCTGTAATATGTTTTGCTTTTTATGTTCTGGTAAAATACACATGCATAATTTAAATCTAATATCACTTAGAGTTCAGCTTTTTTGACAGTTGATTAATTTTCAAGCTGATGAAATTGGTGCGAACAAATGAAGTAGTACTGGGAATTAATATTTTAAAGCTCTTGGAAACCCCCAATAAATTACACTTGGTTGTGGATAGAAAGAGGCTTTTAGTGAATTGTCTTCTTAGTAAGATAATGCCAAGAATAATATTGGTCTTTAGAATTCAATTTGGGTTGGTTTGGTGTATTTTAATGCAAAGTGTACTTGGAGATTATCTGTACAAATATCACACACACATATGCACACACATAGGCACAAACTCACACAAATCCAGAAATACTCTTGGCAAGCCACTGAGGTTCATTATCTCTAAAGAGTATGCTTTCGAGTAATAACATCTTGCCTTCTAACTCGGAATAAAAGCAATTTATATACGGGAGAGGGGGAAGGATGGTTGATTGTTAAAGAAAAAATAAACTCCTTAAAAATTGGCATCTGTATAAAATTGCCTCGTGAAACTTCAAAATAAGTTATTGATTTTCAAGTCCATATTATTGAATTTCTCCTTAATTTTTTTCTTCACCATAGAAAACATACATTTTTCCATTTATGTTCAGGGTATTAAATTTGGGAAATAATAATTATAAAAAATGAATGTCAGTGGGTAGTCATATTGTGCAAGAAGGGAGGTTTTCCTATATACACATATTCATCCATAACTCGGGTTGTAATTAAAATATGCAATACCATTGAACTAGATGATGGCGGAAATTTTCCCCCAATTTTAGGATGTTTACTTCTTTTCTATGATCACATAAGATTTGCACTGACTCTCCTTATGGGACCCATTAATTATAGCCATTTGGAGAATGAATGTAAATTTTTCTCCGCACAAATTCTTTGCTTGCTGCCAAACCAAAATGAAGGGCCTTGGATTATACCATATTGGACAAATGTGCCCACTTTGGTAAACAGAGTATCTAATTACATTTACCATTGTCTCTGTAGTCCACTTTTCATTTCAGGATCTTGAAGCCTGTCCACAAAAGCCATTGGTATTGGCTTCTTTTTCTGGCTGATTATTTGATGGTTCCCAACACAGAGAGGAATAAAACCCCAAACAGACACAAATAACTTAGCTATTTGTTAGCAAGTGTGCTTAAAAGTTAGATGGTTTAGAAGATTCCAGCTGGTGATTAAAATGAATTTTAGAGAAACTAATACGTTTACAATTTTTTTCCAGCCTCAATTTTCAATCAACATCATCTTCATGGTTCTTTTCAATGCTGAAATAATATAAATAAGATAAATTTTTCAAAGAAAATCTAGAATTGTCTGGCCTTTAAAAAATACTGTCAGAATTAAGCATTATATAAAACTCTATTTTTTCATGGATGGCACATATTAAGCTCAAAGAAAGATTTAATGATGAAGGGTTTGACCATTTGGGAGTAACCTTGACTGCCCGTGTCATGTGATTTGTAACTTCACTGAGACCCAAATTCAAACTGTGCATTTCATGGCTAAAGCAGGAGGTGGAGTCACTTAGTTAAAAGACCCTACCTGTTCATTCAGTATTCAACCTCATCTCAGCTCTCATGTTTTCTGTTCTTCATCTCACATGCGGTAACTCTCTTTACATTTATCACATTCTAGGAAGGAAATGCACGCCTTAGTGAAATCTTCAGTTTCTTCATCTGTAAAATGGGGCTAATAATAGTACCCCCTTCAGGACTGTTACAGGAGTTCAGTGACATAGTTTATATTCAGCAATAAAAAGAGTTCTTGGCACAAAATAATTGTTTGCTGTTAATATTGTTGTACCTTAATTTGGTGAGGTAACTACAGTAAATTGTTTTTTTTTTTAATTGGACCATATATTTTATTACTTAATGTAATTGTCTGAAGGAAGTTTTTAAAGAGGCTCACAAGTGTTTTTCCACTAAAATTTACTGTTTTTAAACATTTGTCATTAGTCTTAAATTCAGAGGTAGACCCACAGTCAGTCCATGGGGAATTGTCTCTTCCTTGTATCATCTCTCTCAGAGATAAATATGTCTTTATATTTAGATGTTTTATATGTTGAGCTTCATGGTCATGCACACGCACACACGCACACACACAGGCAGCTTTTTTGCTTGACTATCCCAAAGGGTAAGTCATGGCTTCTTGAATGTACCTGAAATTTACGTGAAAGTAAAGATATCCATCAAAATGTCTCTCTACCAAACATAGATGACAAAATCATAATGAATGAACTGTAGATTCTGTTTATAATTTAACAAAGCAAAGCCTAGAAATCAAACCATTTAACTCAGGGTACTACAAAAACTTGTTAAACAGTGAAAGAAGTGCCATGTAAGAATGTTAGGATTTGAGATTCTGGATTGTTTGATATTGGAGAAGTAATCACATCTTTTCCAGCCTCAGTTTTCAATCAACATCATCTTGATGTTTCTTTTCAATGCTGAAATAATATAATGCTAGTTCTACCAATTTTCGCACTTCTTCCTTAAGCAAGAATAAAGCTTCACATTCAATCACTTCAAAGTAATTACCTACTATTCATAAACAAAGCAAACACTGAATAGGTCATATGCAACTTGATGTTTTTGTACGTAAATCCTCTTAATTTCTGTAAAAATTCTATAAGGAGAACAGTTAAAATCTATTTTGCATTTTATATAAAGAAATCTATTTTCCAAAATTACATGTTTAAAAATTCAAACCTATTAACGAAATATATGAAATGCTGTGTATATTTAACTTTTGTTATAATGTTAACCTTTATTGCATGGATGAATGCAAGTTTATGAATTCATAACTCTCACAGTTAGAGGGTCTTCATAAATAAAACAACCCACTTAGATCTGCATTTTTCAAATAGCGAAGCAACAAGCAAACTAACAGATGGATGCATTTTTAATTAGTCAATCTATTGCCATCCTTTGGTTAGAAAATATTCTTGCAGGTTTTAACAAAATCTTTTATTGGGAGCAAAAATAAGGACAATCTTGGAATGACAGCTTTTCTAAAAGAATTTATATTTCAATACTTTGATAACCTATTCAGATTTTGTATAGTGATAAATTAAACTAAATTATTGGTGGAAAAACAAATCAAACAAAATAATTTGAGGTTATTGTAAATCTGAGACATGAATAAAATTACCGTCAGCATCTAGTTTCTTTCATGTTTACTGATTTTAACTGAGTTAAGTAAGCCAGTATATTCTAATTCAATTCAAGGCAGTTTTTGCAATATTGTAAGGAAATAATCTACAATATTATGCTTCAATTTTTAATTTGCATTATACTGACAAGTAACTTTTAGAAAAAGATGCTCTTTGTGTTGGAAAAATTGCTATAAAAATGAGAAGATAATATTTATCAAAAGAAGCCAGATGCAAAATTGTGAAAGGTTTTAGGAGATTATATTGGGTGGTTCCCAATTTTAAATGCTGTCTTCTTCTGAAAAGAAAAAATAAAACAGTCTATCAGATTATCTCTTCATATGCACAGAGTAAAAGCAGTGGAGAAATAAAGTAATTATTTCCATAATTCAGGCACTTAAAACTTTCTTCTGAAATATCCAAATGATTGATATGATAATTTTGACTGAATTAGTCAAATTACTCTTTCACAGTTTGCCTTCTCATTAGACGAGTAGGTATAATCTAAGTGTGGATGTAACATTTATAAATGCAGAACACTAAACTCACAGCTTACAGTACCTTTCAAGATTCATCCAATTATATATAATCACTTACTTTTTGGCAATATAGATAGTAATACTTTATCATCATCTTCTTTAAAAGCACCTATTTAGAACTTTTCCTCTAGGATCCTGTAGCATTGCTATGCCAAAGATTTCCATGTGCAATGCTTGGCCACTACAACCATGCAACCAGTGCCAACTTCTGTGGCATATACACACATAACATATAGGTAACAGTGCAAACATTTGGCTTGGAATTAAATGAATAATGAGTTTAACATTATTGTTTCAGTCCATTTAATAATGTCAAGATATTACATGCTTCTACAGAGGCTACCAAAAAAAAAGGATCAATCTTAAAAGTTCAACAGATTGTTTCTATAGAAAACTTGAAGACAATTTGTATGTTTTCTCATTTTAATTTACTACATTTTTACATCTTTATAAGTTAGAAACATAGTGTAGAAGGGAAAAAATAAGTATACAAAACTTCCAAATGATCTACTTGTAAATCCAGCTATCGAAATCAAGAAAGCCTCTTGGAATCTAGTCTCATTACCTTGACAAAAGTTATATATAAGACTAGATGTACCTTTTGCCTTCATAAAATGAATAAAGAACATATTTGTTAATCATGCCCAAGGAAATATGGCTTAATATTAATAATGAAAGAATGAAGACAGAAGACCTATTTAGCCTAATTTTCCTTATTTTTCACTGAGATGAAGAGATAGCGTTTCAAGCTGGAAAGAGAAGAAAAAAAAAAAACTGAAAATAGGAGTTCCAGTCATGGCACAGCGGAAACGAATCTGACTAATGTCCATGAGGATGAAGGTTCAATCTCCGGTCTCACTCGGTGGGTTAAGGATCCACTGGTGCCATGAGTTGTGGTGTAGGTTGCAGACTTGGCTGGGATCTGGAGTTGCTGTGGCTGTGGTGTAGGCATGCAGCTACAGGCTATAGCTCCGATTCGATCCCTAGCCTGGGAACATCCATATATCTCGGCTGCTGCCCTAAAAAAAAAAAAAAAAAAAAAAAAGGGTTGAAAATATAAGCAGTCAACAATTCGTTTCTATATGAGATGCCAGGCTACTGTGATAACCAAGGCAGATACAGTTTCCTCAGGATAAGGGAAAGAGAAAAGAAGAAAGAACAACTTCAAATAACTCTAAATCTCCAAACACAGTTCAACTCTTCCTTGGGAAGGTAAAATAAGTTACAGGTACGATGGTGGAATAATAGCTGATCACCTTTAAGACACCCCGAGGATGGATGGATTACAAAAAAGTGGCAAGCTACAAATGGTGTCCTCTTGTCTGAAAAGTTAAGAGGTTGAAATAGAGAAATTATAAAGCAGTGAGATTAATAATAGTCTCTGGCAAAATGTCCCACCAGTCCTAAGAGACTATTAAAGACACAGCTTGGTAACGTGTAGGGAAGGAAGGGGTAATCACTAAGCATCAGAACTGTTTCACTACTGACTTGTGATGATTTTTTTTGTACACCTATAATCGAAATAAAATTCATTGAGTTATAAAAAAAAGTACAATATAATCTACTAATGCCATATAAAGAAATGATGCAATGTGAATGGAAACCAATAATTATCAGCCTTGACCAGGAAGTTATAATGCTAAAATTGACACATTTTAAATAGGAAAAAATAGGAAATCCATTTTTATCCCAAAGAGAATTGATACAGTGTAATGCCATTCACAGCCAAAAAGAGCAAATATATTACCAGAATCCGTCAGAAACAGCATGTTCACATAGTCCATTGAGAGGAGGTGGTTGTGGTCTGCGCTTTAGATATCATTAGACCAGTGTTTTTCAGCCCAACCCAATAGGTTGTAACCTATTAGAATTAAAATAAATGGCAGAGCAAGTTAAAAAAAAAAAAAAGAACTGTTTCACTAAATTCCAGTCATACCTCAATGCCTAGAAAATTTCTGGCCATTGTCAGTGCACCATAGATAGCTATTGACTGCTACTCTTTTCGGGTAGAATAGTTTGATCAGATAGCACCACAGTGTATCTTGATTTTAGAAAGACAGTTGACAAAGGCTCTTTATTAATGGTCAGCATGGCTCTGCCTAGATCAGCACATTTATCAGTGAGGAAGATGACATTGAAAGCAAGTTTATCATGTCTTTGGCATACAACTGAGAAGAATAGCTAATTTACTGAACAAGAACCAGACAAAATTACCTAGGAATGAAGCACACAAATAAAATTTTACAGAGATAAATATAAAGCCTTGGGATTTGATTTTTTTTCTTTTAAGATCAGTTATATAAATCTGGGGAAAAGAAGCTATGACTTCATAGCAGTTTACATGAAAAAAAGATCTCTTAGGTCGAGTGGGTGAAAAGTTCAACATGTGTCAACAGTGGGAGAGAGGAGGTGATGAAACCAACACCGTCTTAGACTGAATAACCTGATCCCTTGTTAGAGGCTGGAATAGTCTTACTGTCTTCTACACAGTATGCGCTACATCTGGAGTTGGATGCCCTTTTCTGGATTCCTCATTTATACAGGGACATTGACAAATGACAGAAATCCAGAGGAGGGCAACAAGGGTGGTGGAGCCTAAAGGCCATGACTTACGAGAAATTGTTGAGGAGAGTGGCTAATGTTTAACAAAGAGAAGCTTAGCTTAGCAGCCCATGACAGCTGCCTTCAAGTAAATGGAGGGCTGTCATGTGGAAGAGAAGCACCCTTATTCTATTTTTGTTTCCAAGGGCAGAACTAAGACTAGGGGGTAGCTTTTATAAAGGAAGTAGATTTCTTGCCAACGAAAGGAAAAACTTCCTTATAATTTTTTTTTTTCTATCTGATGTTCTGTAAAGTAGGGAACCCAAGCAAAGACTCAAGAAGAACCTCATTAACTAACCATCAGCCTTGCTTTAGGAGGGAAATCCTGAGTTGATGGAAAAATCGCTTTCTTAACCTCTAGGAGTTTTTGTGAAATGATGGCTAAAACAAGCAAATTTCTACGCTATCCAGAAAGAATCATGTGTGGAAGTTCAGCATGGATGCCAGCTATTGCAAATATCTGTGGGGGTTAAGAAAGCAGTACTGATCAAAGAGAGGTTTAGAAGAGAAATCTATAATTTAGGACAGTTTTTTCCCACAAAAATATAATATGGAACATACATATGATTTTAAATATTATATTAGTCATTTTATAAAATAAAAAGCTAATAATATTATTTTTTTAATTTTTAAATGATTTTTATTTTTTCCATTATAGTCAATTGACAACATTCTATCAATTTCTGCTGTAGAGCAAAGTGACTCAGTCATACATATATACATACATTCTTTTTTTCCACATTATCCTCCATCATGTTCCATCACAAGTGACTGGATATAGTTCCCTGTGCTATACAGCAGGGTCTCAATGCTTGTCCACCCCAAGTGCAATAGTTTCCATCTACTAACCCCAGACTCCCAGTCCATCCCACTCCCTCCCCCTCCCCCTTGGCAACCACAAGTCTGTTCTCCAAGTCCATGAGTTTATTTATTTAACCCCATATATCTGAAATACTACATTTCAACATATAACCAACACGTTAAAATTTATTGAGACAATTTACACTGCTTATTTCATACTAAATCTTCGAAGACTTTTGTGTATATTACAATTACAGCACATGTCAATTCCAGCTAATCATTTTGAGGGCTCAAAAGCCATATGTGGCAAGTAGGAGCTAAAATCCCCAAGCCTGGCCGGCTAAAATGTAAGAAGTTTTCAGGAAAATCAAGCAGAACTCTACATGTTACCAAGACATTCCAGAGACACTGCCAAAATAAAGAGGGTAAATCTGGGGAATGTTTTCATTCTGGCAACCACAAGAGTGATAAGAGCCAGGAATACAGGTGGAGTTTGACCAAAGAGCAGAGAATCCATCTGAGGCTGAACTGCACCTGCCCCACTCCTGGTTGCTCTGACAACCACTCCCTCCCCATGCTAATGACATTATAATGAGAACATCCACATGCAAATGAATTAGGCAGTAATTACAGGCAGATCCTCACTTGTTCTACTAGCTCCATTTAAGGGGGTGGTGGTTGAGAGAGGACTTGGGGAGAGTTTGAGACAGCACAGAGGAGATGGCAAAAGGAAAGTATTTGAGTTATGAAATAAAACAGTTATCTGGAGCCTGTACACCGAGCAATAGTCACGTGGTTATATATTCACTTTGTTCTATTTGTTCAGTTTTCCCCGCTCTTACCATCATTCAGGGAGAGAGAGAGACCACCCAGGGCAAAAAAAGTAGGGAGAAGCAGCAACTTCACAATGAAGGCCAGGTTTAGGGAGAAATGTCAGCACTTCCCCCCACCCTTCACCAATTTCAAAATAAATTGCTTACGAACTGTCCCACCTCCCAACCCACCCATGGAGAGCTACAGTGAAAAACGTTGAAACTCTGGGAAAAGATTAAAAGGAGAAAGAAAGCCTGTCCTTTATTCTTGGATCGGGTTTGCTCTTAATTGCTTTTTACGGTTTCCCCAAGTAGATCTGAGGCATGTATTAATTAATAGTGAATAACTTGAATACGAACTTCAGGAATTTGATAACCCTGGCAACAAGGAGAACTTGACTTATGTGGGAGGAGGGAATATACTGAGGTTTTGCATCTTGTAGGAATGTTTAGGTTTCCAGACTCTTTCAAGGTCTCTCAGAAAAAAAAAAAATAACCGTACATTTTTATGTTGGTTGATACTTTCAGAAAAAAATTCAGCAACTGTTAAACAACTAGAGGTGTATTATGTGTATATTGCTTTGACAACACACCAATAAGAACAATAATATTATTAATAGTATATATCAGTAATTTCCTGCAAATGTTGGTTTATAAAGGAATAATATAACACTCTTTTCCTGTGGAATAATAGAGAATACTATAGAACTTACTATATACTATATGCTTTTAAGTTACACGGCAACTCTTTAAGATAGGTTTCATTGTTAGCCCATTTTACAGGTGGGTAAATAAAGTAACTTGCCTAAGCTAATAAATGGCAGAGACAAGAACTGTTACATATCTCCAATTCAGATGTGTTACAAAATGTGCAGGATAGAATCTTCAAAAAGGTGAACAAGCTTTTTTCATCGTTAACTAATCAACTGTTTTCTGTCTGTTAGAACCAAAAATATAGTGGAATTATGTAATTAGTTATCACATTTAGAACCAAAAATAAAATAAAAAATAGTCCAATTAGCCAGAATGGAGAGTTCACATAGAGCATAAGAGGAAGATGGTGTCCCGTGTCCAACCGTCCAGGAATCTTAAGACAGAGTGGCTACAGAAATTTGCATTGAAAACTTACGATGTGGAGTTCCAGTGGTGGCATAGCGGTTAACAAATCCTACTAGGAACCATGAGGTTGTGGGCTCAATCCCTGGCCTCACTCAGTGAGTTAAAGATCTGGCTTTGCCATGAGCTGTGGTGTAGGTCACAGACGTGGCTTGGATCTGGAGTTGCTGTGGCTGTGGCGTAGGCCAGCGACTACAGCTCCGATTGGATCCCTAGCCTGGGAACCTCCATATGCTGCTAGTGTGGCCCTAAAACAAACAACAACAAAAAAAAACACAAACAAACACACAAAAAACTTTTGATGTGGGGGAAATAGTCTTTGAGGAAATTTAACTTAGCAGTAGAGTGTAAGCATAGGAGAGCAAAGAGACTTGAGCTAATGAGAACCATGAAACTCCCATTGTTTTTTTACCTAAGTGCATGCATGCAAATATGGCAGCAATAGGAATGAAGAAAGTAATCAATGAACAGACATTTCCAAGGAAAAAAAAACAAGAAAAACTCTGGATATTGAATAGATTGGGAAACACAAGGAAAAAAGAAAAGAGCAGCAACAACTCAGGAGTAAATGCAGGACTTTCTATCCAAGTGAATTGGTGACAGAAATATGGATGTTTCAGTGGCAATCTGTTTAAGGCAGACTCCTGGACATTATTGATAGTTGGGGCAAGATAATTCTTTGTTATAGGTCTGTCCTTTGTACCCAGTATGTTCAGTATCACCCTTGGTTTCTACCCACTAAATGCTAGTAGCTGCACTCCCCTGTATGACAATGTCTCCAGATATTGCTAAATGCTCCCAGGAGGTGGATGGAGCAGCAAAATCACCCTCAATTGAGAACCACTGGTTGAGGGAAACAGAGTGTGCATTTGGTAGATTTTTGAGGCAGTAGTGGGACAATCAGGTGAAAATATCCGGGAGACCTGGGAAAGCCCATAATTGAAATTCTGGAGAGAGAGAAGATCTCGCTATGAAGATTTTGTATTATCTTGCAAAGAAGCAAGATGTTTCTGAAGTGATAGCTTAGAAGAAGGGGGGGGGGTGAGGAAGAAAAAAAAAAGAAAGCACAGAGCTCTAGAATAAGCAGAATTTGAAAGAAGAAAAAAAACACCAATGAAGGAAACGGGCAGTATCTGGAGCTGAGGAGAAGGGACCCAGGGCAACGTGAACGTCCTTGCAGATGGAGCTGCATGGAGGAAGAGCTAGTCCAAGGTTCCGTAAGTGGCTGAGTGGCTAGTGTGAAAGGAGTTGTTGCTTAGCATGAGCTGGTCTCCTTGATCCTGGGAAGAGAGAGTACATTAAAGTTCACGTGTGCCTGTTTGAGTGCACATGAACACACAGGTTTGTGTGTGTCTGTTGGGGAGAGGGTTGATGGTGGTAGTGGTGCAGAACTTAGATCTTGCAAATTTAAGGACTGAGTAGATGGTGACGAAATAGTGGCAAAGAATTTGGACTAGTCTTTGAAGAACTGCAGCACTGATGACTACAGGAGTACTACGGCACCTTGAAAAACGATGAGAATAGGAATTCCCATTGTGGCTCAGTAGTAATGAACCTGATTAGTATCCATGAGGATGTGGGTTCAATCCCTGGCTCGCTCAGTGGGTAAGGATCCGGCATGGCCATGAGCTGTGGTGTGGGTCACAGCGGTGAAGGTCACAGACATGGCTTGGATCTGGTGTGGCTGGGGCCAACAGCTGCAGCTCTGATTGGACCTCTAGCCTGGGAACTTTCCATATGCCACAGGTACAGCCCTAAAAATCAAAAGCAAAACAAAAACAAAACACCACTAGAATGAAAGAATGTTTGCTTTTAGGATATGAAAGCTCACGAATTTGATCCTTCAGGCAAGAAGGTAGAACTTCTGGGATGAACATCACTCTAGAAACACTTCTTCCTAGAAAACCCCCAAAAGCAAAATATAGAACAGAAAACAAAGATGCAAACTGACCTCTTGGTGAAACTGGGAAACCAACTCCAAAATACTTTGTAAGGAAAAGGGGTTTTTCACCATATGCCTTTCATACTTTTTCATGTTTGACTCATGTAAATGTATATTTGTTTTTGCAAAAAATTAAATAATTGTGCTTAAAGAAAGGCAAGAGCTGGGAATAAAATATGCTTCTGTGGTCTTCTCTCAAAGAGAAGATTCCAGAATGGCGCTGGGCAAAATTTTAAAAACACGTTATCTGTGGGTGTGGGACTGTCCAAAATTGGTATTTTGCTAGTGGCCTGAGGCAGTTGTTTGGACATCAAAGCTAAACAAACGTAGTGTCATAAGTAAGTGTAGCTGAAGGCGAGTATCTTATATAATTGTTAAGAAAAGTCTGTTGTTTTGGCAGGAGGAGGGCAGTCACACCCACGGCATGTGAAAGTTTCTAGGCCAGGAATCAAACCTGCACCACAGCAGTGACCCAAGTCTCTGCAGTGATAACACTGGATCTTTAACTAGCTGCTACAATAGAACTCCAGAAAAGTAGATTTTTAAGGTTTTGGAATCATCTACTTTTTTTTGTTTGTTTGTTCACTGTATTATCTCAAGTTCCTTAGAAGACTTTTCAACAACTAAAATCTCTCATGATGGAAATTTACCTTCCGTTTTTAACAATATTTTCATCTATCTATGAATTTGAAGTTAACTAGAATTAGAGATGTTTACTACATACAAAAATTTCAGATTGTTTTCATTTAGTATGTTATTCTAAAATTACACACACTGAAAAATTTAAAACAGTATATATGCAAGAAAATCTCCCCACTCATCATTGTAGTTGCTTACCATCGGCAAATCTAATGTAGGCATTAATAATGCATCCTTTTTGGCAAATATGAACATTATATAAAATTCAAGATTCTAAGTATTGAATACAACATACCAAACTTGGTTTCACTTAATTGATTTTGTGTGCTTTTATTTCTTGAGTCATGGAATAATATCTTGAGGATTTCAGAAATTTTAATCATAAAGCTTTATTACGTTTTATCTATAACCTTCTTTCATATTCCCTTTTCAGCTGCATTGTGGAAAAGTACTTTTTAAAAATGATTTACTGAAAAAGATTATTTGTGCAATGCATACGAAAATACTCTGTGCAAAGCACTTAATTTGAATGAAATATTTTATATTACAACTGACTCTAGAAGATCATAATTACACACATGAAAAGTCTTCCTGGCCTCTTCTTCTATCAATTTTCAAAAGAACCCATGTATTTCACATACATTTAACATTCACACATATTTTTAAGTGCCAGGCACTCTGTGAAGTGCTAGGAATTCTGTAAGGATAGAATAACAATGTCCCTGTCTTTCTAGAGGTCAGTTTCAAGTGGGGCGAGAGACAATAATGCAGATGAGAAAATCACATAATGTAATAAGTAATAAAGGTGAAGGCAGTTGAAGTTGGAAGCACATTGCTGCTACAGGAGTACAATGTCAGAGAAGGCTCTCAGATGAGGTAGTACAACCATGTATGGACTATGTTCTCCAGTATGTCCTCAGTGTTTACATATATAGTGTGTAAATTACATTTTCATATATATCTTTATGCTGCATTAAACTCTTATTCGTCAAGGTTGGAATGTCAGTCTCCAAGTGCTTGATCAAAAAAGGAAGAGATATTTAACATGTCGATTAATTTATTTTAGCATCATCTCTTAATTGCATTTGACCTGGCTATTTAAATTGTACTTTAATTCTAACAAGAAAATGTTGTTTCTAGGAAATACATATTGAATAAATCATTCTCTTAGGTTCATTTTCTTTTTGACTTGGGGTTCAATAACTGAGTTATATACACTGTTTTTATTGTATCTTGAATAACATCAGTTTGTTCTTAATAATGACTAATAATCACGTGCTTGATTTTGTTTTGTTACCTTTCCCAGTCCTCATTTTGGTCCACAATTTAGAAATGAGAACTAAGTGGGTATTTTAAAAGAATAAGAATAAGAATTTTAACAAAACAGAATAAGAACTTGTCATTTCTGGAAGGTAATCTCTACAGTTAGTATACCGATAAATATGGAATTTTTCATTGCATCTATGCCCAAAATAAAAGTTGTTTCAGGGTGCAATGCAATATTAACAAACAGAAACAAAAGCAAAACCCTTTAAAAGCCAGCTGATCCGTCATCAACCAACTTCTGGAACTCAAGCAAGAGAATATATTCAGGAATGGATTCAATACAATATAAATTAATTTTTCATGTAAGTATGGAAAATGCTAGAAGAAATAAGAATGATTAAGATCTAAAGATAAATAATTAATATGCAAACAATCAAAAGAAGTGGGAATAGAGGTGAAAATGCTGTATTATGTGATAAAATGGATTTTCCCAGATAAACATGAAGTCCAGCTTCAGGATACAGTTGGTATTTTTGCAGGGTTTTTTCCAAACACTACAACACATCTAGTCAGTAAGAGTCCCAATTATTTTACACTTGAACAAGTTATTGCCTTGGAGAACTGTCCTTTATTTGTAGATTTATGGATTCTTGAGTTAATAAGAAATACACCTAGATACACCTGAAAATGGGATATTTATACTATGGTATAAACAAGCCTAGAGCATAAAGTGTCAGCACAAATTTTTAGGATTTTATCCTGTAAAAATCATTTTGAATGAGCATAGGACTTTCAGGCCACTAATATTCTCAATTCAAGTGATAAACTTTCACTGCTTAGCTTTATATTTCTTTGATATGGTTGAAGTCAAAAATTTCCAGTCTTTTTTTTTTTTTTTTCACTTTGTATGTTGCCTTCAGTTTTCTTATCCAGTCTTTGGAAATATTAAAAAAAAAAAAGAAGGAAGCAAAAGCAAAATCTTTTAAAAACCAACTGATCAGTTATCAAGCAACTAGTAAGTGCGGTTTTTTTTTGTCTTTTGTCATTTTAGGGCCGCACCCGTGGCATGTGGAGTTTCCCAGGCTAGGGGTCTGTTCGGAGCTACAGCTGCCAGACTGCTCCACAGCCACAGCAACGCCAGATCCAAGCCGTCGTCTGCAACCTACACCACTGCTCACAGCAACACTGGATCCTTAAGCCACTGAGTGAGGCCAGGGATCGAACCTGCAACCTCATGGTTCCTAGTTGGATTCGTTTCCACTGTGCCACGACGGGAACTCCTAGTAAGTGTTTAATATTGAATAAGGCCCCAGGAGGGCAAAATGGCTGCAGCCACCCCTGGCCCCTGCACTTGGAGAGCTTGTAATTTCGTTGGGAAGATGAGATAAAAACAATTTACAGACTTGAAAACAAGAGGATATAATAAAGTTAACTGTACCTCGTTCTTAGGTTAAATATGTGTGTGTCTTCATGCCCTTTGGTACTTTGAAATTAAATAAAAAGCACTTGGATTAGGTGACAGGTGGCCAGCATGCAGTGCAAGGAAAACATAGCTTATTTATGTCTTTCTCATTTTTTTTTTTAAGGGTTGTACCTGCGGCATATGGAAAGTCCCAGGCTAGGGGTTGAATTGGGGCTGCAGCTGCTGACCTATACCACAGCCACGGCAACCTGGGATCTGAGCCGCCTCTGCGACCTACATCATAGCTCAGGGTAATGCCCATATTTTTAGCCCGCTGGGGGAAGCCAGGGATTGAACCTACATCCTCATGGATACTAGTTGGGTTCTTAACCCACTGAGCCACAATGGGAACTCCTGTCTTGCTCATATTAATCCATTTAAAATCTGTGATTTTCAAGTAAGATCTGTAAGGAAAACTGAAAGAAATGGAAGGAAGCCTGGCCCTACTCCCCGAGTCTCTGACCAGCAGTCCCCAGGAAAGTGGTTCGCGGGATTCCTCACCTGATGCATTGCTCTGACCCTCTTGGAACAGCGTGGTGGTGCTAACCCAGTTTATGAGATCCAGCAACATCTGGTGTCATCAGTACCCTTGTTCGGCTCTGATTGTCACTCCCTGTCACCAGATGAATGTGTCCTGAATGGTGGCTGGGGTGTGTGATGATAAAGCCTTCGCCAGCATTGGGGCGGGGTGGGCAGAGTCCTTCCCGGGCCTCCGCGTGCAGTACAGCAAGAAAGCGGAGGTGGCAGGATGCACAAAAGTGCTGATGCCAGAAGGCCTGACACGCCGCAGGCGGTACGTGACATCTCGTGGCTTTTGGCTGTTGTTGGCTGTGATGTCTGTCAGAGCCGTGATGGATGACTTTCAGCTCTTTCCCATTATATCATATCTGTAAGAAATCCCTCTTCCTCAGATGTCTTTTTGTTCCCCCACCCGGAGCTGCAGATGGCATCTGCCCACGCATCCCCATTGTGGGAAGCCTCGGAGGACCCGGCCATTCTTCCTGGGATCCCGCTTACGGTTGAATTGCTAGCCTTCAATTAAGACTTGAAATTATGGCTCTGGGCAGTTTAACCTCTTTTAACACAGAGGAACGGTAGTTTCTGTGGCCATTGAGGAATTTCCAGCCTTGCCAAGGATACATTTCATTAAGATCTCAAAGGAGAGAATCCGTGGATAAAATAAAGGCTGTTGCTTTTTCTATTCACTTCAGAAGGAAATTTTTCTTTAGAAAGAAAGAAAAATTCTTTGTGACTGAAGACATTCGTATATGTACATGAATTCCTAACAACATGTGAAATGATCTCTTAGTTGCAAAATTCAGCCCTGGAATATTCATATTAGGTGCAAAGTTTAAACATACATGAGTTGATAGTAAGCCAAAGTAATAATAGCTTCTTTCTTTTTTCTCTTTAGCCCAATGCGTATATATCTATATATATATCTATATATCTATATATACATACTTAATTTAGGAAAAGCTGAAATAATGAGTAATGTGGAAAGAAGCAGACTAATTATATATGGCCTTTCGTGTTCCATTTTTTATGCTTGTTTCAAGAGTTATGTAAAAGAGAATATAAACTATAGTCATGGGTAAATCAGTGAGTGAGCACAAGGATTTCTACTGAATTTGAGAAAAAAAATCAGTCATCTGGACTGTTCCCAGGTTTAACATACTCTCCAGGATACATTTATCATGTGGGTTGGTTCAAAGGACTCAAATGGAACATTCCAAACTAATGTTCAAGTACTTGTGAACTGAAGCAACATTAGAGAGGGTGAAAGCCACACAGACCCCTGGAAATCTCGGATTAATTTTAAGTAATCAGTCTCAGACTCCATGTTCAGGTAAATTGGGTTTAGAGGGTAGTATCGAGGAGCATACCTTGATGGTTATCAATGGAATGTTAGAATTCCCAGATAAAGAATTAAATGACTCTTGGAAAAGTCAGTATCAGGAGGAACTCTTACTTAAAAGGAGAGATAAGAAAGCAATCAAAATGGGAGAGTTAATGAAAAAGTGACAGGAATTTTGTCAAATTCCTGAGGAGGAAGATGGAAGGTGTCATGAATGTAATAAATACAAGGCTCTGGGCCATTGACTGAGAAAACTAATGCTTTTTGGGAAGATGTACCTTCCTGAAATGAAAATCCTTATCCACATCAATAATGAGAGGGAAAAATAATGATATTTAACACTTACATGCTTACTGCGTGCGAAATGCTTTTTTAAGTGCTCTGTATGTATCAAACAACCTTTTGAAAGATAGCTACCCAATCTACTAATCATTTATTACAGTGTCTTTTGTGGCCTCCCATGTATGTGCATTATTCTAAGGCACTGTTTCGCAAATTACCGAATCGTACGATTCCCTGGGTGCAATTTAAAAATCCAGACTTCTAGGGTCTCCCACAGAGGACTTAGTTGGGCCAAGAGCTTTTACTTTTCTTCAAATAAAATTTTTTTTGAGAAATTTATGGTTTCCAAAGAAAACAGGTTGGGGGATGGGATGGGGGTTTGGGGATGGAAATGCTATAAAACCAAGTCATGATGATCATTGTACAACTATAAATGTAATAAAATTAATTGAGTAACTTAATTTTTTTTTTTATTAGGAGTTCCTGTCATGGCGCAGCGGAAACAAATCCGACTACGTACCATGAAGTTGCGGGTTCAATCCCTGGCATCTCTCAGTGGGTTAAGGATCCGGCATCGCTGTGAGCTGTGGTGTAGGTTGCAGACACAGCTCGGATCTGCTGTTACTGTGGCTCTCTGGTGTAGGCATGCAGCAACAGCTCCTATTAGACCCTTAGCCTGAGAACCTTCATATGCCCTAGGTGGGGCCCTAAAAACACACACACACACACAATTTTTCTTTTTTAATTAAAGTATAGTTGATTTACAGTGTGGTGCCAATTTCTGCTATACAGCAAAGTGACTCAGTCCTATATATATATATGCATTTTTTAAAATATTATTTTAAATTATGGTCTATGCCAGGAGATTGGATAGAGTTCCCTGTGCTCTACAGTAGGACATCATTTCTTATCCATTCTAAATATAATAGCTTGAATCTGTTAACCACAAACTCTCAGTCCATCCCACTCTAAGGGTTTTTTCCTTTGTTGCTGTTGTTGTTGTTGTCTTTTTAGGCCCACACCCACGGCATAAGGAGTTTCCCAGGCTAGGGGTTGAATCAGAGCCATAACTGCCGGCCTATGCTACAGCCATAGTAATGCCAAATCCGAGCCACATCTGCGACCGACACCACAGCTCAGGGCAACACTGGATCCTTAACACACTGAGCAAGGCCAGGGATCAAACCCAAATCCTCGTGAACACTATGTCGGGTTCTTAACCCGATGAGACACAGTGGGAACTCCCTAAGACATTTTACTTTTAATAAGTAACCCAGATAATTTTTTATGCTCAGAAACACCAACTTATGAAAAAGAATATATATACATATATATATATATATTTTTTTTTTTTTTACTTTTTAAAATAATATTTCCACATTCAGAAGTGGCCTTTGCAAAAATTTATGCTTTAAGTACATGTTAGGCAGTGGACCCTCAATATATACATTTGAATTCGAACACCTTGGGTTATAGAATATTAATAAAGAAATATAGCCTAAAGTTCAAGGGCGGCTTGACAATGGATAAAGGGAAGTTTCAAGTAAAAGTCTTGCCTGATCTGTTTTAATTAGGATTCTTAGAAATGACTTATAATGAATACACTGCTTGTTGTGAAATAGCCACATGACTTACTGTACAGTGGGCCTTTTCAGTGTGCGGATCAAGGCTGGGTTCTGAGACCTTAATGGTGCCCAGGGCATCTCTCTCATTGAACTAGGAAGCATCTAAAAGAGGATTTTGCATTCTAATGAAATGCCACGTTAAACTGCATAGGCAAGCTCAAAGCCCCCCTCTCTGTCAACTCCGAATCATCTAGAATTCTGACTTGAACTAGCAGGGCTCTATGAGTCAAAAAGACGAGAAAAGAGGATTTTTTTTTCCTTTTGAAATTCCGACCATAGCAATTCTCTTATTCAAAAAAGTTATTTGAGCATTCTGAGAAAATTGCCAGGCGTCTATCTTGGTGTTACAGGAGAAAATGGCATATAAAGATGGTTGAAAATCACGTCTTTTTTATTTTTTTTTGGAAATAACATAATTTGAACAAAAAAAATCAAATAAGAAGTTCCAAGGTAAAAATGTTATTGGTACTGTGCTGGCTTTCAGAAAGTCTCACACAAAGAAAAGCATAGAAGTGTGGGTCCATAAAGCTGGCAAGCCATTTCTGGGCGTCGGACCCCTAATCACAAGAGGGACGCAAGAATGAAATAGCAGGGTGGGGAATTACCTCATCCCAACAAAAGTTTTGGTCTTAAGCCCGGTTGCGAAATTATGAATCCCGAAATCAAGCTGACTATGTATCAAAATTTAGATTTGTTTCCATCCACGTATTCAAAACATCCTAAGGGTCACTACTATACATGGATTATGAATATATGATCCTTAAAGGAAATGTAAGCTTTATCTCTTGGTACAAACACTCCTATGAAATAAAGGGCAAGTGGAGGGAAAGTAAAGAGACTGTTTAATGCGAGCTCTCTCCACTTTAGCACTGTTGACATTTGGGGTTGAAGATTTCCCTTTGGGGCAGGGAGTCTGACTTGTGCATCGCAGAATGCTGTGCGGCATCCTTGGTCTCTACCTACTAAGTGTTTATCACACTCCCCACCCAGCTATGACCATCAAAAATATCTCCCAGCATTGTCACATATCCCGTGGCAAGAAAAGGAGGATTATGCCTGGTTGAGGACCACTACTCTTGTGTAAGTATCACTCAGAGGAATGCTATTCCATTTTTACCAGACCATTTTATTAGCTTCTCAAGAAAATGGGCCCAAGGGTGTGTGATCTATGGTAGCACTACACTGTTCTTTATGGATATGGGACAGGGTCCATTTTTTCTTATTCTGTTGTTTCTAAAGTCCCTGAAAATGGATTCAATAAAAGCCTCCAAAGCAGCCTGCCCATAGCAATGTTAACGTGAATAGATAGGTTGGGGAAAAGAGCATTTCCCTTGGAAACTCCAGATACTGCAGGAAACGGACTCACTTCTCCATTCATCCACTCTTAAATGAATAGTGTGGGAATATTTGCTACTGGGAGGTGACTTTTCTTCTTTAGACAAATTTTAATTTTGTTTGTTTTACCATGCTTAGGGCTGAGAAGACATAAGCCTCAGTGTCTTTCTAGGTTTATTTACCATGTCTTGCATTCCCCTCCCACACACAGCCCCTTGCATATTCCACTAAATAGCAGTTTTCTTCTAATCCACACTGCAATGGAAATCTCTGTGGCGAGGAATCTGTGTCCTTGAATAGGGCTTTGTTTTAGGCAGGTGAAGGTTGCACTTTGCTGACAGGTGAAATAAGCCCAGGAAACTAGCCTATTAAATATGTAAAGAGCTTTGGTCAGCATAAAAGTCAGATAATACTAAGGATCTAGAACGACAGGAAAATACTTCTCTCCACAATAACCCTACGATATAAGAAAGGGCCTCAAAATGAATTCTGAGATTTTTGGGGGGGATCTTAGCCTCGTAGAAGCCTCAAATTTGTTTAATTTTGTTTTGTTTTGTCTGCTTTTTAGGGCCGTACCTGCGGAATATGGAGGTTCCCAGGCTAGCGGTCAAATAAGAGTTAACAGCTGCCAGCCTACACCACAGCCACCACTGCACCAGATCACAGCCACATCTATGACCCACACGCACAGCGCACAGTAACGCCGGATCCTTAACCCACTGAGCGATGCTAGGGATCGAACAGCCAACTTCATGGTTCCTAGTCGGATTTGTTTCCTCTGTGCCATAATGGGAACTCCTAATTTTTCAAAAGAAGTATTTTCAGTGATTATATCTGTATTCGAAGGGTAAAAATATATGCAAATGTTGTATATATTTACAGCTAAATATTATTAGGAAACACATTGCTTCATAAATGCTTTTTTTTTTTTTCTGCAGAGAACCAAGTTTAGAAATTTGCTTTCAGTACTAACCTATCTGGTCAAATTTTACTTTGAATCATAAATTTGTCTTCCCCCTAGCAGGCTAAATAGAATCATGGATTGTTAATTTGCTCTTTCTCTTCTTTCTGCAGATATGAGCTTGCATTTCTGATAACCATCCGCTTCCCCATGTCCTCTCTCATTCTGTCACACTCCCCCTTGTGTCTCTCTCTCTATCCTGTTACTGTAGTGTGGTAGAAAAGAGTGGAGTTCATGGGTTTGAATGAGATGAAAGCTCTATAAAGTCAGAGGCAGAGACACATTTTTAAAAGACTGAATTACTTAAAATTAAATGCATGCAGTGAGATACTCTAAAAGACCTAAAAGAGCAGATTCTAAGAGTCCCGGGAACTTTTGTTCAAGAAATCAGCAGTTGATATTTAGTGTAGAGTACTACTTAATATTCACTTCAATCAATGTCCCATCTCTAATGACTGCTTCTCTGAATGGCATCCATCCAGGGCTCCAGTGATAAATATTTAATAAAGGGAACTCCCTCTACTTTTTTCTCCTTCTGCACTAAATTAATTATATTATTTTAACACACAAAGCTGCTCACTCAAATGCTGCTACACCAATATTTCACACTCTTGAAAACTCTCTCTGTACCAGGTTGATTTACAGTGAAATATTTTTAAAGATGGAAGTTTTGGGCGTGTATTTTAGCAAAAAAAAAAAAAAAAACCACATACACACACACAAAATGTAGACACTGAGCCCACAAAGTGGCAAGGTTCTAATGTGGTTCCCTTCTCATATTTGGTTGGCACTGTCTCATATTTGGACATCTCAGTGTCATGAATAGATATTTTGCATATTGCAAAGGGGAAAATAAAGACATTTTACTGGCTTTGTGGAGGGCTTGATTTCCCAGAGTCTTTTTTTTTTCTCCTTTTCTTCTTCTTCTTTTTTTTTTTGGTACAATTCTCTGTGTGCTGAAGACATTCTGTTCTGGTGAGCTCTGCACTTCTTATTCATGGCAATTACGTTCACATCTTTGATCTTGGAAGAGATCTCTTGTGCATATTTTGTTCTATTTATGTCTTTGATCTGGTTTCTTGTGATTTTTTTAAGGTTCTGTTTTTACTCGAAAGACATTCGGCCTACAAAATCTAAAAAGGAAAAAGAGGTGAAATTTATTTTATCCATGTGACATTGTCTTTTTAGGCACATGGATAAATTAGTCTCTGTACCACTTAGCACCTTCTTCCAATATACTGATAATTTGTGTTTTTCAGCTGTCAGTCAGATGGATTGCAGCATGGTTGATCAAGTTCAGCTCCATAGTTTTGCAATCGTGTTATTCCATTTGTCATAAAAGAATCAAATTGATCTCTCAATGATATGGATGGTGATATAGCTAGAGAAGAGTAAGGGAATAAATTCATAGAGTTCCTGCTTAAGGATTGCTTAAGGAGTCTTATTTATTTGTTATTACCATTACCATTTTATTTAATATGAATTTATCTTCTTGCTTATGTAACATATCATTTATACTCAGGTTTCAAGAATTCACCCAGGTAGCGTAAAGGTGATATATATTTCCATAATCAGATAACAGCTAGCAGTTCCTGTAGTGATGGCAAGTGCTATGAATAAGGGGGCCGCACGGGACCTGGGAATGTACATGACAAAAATTGGTCACCATGGCAACATCTGAGCAGTGGGAGACGGGAGCTGAACTGAGCAACACAGAACTGCAGTGGCCTGATTGAAAAGCACTGCCTGTAATTCATCTTGACTGACTTGTTATGTAATATGTTTTTTGTACTATGCAAATGACTATAGAAATGTGAGAATCCCAAACAGTATATAAATTTAGGCCACAATAAAAAACATACACCTTTCTTTGGAAGCAAGATGAGGAATTCCAATTTGTAGCAAGCAAGCCACAAGGCTTTTTGTTCCTAATGATCTTAGACTGTGAGCATTATCATAGGTATTTCTCTATAAAACCATGCCTATAAACAGGTTTTCCATATTTTAGAGGCGTACTTATGCAAATGCTAAATATCGTTTTATAAAAGCAAGTAAAACCAGAATTAGAAGGCATAGAAAAGTGGCACAAATTTAAGAAATTGCTAAGCTGAATCACTCCATGGTGAGCTTCATCATAGACAATGTAATTCCATACAATTTCCCTTTTAATTTATTTCTAGTGAATGTTGGCTCCTTGAAGTAGGTAGACATTGTCCTTGTTTTCCTTTTCGATTGTTTTGTGTGACATAGAGTTAGTTATAGAGATATAAGGGAGCTCAAACCACTACAAGATCTTGTAAACAAAAGTGTAATGGCGGCCTTCAACTTTACATTTGCATAGGCTAAGGGACTTTAAGGTGTGTGAATAAGACATGACCTTAAATATCACCTATTAAAAGTGTTTAGGAACAATGATACCTCAGCCAATATATCTTCTAAATATCAAGCCTCTTCCTTAGATTCAGTAGTGTTGAACATAAAGCACTTTATATATCACTTAAGCAGGATGACGAAGAATTACATAGTTTAATGGCCATATCCCTGCTAAGCTATGCATATGTTAATAATAATAAAATTAGTAGCTACAGAAATAGACCTTAAATTTACTGAGTTTATGTGTGTGCCAGGTTCTCTGTTGCCTCATTTAATTCTCCTAAAATTGCTCCAAGGTGAAAACAAACATTCCCCAGTTTTGCAGGTAGAGGTTTAGAGAAGTAAGGTAATTTGCCCCAAGTTACACAGACAGTAAATTTTCTTGATTAGGACCTAGGGCCATCTGGTTCCAAAGACTTGTGTTCTAAGCCTGGTTTCTTATGGCCACATTTTCAGATTACTTCTTAATGAGATCTTTGTTCTCTATTCCTAACACTTTTTTCTGACCAGATTATCTCTTATCAATTAATTCCAGCCCTTCCTTGATTAATCACAGCTTCCAGTCTTATACTCAGGCACTGGAAGCTCAATTTTGCTTTGTAATCTAAAATCTACAAACTTGCCTTTTATAAGTTTTCTCATTGTAAAGTTTTCTTCCCTGGTGATAATACATTACCTAGCCTTTCTTTCTATTTTATTTGGCTAAACTAGACTAGGAAGAAGTTGTCTTTGTTTAAGTTTTGAATGTTCTCATTCAAGTAATGTTTGAATATGGATATCATAAAGGGATCAGGAAATTAAAAAAAGAAGAACTGGCTAGGATTTATTGGAACCCAGAATTCACTTAGGCTTGAAACAATGAGTCGGGGGGATTTCTCTGTTCTGGAGTCTGGCTCCTGTCATTCAAAGTTATGTTTGTGATATTCATCCATGTTGCTTTGTGTAGCAGTAGTTTGTTATGTGTCATTTCTGTATGGTATTCCATTTTCTTTTTTTTTGTCTTTTTGCCTTTATGTAGAGCCACACCCGCGGCATATGGAGGTTCCCAGGCTAGGGGTCTAACAGGAGCTGTAGCTGCCGGCCTCCACCACAGCCACAGCAACGCGGGATCCAAGCCGCGTCTGCAACCTTCACCACAGCTCACGGCAACGCCGGATCCTTAACCCACTGAGCAAGGCCAGGGATCAAACCCGCAACCTCATGGTTCTTAGTCGGATTCGTTAAGCACTGAGCCACGAAGGGAACTCCATATGGTATTCCACTTTCTAATCATTCTATAATGCATTCATCTATTCTATTACTAATAGATATTTGGATATTTCCAGGTTGGGGCTTATATGAATATAATGCTGTTATGAACATTCCAGTGTGTAACTTTTGAGAAATATACACATGCATTTCTAGAGGTGTTACAATTGGTGGGATATAGGAGAGGCATCTGATCAACTCTTGGCAGCAAACACAACCAAAGTGTTTTCAAACACCTTTGTCCTGCTCACCTTCCCACCAGCAAACAATACAGGAAAATTATACTTGTTTCACATCTTCAGCAACACTTGGGGTTGTCCGTAGTCTTAATTTTAGCCATTCAGAGGTTATGAGGCACTATTGTTTTTGATCACTAATAAGACAGAGCATCTTTTCACATGTTTTTGATCCCTATGATATCTTCTTTTATGAAGCACCTTTTCAAGTATCTTGGCCACGTTTCTATTTGGCCTTCTGTCTCTCCCTTGTTGATTTTTAGAAAAGCATTCATTTTAAGTCATAAACTCATATATCAATAAATTATATACACGGGAAACTGTTCACTCTTTTCCTCTTTTTCCTTTCTTTGCAGATCATTATCTATTTTCTTCTTTCATGGCATTTGACTATTAGTTAAGATACAATTTTGTCTACCATAAAAAGAATTCTAAGATGCAGTGGCTTAAATAAGGTAGAAATTATGTCTTTCTCACGGTCTCTCATGCAACTGTCTAAATAGCCCAAGATGCTGAGACGCTCAGCTATGCTGGGGACCATGTCTCCATCCCAAAATCTGAAATCTTGAAGGTATTGCTTTTGTCCTGAAGGTATGCTCACCACCATTTCCACACTCAGAATCAGGGGTAAAAGGAAGAGGAACATTTCTCTTCTCCTTTATGGACACAGCTCGAGGGTTACCTCAATTCACAACCCGCTGACCAGATTCTATCTTTATGGACAAACTTCCTTTCCTAGGATCAGGCTGGAAAGTATACTCTTAATTTCATGCCGATTTTATCTATCTAAAGCCTCTTTTCTTTAGAAGAAGGGGAGAAAGAATACAGTTGATAGACTGTAGTCTTTGCTGTCACTAGAACTGCCAGCTCTCTAATCCCTGAATTTAGAGATTAGAAATACCTCTCATACCTCCGTGTATTTCTTTCAGATTACAGGACTGAGATCTGAAAAGAATTGGATTCCCCTCTTAGGTAGCAGTTCCCAACAGAGAGAGAATTTCAAATGTTTTCCCCTAGTGGGTTAAGAATTTGCATAACATTTTCACATGGAAACAAAGTTAGACGTATTTAGATTGCCAGTTAGGGGAAATAAAGTTAGACATATTTTGATTGCCACTTAGGGCTACATCACTTATAAACTGGTGAGTGACAGTGTTTGGTGATTTATATTACCTTTCCAGGGCTTCTGTAACAAATACTACAGACTAGGTGGCTTAAACCTCAGACACTTATTTTCTTACAATTCTGGAAGCTGGAAGTCCAAGATGAAGGTATCAGATGAATCTTTTTTTTTTTTCCGAGGCCATTCTTCTTGGCTTGTAGATGGACTTCTCCCTGTATATTCTCAAGGCCTTTTCTTGGTACGTTATCTGTGCTCTAATCACGTCTTCTTATAAGGACACCAGTCATGTAAAATTAGGGCCCATCTTGGTGACCTTGTTTAACTCAATGACTTCCTTAAAAATCAATCTCTAAATACAGTCACAGTTTGAGGTATAGGAGGTCAGGATTTCACCATTCAAATTTGGAAGGGGACACAGTTCGGCCCATGACAGATGTGTAAAAGCATGCTAGTTGACTGCGGTGATGTATCTACAAAAATGAACTTTAACCAAAAAAAAAAAAGAGAGTTTTGTGAGAAATTTCAGACTAGCTAGCAATTTTCAGTTGCGTTATTTTGACAACTTCTAAAATTTCCAGAAGTGACAACAGTCTTCCCTTAGTTGTATCCGCCCCCCCCCCCCCAAACAATTCAGCATCCGTCCATGGGCAAACGTGCCTCTGTGGAATGTGGAGCTCCAGGTGGGAGTGAAGCCTGGTGTAGTCAAAGAATGAGGAGAGCAGTTTTGAGAAGACAGGCCCAGATCAGGTGGCTGACCTGCCAGCTGGTGTACCAGCTACAGAGCTGAAAACAGCTCTGTGCCTCTGAGGGCTGTTACAGGTGCTTTTAGCTTTGGTTCTGTCACCAGCACCATATGCCAGGGACCCAGGAGGACTCTCGCCCACCCATGTGTCAGGTGATCGGTGTACACACTCCATCCCAGATGTGGACTAGAAGTGACTGATGAACTGCCTCCAGCCCCTTGCCTGTCTGGGGGCCCCTGGAAAACACTCTCTCAGACAGTCTCCCATGAGCAAGAGGGATTTTGTGGCAGCCCAGGAGTCCAGCGGAGAAGTTCTAGCACACCATTGAGGAATAAAGCCAAAATGAAATGCATTAGAGAGGGTGAGAGGAACAGTCTGGCTTAATCTGAATCACTCCTTGCTCAAGGTGACATAGCTCGGTGCCAAGAGATCCATTCTTGGCCTGTGATTTTTCCTGTGAGGGAAAGTGAGGCCATGGGACTGAGCGCCTGGCTTACAAATAAAAAACAAAGAAAGAATATTAAAACAGCAAGAGAAAATAAGCTTGCAATTTACCAGGGAAATATGATAAAGCTCTCGGTGCATTTCTCAGCAGAAGCCTTGCAGGCCAAGAGGGACAGGCATGATATATTCAAAGTGCTAAAAGAAAAAAAAATGCTAAGCAAAAATACTCTGTGCAACAAAGTTGTCCTTCCGAAATGTAGGAAAGATGCTTTCCCAGACAAACAAATGCTTCAATCCGCACAGATTAAACAGTACACCCCTGAACAACCAATGGGTTAAAGGAGAAGTAAAAAATATCTTGAAACAAATAAAAATGAAAACATGATATACCAACACTTGTAGGATGCAGCAAAAACAGTTCAGAGAGGAAAGTGTACAGTGATGAACATCCACATTAAGAATATTATTCAGTCATACGGAGTTCCCTTTGTGGCTCAGCAGAAACCACTAGTATCCATGAGGATGCAGGTTTGATACCTGGCCTCGCTCAGTGGGTTAAGGACTAGCGTTGCGGTGAGCTGTGATGAGGTTGCAGATGGGGCTCCAATCTGGCATTGCTGTGGCTATGGTGTAGGCCAACAGCCACAACTCTGCTTCGACCCCTAGCCTGGGAACCTCCATATGCCAGGGGGGTGTGTACAGCCCCTTCCCCCAAAAAAGACAAATAAAATTAAAGCATGCATTAAAAAAAAAAGTATTATTCAGCCATAAAAAAGAAGGGATTTCTGCCATATTTGACAACACAGAAATATAAATGCTGTATGATTTCTTGTATAACATTTGTATTTCTTTAGATTCTTGTGGAATCTAAAAAAACTAAACTCATCAAAAAGATACGTGCACCCCTATGTTCATCACACTATTCACGATAGCCAAGACATGGAAATAATCTAAATGTCCACTGACAGATGAATGGATTAAGAAGATATGGTACATATATACAATGGAATACTACTAAGGCATAAAAAGGAACAAAATAACTCCATTTGCAGCAACATGGTTGCAACTAGATATTCTTATACTAAGTGACGAAAGTCAGGAAGAGAAAGACGAGTACCATATGATATCACCTATAAGTGGAATCTAAAATAAAAGGCAAAAAGTGATCCTATCTACAAAACAGAAAGAGATCACTGACTTGGAAAGCAGACTTGTGGTTGTGACCAGGGGAAGGGGGAAGGCTATGGGATGGATGGGGAGTTTGGGGTTGGTGGATGCAAACTGTTACATTTAGAATGTATGGGCGGGGGGGTCCTGTTGTACAGCACAGGGAACTGTGTATGACCGGGTCATTTTGCAGTACAACAGAAATTGAAGAAACATTGTAAATCAACTATATTTTAATAAAAATAAACAAAAATTAAAAAGCTAAGCTAAGAAACAGAGAATGGAATGGTGGTTGTCAGGGCTGGGAGGTGAGAGATAAAGGAAGCTGTTGGTCAAAGTGTTCAAACTTCCAGTTATAGGATGAATAAGTTCTGGAAATCTAATATATATAGCATAGTTATAATAGTTAACAAGGCTATATTATATATTGGAAAATGGTTAAGAGAGTAAACCACAAATATTCTTACTACACACATACACACACCCACACAAAGTGATGGAGGTGTTAACTAATACTACTGGGGTAATATTTTGATACATGTATCAAATCAGCACTTGTACAGCTTAAACTTACACAGTGTTATACGCCACATATATCTCAACAAAGCTGGGGGAAAACTTTTCCAACCGTTGCAAGTTTTCTCTCTTGGATGTGAATGCTTGTGGAGATTGTCCCCTCTGCCCCCATTTTCAAAAAATTTTAAATTACAGTTGATTTACAATGTTCTATCAATTTCTGCTGTACAGCTAAGTGATCCAGTCATAACTTTTTTGCTTTTTAGGGCCACAACTGTGCTGTATGGAAGTTCCCAGGCTAGGGTTCCAGTTGGAGCTACAGCTGCCAGCCTACACCAGAGCCACAGCAACAGCAATATCAGATCCCAGCCATGTCCTGTGACCTACACCACAGCTCGCAGCAAGGCCAGATCCTTAACCCATTGAGCAGAGCCAGTGATCAAACCTGCATCCTCATGGATAATAGGCGGGTTCGTTTTTGCTAAACCACAATGGGAACTCCTTCTCATATTGTCTTCCATCATGTTCTATCACAAAAGACTGGATATAGTTCCCTGTGCTACGCAGCAGGACCTCATTGCTTATCCATTCTAAACGTAATAGTTTGCATCTACTAACTCCCAAATCCCAGTCCATCCCACTCTGTTCCCTGTCCCCATTCTTACTTAATTACTGAGGCTCCTTATTTGCCTGATACTGAAGATTCCAATCACGAAGCATACAAATGTTCCCATGCAGAAGTGCATTTCTACAGCGAGGTGAATACCAGGAGCATGCCTACTCTTATCTGCACGCCTAGAAGTGAGTACAGAAGTTTTTTCTCATGCCACTCGACCTGCCTGTGTTGGCTACAGACTTGAAAGTACTGATGAGGTTTCTTATGACCAGAAAAAGAAGATCCAGGGCTTGGGATAAGAGCTCCTTATGCCATGAGTATAGAAACCAGGATAGCAACTCTGAAATGAAGCAAATAATATGAGGAGCACACTGAGATGCTAGGATAGGGCAGGGGAAATAGCAGGGGAGCAGGGACTGGGATGAGGAGGAGCTGCGGTGGTGGACAGGGGAGCTGGGATGGAGATAGTGGCTGCTGGAAACAGGGCAGACGGTGTCCCCTCTTTTGCCTTCGTCCTTCTATCTCACCTCTCTTGCCATCACTGACAAGTAGATGAGAAGGGTGTTTGGAGGGATGGAGGAGACAGAAGAGGTGGGAAGGAAAGATATTTGTAAGACATACAATAGCTGGAGGAAAGAGAAGCTGATATAGAATTGGAAATAATGGAGAGTTTCTGTGGTAATGCAGCTGGGTTGTCACCCCAGGCAAACCTGAATGGGAGCCTCAGTTCCCAGGCTCACCATTGTAAACCTATGTAATCTTTTAATCATTTACATCTTTGAGTTTTGTCTTTTCACCAGGACCTACAGTAATGTGGTCTTTTTTTTTCCAAATGAAAAAAAATTATATCACAAATAAGAGCATAATCAGTTAATTAAATTTAAATTTATTCAGAAGTTATGAGACTCAAAGTTTCTTTTGGAAATTCTGCATCTTATGCTGGAAAGCATATACTTTAACTTGATATAAAAGTTAATAATTGCAGAAGCGGATGAATAAGTTTTTCTGTGACTATTTTTTTGCATGCTGGATATTATAGGAAAAGAGCATGAAGTCATTCAGATATAAAAGTGTTTGAGTCTTCTCTATGCACGTGCATTCTTGGCATTTGCATTTCCCTGCAAACTTAGTGCATCTGTGTCAAAGCAGCACCTTCTACATACAGTGCCACATCCCCACTGGAGCCATTGCATACATATAGCAAAGATATAATTCTAAACAAACAACCAAGCCATCACCTAATTTTCCCTTTGTTTCCTCATTTCTATTGTCTATTAGTATCTCTGCACCGAATGCCTGCTGGGAGAAAAGCACCATGCTAGCTATCTGTGATGAGGTATTACCTGGTCTGAAGACATGCTCTTTGCCCTTCAGCAATTTAGGAACTAAGTGGGGTGACAGCCATCCCAATTCCCAGCCCATATGTCAGGGGAGAGGACTGTCATCTGGCTACATAATGATGATCACTCTGTAGAGGTCCTTTCCTCTGTAGGCACAGAACCCCGTGGCCTCTTCAGGCTCAACATATATTAGATTTGCTGTCTGAAAGATCTGTGCCATCTGGGATCTGGTGGGATGGGCCAAGAGGACAACTGGGAGAGAGTTCCTGTGATTTTTTTTTTTTCAGGCAGCTGGGCGGCAATGTTGCATGGTCTTAAAGGAGCCCATTGGAACATACTCGAGAAGACTTCAGAGGGAAGGTGAAGTGAAACCCGTGGAACAGCAGATACTACAGGGGGCAGCGACAGAAGCACATTTTTATAAATTAGCCATAGTGTATATAATATTTACAACGCAGAGTCAAAGGCATACGAAAGAGGGAGCGATGATAAGTCTGTTTCTTATTCACATGCCTTAGAAGTAATTCATTCAGGAAAGACTTATGACTTATGGAGTGCCTGATGGGTACTAAGCACTGTCCTACATCCTAGGGAAATGTCAATGAAGAAAATAAATAGGGAGCTCCTGCTGTGGCTCAGCAGGCTAAGAATCTGACATAGTATCCATGGGGACCCACTCAGTGAGTTAAGGATCCAGTGTGGCCACAAGCTGCAGCAGAGGTCACAGATGCTGCTTGGATCTGGTTTTGCTGTGGCTGTTGCTTAGGCTGCAACTACAGCTCCAGTTGCACCCCTAGCCTGGGAGCTGGGAGCTTCCATGTGCCAAAGGTGTGGGCTTAAAAAGAAAAGAAAAGAAACAAAACAAATCCCCTGCTATTGTGGAATTTATATTTTAATGGAGAGAACTGCAAAGAAAGGGAAATAAATAGGTACGTTATATATCATACTAGAAGGTGATAAGTGCTATGGGAAATAATGAAACTGGCTTAAGAGAATGGAAAGTTATAGGAAAGAAAGACCCATGAGCAGAGACTTGAAAAAGATGAAGGTGATATTCTTGTTTCTTCTTGGACAGAAGAAACAAGAAGCACAAAAGGCAGCAAGGAGAGAAATGAGAAGGCAGCAAGGAGAGAAATGAGGAGGCCAATGTGCCCAGAGCAGAATAAAGATGGGGGCAGGGGGTGACATTCAGAAAGGAAATGGGAGCCAGACCATGTTGGGATTTTTGGGTTTCAGTGAGTCCTTTGATCCTTACTCTGAGTCAAGAGGGTTGACTTTGGGGCATTTTGAGAAGAAAAATATACTCAGGCATTCATATATTCTATGTGTCTGTATTTCAGACCCAATTCACAGTGTATTGGATAATTTGGTTCCTGATGTCACCTAATGAAGGGACATGGCAGGTTGGGAGCAGGCATAGCAGAGGGAGTATATAGTTAGAAAAAGTCTTAGGTGTGGGCAGTAGGTTGGTCAAATGCTTTGAGAAGCATTAGGTAAATGATTCAAGCCTCATCCTCAGTGGCTTTGCACCCAACCTCTACAGCCCACCCTCTGGAAAAATAGTTTCTCCCAGGGTGAGTTTCTCCCACTTAGAAGCCTGAAGACTCCATTAATGTAGATCCTATAATAAAATTGAATGCTTTTGGAGGGAGGGAGAGTGGTTTAAATCTTCTTTGATACCATTCCTTAGTGAAAGGCGTTTGAGTCCTCTTCTGCTGCTGCTTTGAAGGAAAAAAGGAGCAGAGTCTGAAAGGATGAAATGCTTGGAGTGGAGATGCGGGTGGGAAAAGGGGGAGTCAGAGACTTACAATCATACAATATGGCGAGACCAAAGGTAAACTTATCAGGAGGCGCAGAATAGTAGCAGATAGGCTATGTGACCATGTAGCAAAGCAAGTAACAAAGTAGTGACAAATGCTATGGAAGAAATTGGAAAGGAAGTGAATAAGCTTAGGCAAAAGTATGGAGGCCAAAGCGTTACCAACTGATAATAAACTGAATAAAAAGTGTGAAGACAGTATCTCCTATTTGCTACAGTGCTTTCTGAATATCTGAGTAAATGAACTATTGTAGCATATTAATTTCTTCAGGAATTCTCCAAAGTCTCAGTTTTATTTTATGGTTTGATTCTCATGGGGATTTCCTTTAAAAAACTACCTGGTACCTCCATAAGTCACTATTATTATCTTATACATATTTTGGTGCAAAAAAAAAAAAAAAGGGGGAAAGTGAGAGCAAGAAAGCTTCCATTTTATTTCTATTTTTTTTTTTTTGGTTTGTTTCTTAAAGGAGGAAATATCTAAATATTTTATGCATTCTACCAAGTGTTGGAAAACATCTGTAAAGAACAGGGTAAATATTTTAAGATTTGTAAGTCCTGTATTCTCTGTTGCAGCTACTCAGGGCTGCTGCTGTGCCAAAGCAGCCACAGATGATTTGTAAGTGAATGAGTGTGACCGGGGTCCAATAAAACTTTATTTACAAAAACAGGCAGTGGGCCAGGTTTGGTGCTGGAGCCACGGTTGGCCATTCCCCACATTTCATTTACCATCTTTAAAGTCTGCCTCTGTTGAAGATCCTTTTGCATGCAACTATTTACTATTGAGTTGATGTGATTCATCTTCATGTCTGTTCTGTATCATGTTTTACACCCAAATCTAATGATTTTAACAGCAAAACTTAAAAGGTTAAGACTTTTCATGTTTTTTTGTTTGTTCTGTCTTATGTGTGTCAAATTACTGTCTTCTCAACTTTTAGGGAGGCTACAGGCACTGGCAAAGCTTTCTTTCTCTGAAGGAACTAAGATTCATAATTTCTTGTGTCATTTTTATGCAACAGCAGCTATGTCATCACTAGTTTTCCATTGCAAATGTAATAAAAAACTGAAAATTAATTTTCTGTTGTTTGAATCAGTATCGCAGTGCCTCAATATGGTGCTAAAGTAAAACTGTAAAGTTAATGGAATATTATAATCTGCAAGATGCTCTTTTGTTGAAGAAGGAAAATTGGCTTATCCTCCATGATTTGAAAGGTTTATAGCATCAGGACTAACAAAGTCAGCAATTAACAGTAAAAACACCAGATAAAAATGTATCAGTCCCATCCTATTTTACCGAGACAATAGAAATTCCTATCTAAATAGTCAAAGGTTCTCTCTGTCTCATTTTTAATGCTTAAGTAAAGAAATGCTTTTGCTTCTAAATCTTGCATTGGAAAAAAAAATAACGGTATTAAAAAAGAGCAACGTTTATTCTTTGCCTGCATGGGAGTGATTAAAATGTTGACAGCATCCCAGCGTCCCCGAGGTCCGTGACAGCTGCCTTTGCTATTGAGATCAGCCATAGAGCCAGGACGGGATTTATTAGTAAACTGCTCTAGTGGGCCACAGACGCCCTGCCTTCCATTTCACACTAGCATCTGTTGCCGTATTTTAAAGCTTTATTCCACAAACTTTGACAGAGGCAAAGATTCCATACCACATGCGTTCGCTCCTCTAACAGAGCAGTATTTATCAGTTTTCCAGGACCTAGACCATAAGCTTTTGTTTGGGAAGTTGATACTGCATTTTGCACACTCACCTCCAACCTCCCACCTTTTGTAAACAGCAAAAATATCTTCACTTTTTGTACAATCTATGCTTAGAAAATGAAAATTACAGCAAATTAAGATCTGTCCTTTTTGGCAGAAGAGAGAATGAATGCTTCTCTTGAGCCTCACCAAATAGGACTTCCAGCATCTTTTAGGCATTTTCAGTTTGTTCCAGTTCTTGGAGACAGCCCTAGTCACACGTCATCCTCTGATGACAACAGCTTCAAATGGGGCTGTAACAACGCTACTGAGCTATCCATTTAAAAAGAGAAGCGTGTAAAATCCAGATTTGAAATTCAATAAGGAATTCAGAGCAAAGTCTAGCTTTCAGGCTATCGCCTAGCTAAATGAATAAATGAATAGGCATAGTATCGAATCAAAAAAAAAAAAATCTAGAAGGCAACCAAAGGAAGGAAGCCTTGCTCACTAATGTCTGAAAATAGCCCCGTCTGGAAAGGTATGCTTTTTAGACTAAGAAAGCAGAAAAAACTAATTAGACAAGAAGCAACCGTGAACAAACATGTTAGCAGAATCAATAACTGGAACTGATCAGCTATTTCTTTAATTGTGCCAGCTGGGCGTCTGTGATATGCCTAGTAGAGCATAATTACTAGTTTTCATCCTATAGCAAAGATCTTTTCTTTTTTCTTTCTTTTACATAAATACTAGGAATAGGTCATTTAATAATAATAACAATAATAATAATTTTTAAACTGAAAAATTAGTGGAAAATGAGGCATCTCACGTAAGGTAATATTTTATAAATCATTAGAAGGAGGCCAAGTAAGTATGCCTATTGTGCTGATAAGAATGTGAACTGTCAAGGAAAGGTAACTAATTTCTTAATTTAAAGGCCATTATGGACTCTGAGTGCCAAGCTATATTATTAAAAGTTAGGGACCATTTGCTTGGTTGTTTTAACATGAATTCTGTAGTTTGTTTGCATTTGTAGAGCTATGACTGATTTGAGTCCAAAGCATTGAGCCTCTTGCAACTTGAAGAACCATGGAATACAGTCATCTGGTACCATTACGAAGAATTAAGACAGACTGTGAGTTGTGTAAGTAGAAAAGGAGAACAGAAAGGTTTCACTAGTTAATTCAAAGAAAAAAAACCCTGGCCCAATTGATTTGTACACTTTTTTCCCCCAAGTGACAGCAAAACAAAGGTCTGTAAGCATGTAATAGACTAGAAAGGCCAGTGTTTTAAAGTCCACATTTAGCTGTGTGTAACCAAAAAAAGGCTTATCGTTTCTGACATATTGCTGTGGGAAACTGGCCTCTTTAGGGCAGTTGTCACCTGGAAAAGTGACATGTTAAGGAAAATATGTACATAGGCGATGAAGGGCAAGCTGGAAAATACTGGAAGATTCTGATAAAAGTAAGGATTTTTTTTCATGCTTATTCAAAACCTTAAGATGCACTTTTCTAGAAAGAAAATGTTTTCTCAACTTGTTTTGAATAGAACGAAAGAGCCCGAAATAATAAATCCTTTGATGCATTTGCCCCCAGATGTAAAGAGTTTCTTGGTTAAAAAGAAAAAAAAGAGAAAATCAATATTCAAGTGACAAACAATCTGAAGCCCATTTTTATTTTTTCTGAGTTCCACTGTTATCCATGAAATTAGGGGAAGGACTGCTTTGCTCAGCAGGCATACCCGGCTAGGGCATCGTTGGAGTTGTTGAACCTTGGGTTCTAACATTCCTGGAGAATGGCTCCTGCTTCTTCCTTGAAGTTTATGAAGGACAATCCCTGTACCATCTCCCTTCATGACCAACAATTACATTCATTTCAACTGAATTTGGTTCAGTTCAGTTCAACCTAACAAATGTTTATTGTGCAAATGCTATGCACTAACCTACTGTGAGTGACTTGTCCTCAGAGACTCATCACCTTTTAGTCCTAAAAGGAATTGTGAGTTTCCTTGTCTCCAGGATCCCAAAAGGCAGAGTAAAATCAGGCTAATCCTACATGGCAGCAGAAAAGAAACAAGTCACTGGCTCTAGGAGCTTCCAGCTTTGGAGTTGCTAGCTAGTTTGGCTTTAGCAGGGATGAGGTGAGAGCCCAGTCCTTACATCAGTAATTTACTTTATGACCTTGCAGAGGTTATTTGACTTCTCTGGGGGCGGCTCATGGGTCTCACTTGTAAAATGGGGATTACAATATCTGTCTCATGGTATTTCTCCTTTGGAGGGAAAACTTAAAAATGGCAGTATAGTACTAAGAGTAATACAACAAACACCTAGGTTTTTTTTATTTTTTATTTTTTGCCTTTTTGCCTTTATGTAGAGCTGCACCTGCGGCATATGGAGGTTCCCAGGCTAGGGGTCTAACAGGAGCTGTAGCTGCCGGCCTACGCCACAGCCACAGCAACGCGGGATCCGAGCCGCGTCTGCAACCTTCACCACAGCTCACGGCAACGCCGGATCCTTAACCCACTGAGCAAGCCCAGGGATCGAACCCGCAACCTCATGTTTCTTAGTCGGATTCGTTAACCACTGAGCCACGAAGGGAACTCCCAAACACCTAGGTTTTTAATATCCGTAATTCACAACCATTTTGGTTTTGTAGTATTTACTTCTAATATGTTATTTTAACATTAAAAATAATGTGATGTATATGAGAACATAAGCTAGACAATGGAACAACAGGTATTCTAAGTTTTTTTTTTTTTTTTTTTTGCTCCACCCTATGGCATATGGAAGTTCCCAGGCTAGGGGTCGAATCAGAGCTGCAGCTGCCGGCCTATATCACAGCCACAGCAATGCCCGATCTGAGTTGCATCTGTGAACTATGCCACAGCTTGCGGCAACACTTGATCCTTAACCCACTGAGCAAGGCCAGGGATTGAACCCAGATTCTTATCCTGCTGAGCCACAACATGAACTCCCAGAACAGTTATTCTCAGTTTATCAGACTCTTTCAGGTTGAAAGGAAGAGACACTTCAGGTTATTAGCTGATGAGATTGAACTAAGATGAAGAAAGTGGGAAACTTAGTCACCATACAGCTCCCCTGGGTCCCCAGGCTCAAGTCTCTTTATAGAGAAATGGCCTTTGTAATCAAATCTTGCAGATGTTGCATAGTTAATTTCATTAGTCCACATGGTAAGGGGTAGGAAGAAGTAGGAGTTTCAGAAAAGAATATAAATGGGTTTAGTATAGCAAATAATTTTAAAAAAGAAATTCTGTATCCAGCCTCAGTTTGGGGGGAGCAGTAACTGAGGTTCAGATTTCACCTTCTCAATGATGCCAAGGATGAAAGTGGTCTATATCTTCTCCGTCCATTATGGCAAAACACTAGTCACGTGTTGCTGTTGAGCACTTGAAATGTAGCCAGTGCAAGTGAGGAACTGAATTTTTAATTGTATTTAATGTTAATTAATTTAAATTTAAATTAAATAGCCATATGTAGCTCACGGCTACGGTATTGGAAAGCAGAGCTCTCAGCCAGCCCTTCTGCCTAGGTTTAAAACCCAGATCTACTACTTGATGTTTGACTTTGAACAAGTTATTTAGTCTCTCCATTACTCTATTCCTTTTTTTTGTAAAATAGGAGTTTTTGATGACTTAATAACTTAAGATAAAATGAAGTGCTTAGAATTGTGCTTGACATATGGTAAATTATATATTTCTGTTATGTTTATGAATGGGAATGAAGGCTTTATTTTTTTATTTTAAATTTTTTTGAGTCATATTTTATTTTATTTTTGTCTTTTTAGGGCCATGCCCATGGCATATGGAAGTTCCCAAGCCAAATCGGAGCTACAGCTGCCGGCGCAAGATCTGAGCCGCGTCTGTGACTTACACCACAGCTCAAGTGGCAACGCCAGATCCTCAACCCAATGAGCGAGGCCAGGGATCAAACTGGCGTCCTCTTGGATCCTAGTCAGATTAGTTACTGCCGAGTCACGACAGGAACTCTGGGAGTGAATATTTTAATGCTTACTTGGCCATTTAGATTTTTTGGGTGATTTCTTGCTAATAATCTTTACCCCTTTTATAATTTTAAAGTCACTATATTTAAGATGCTCAAAAAGAAAAGTAAAGGAATCACATCTGCCGGAAGTACAATATTTTTTAGGATATCTCTAAAAGAAGTTTCAAAAGAAAAAAATGTGGAGGGATAAGAACTGAGAATTTTGCAGAATTTTAAAGAAATACAGGAATCTCAGAACCAAAGTGTGCTTTGAATATCAAGCAGAATAAATCAAGATAGATCCAAACCTAGAAATACGGTAAGGAAACAAGAACAACAAGCAAAGACCCCCAATCTAACAAAGTTCTATTGTTTTTTACATCTTGTACATTTTCACTGGGTTAATTACTTGTTCTTGCTAGAGTAAATCATAATTTATTGATAATTATTTTGGTGAGAATCTGTAGATGGTAAGCTCTCATAGCCTTTGTATATTGAAAAATGCCTTTATCTCTCTCTCTCTCAATGACAACCTAGAAGAATATGAAGTCCTAAATTGGTCATTTTTTTTTCCCTCCACACTATGAAGATATCAATTCCTTGTCTTCTGGCCTTTACTATGACTCACAAGATGTTGTTGTCAATCTAATGGCCATTCCATTAAGGTATAGTATACAACAGTAATAATTAATGGAAAATGTTATTTCCAAAAGTCTTCTTCACAATACTAACAAAAGCTATAAGGTACCTACATGTAAAATAAAGATGTGTAAGACCTTTGTGGAGAAAATTATAAAACATGTCGGAAAGACTGGAATAGCTCATCTGTAGCTCATGTCCATGGATACGTATATCTATACATCCTCATCTACAGGTGTAAAAAGGTATAAACTCTTTCTAAGTGTCATTCGATTCCAATAAGTATCCCAACATTAAAAAAAATAGAATGTAACAAGCTTATCTTGAAAGTTTGCTGGAAGCACTAAGGCTCGAAAATAAGACAATTTTGAAAAGGGCTAGTGAGGGATTAAGAACATGTCCTATAAGGTAAAAATGTATGGTAAACCATACAGCTTGCAAAGGAGAGACTGAGAAACCCGTGGAACAGAATAGGAAACCAGTGTTAAGGTTACTGTCTGCCTTCCTTAGCGTTAGCTTTTTTTCTTAGGTCTGAAAATTGGTTTTGCAGGTTCATTTTGAGGGATGGTTTGGTTCCTCTTTATTTTTTTTTTCTATTTTTGTCTTTAGCAGGTTTTTAATTTTTTAAAATGTTCTATTGAAGTGTGGCTGGTTTATAATGTCATAATTTCTGCTGCACAACAAAGTGATCCAGTTGTCCATATACACATCCATTCTTTTTCAGATTCCTTTCCCATATAGGTTATTACAGAATATTGGGTAGAGTTCCCTGTGCTGTTCTGAGTTTCCTCCACTAAAGTCCTTTTTTTCTAGTTTAGAACCAAGTCCTAAAGTACAATTTTGGGGAGACCTGCCCTGCAGTGATGCCAAGGGAGTCACAGATTCTGGGCAGCAAGCAGCTTGATTTCTGGTCATGGAAATGTGAGAACACAACTTCTTTTAGAGCTCTGATCCCTGGACCCAGTAGGGCAGCCTTTTTTCCCTGTCTCTCTTCATAAGCCAGCAAGCCTCACCTGACTCTTGTCTTCAGGCACTGCGTTCTCATCTATTTTGTAGTTTTAGTCCTCACTACCCTTCACAAATTGGACTCTCAGCAACAGAGCCCCTCAGGCCAGGCTTTCAGCTTTACTCATCACCATCCCTAACCCTAACCCTAACTGGTTTTCATCACTCTTTGTGAAGTGTTTGGAGCAGAGAGGGTGGATGTATATTTCAAACTGTGAACTAATGGAGCCCTCTTGAGTAGCGATCTCTTGACTTAACTTCGATTCTTTTCAAAACTTATTCCCAATAAAACAAGAAATCATGAATTCATGCTTGTGCTGTTAAAAAAAATCGTTAAGGAATAAAGTAAATGTCTAAGGGCCTAGGTTGAAATCTAAGCAGATTTATATATGCTAAGATTCAACGACAGTAAAACTTACATACTTGGAGTTCTCTTGTGGCACAGTGGGTTAAGGGTCTGGTGTTGTCACTGTAACAGCTTGGGTCACGGCTGTGACATGGTTTGATCCCCGACCAGGAAACTTTCACAGACTGTGGGCATGGCCCCCCAAAATTATATACTCATGAAGCCATCAAAATTGGAGTATTTGCCCATTTTCAGCTCCTGACCATCTGCTGCCTAACCAACAGAGACCAGTAGCTGTACTTGACCTATAGCAGCGGTTTTCAGACTGTGTTCTATAAAGTCTGCAGAGGCCAAGTTAAAGATCTCTGTCTTTTTGCACTTTGTTTTTGGGTTCTATGTAATATTTCATTTTAGAGAAAGTTCTACTGTTGTAAATGTGTTGGAAGATTCATGGGCTATGATAGACTCAATCCATAAACTACTAAATATAATAAGACCTTGATATTCTCCAGGATTACACTGTGAGACCTTCACAATTCTTAAGGTAGTATTTGCAAAAAAAAAAAAACACTACACAATTTGTGCTCTTAGTTTTTCTCATCTGCAAAGTGATCCTAACAATACTTATGTCACAGTTTTGTGGTGGGAATTAGAGGAAATGGTATGTTGAAAAGAGAGGGCATGAAGCTGCACTTAGAGAAAAGCTGGCTGATGAGCAAGTCTCTTTCTGACTCAATGATTTTCTCTCATATACCAGCCTGGGGACACATGCGATTCTAGTTCTCACCAAGGGAGAAAAGATCAGTAGATATATCACAAATGCCCACTTGAAAATGGCGAAGGCCCTTGAAGTCAGGGATCTCAAAGTCCTCAAAACACCAAGCCCTGGGATTTCTTCACCTTTCTAGAAGATGTCTGTAATGTTATACCAGCAAATTTCCCCAGATAAACACATCTCAAAGAGACATTTACATACTTAGTAAATAAAATATCCATGGAGTCTAAATAACTCCAAGGACAACAGAATCAATGAAGAGGTCAGTATGTATTTACAAAGCACAGTGCTAGGTTTGTAGGTTTGTATGCTTTCCAAGAAGTTTAAAGAGCATGATTTACTGCATACATCTAAGTTGTTATTTAACAGACAAGAGTCCTCACTGGGGATCTGGGGGGACAGATGAATGCTATAGGGGACCTGGTAGGGAAGCTCACCGAGATGGCTCAGGTTGAATTAAGGAGGCTTCATGGCAGCCACGAGCCTTAAGGATTTCGATTTGGTGCTGAGAGATGATGATTAAAAATGGCACAGATGTAGTGGCAAATAATGCCTTGGGCTCTGGATCCAGGCTTCCTGAATCCAAATTGCGATCCTGAGTTGTCCTATTTCCACGATCTTGGGCAACTTACTTAACCTCTCTGTGTCTCAGTTTTCTCATCTGTGAAGTGGATTTTAATAATCATACCTGCCCTAATGTGGAGATTAAACACTTTAATTTGTCAAGTGCTCAGAATAGTGCATGACAGCTAAGTAAGTCAGTGTTTGTTCAATAAACTAAATTAGGATCTGAGAGTGCCTTACCTGACCCAAATGGACCTGCTTTCTCAGAGCTCTGTTCAAAGCACTCAGTGATGGGAAAGGGGAGCTTTTTCAAGTCTCCAAAACAGATGGGCTTGATTTCTCCTCCTGCTAAAATTCTTGGACTATTTCTAGACACAAATGAAAACAGTGAACTACAGAATGGTCTGGAAACTCATGTTGCTTGCTCAGTGGTTTATGCGAGTTAAATTAGTGTAAATGGAACAGGCAGCAAATTTAGATGAAACGCAGCCCACTTCCTTTCTGTGATTCTGGTTCTATGTGGAATGAGCTAAGCACACTCGTCTTTGATAATGATTGCTCTTTCTGGAGAGACAAATTAGCTCTTCCAGAATCCCAAGGGATTACTGAATATGTTACCTTTTCCAATTAGGAGCTCTGAAAGAAGTTGGTTTTTTATTTTTTATTTTTTTGGGTTCTGTGATTTAAGTTGTTCTTCTCCCTGTACCAAACGTAATTTGGCATAAGTAGAATTAGACGAGCTACCTTGTCTGCCTAAGCTGCTATCACCCAAGTGCTGATCTGAAATAGCAACTAAAGAGATAAAGAATATAAATCTGCCATGTATGTGTGAGCATCAGGTCTCAGAGGTAGGGCGACTTGAAGCCATGTCATCGTCAGCTAAGACAACAAAGCTCTTCGAAGGGTTTCTTTATAGCAGCAAATTACAGTCTGTCCAAACAGAGAAAATTAAATTAGACGGCTGCTAAATTAAACCTCTTCCACTAGCAAGATTGTGCTGCCCTAAAGGATGTGTTACTCTCGGGCCATCAGCAGCTTCAGTAAAGTGACAGCTGGATCCTCCGCGGAATGCAGAAAGCCATTCAAAAAGGTCGTCCCCCTCTCTCTCCACAGATCCTACCTCACCCAGTGAGAATGAAATTGACTTCGCTAGGCTACCTGGAACCATAGTTGGTGCAAACCTACCTGGATATCAGATGTTTGGCATTCTTCTAGAGCAGTGTTTTCAAGGCTGGTCGCCCATATTTGTAGGAGGCCATATTCATGGTGTGGTGTTAGGATCACCACTCAAACGTGCCAGATTCCAAAGTGTTTTCCCCACTGCTGTCCTGTCAGGTCTGAGATGCTCTCATTGGACAGTTTTCTTATGCATTAGGATGCAGAAGAGGTCCGCAAACTTTTCCCACAAAGAGCCAGGTAGTAAATCTTTTGTGAGCCATATAGTCCCTGTTCCAGTGACTCGTCTGCCTCACAGCATGTGAAAGCGGTCACAGACACTACGGAAACGAATCATTGTGGTTATTATGTCCCTGTAAAACTTTATTTACAGAAAGAAGCAAGTCAGATTTGCCTTGGCTCTGTTTGTAGACAGCAAAAAATAATGGCTACTTGCAGAGGAAATTCAGAGAAGTATCAGATTTCACTTTTGTAAACCTGGAAGCTAAGAGAATAGTTGAAGAATGTGCATGAACTTATAAATCTCAAGATTTCTATAACCAGCCAAGATATCCTTCAGCTGTGAGGGGAAAAGAAGAATGTTTTCAGATGTGCAGGACTTTGGAAAAAATGCTACAAAAGAAATCTTGTAAAAACCTGAGGAATTACTTTAACCAATAAAAATAAAAACAGATTTATAACTCAAGTTGGGGAAAGACAGTGTAAAAAACAATGGTGGATAATGAATTGTAAAATGCAGAGGAAAATTTAAGTAAATAATGATAATAAATTCTGTGTGTTAAAACTGAATTTTTGTAAAGGACTAGCTATTCTTTAAGGAAAAAGTTAATAATACCCTGGGTTAAAAGCAACTACTATCAAAAGAGTTTGATATTGGCAGATTATTAGCAACGTATGTCATTGAAATTTAGATATCAATGGATATCATTGAAATCCAAAGTATAGAATATGTATAACTAGATTGCTTTGTTGTACAGCAGAAATTATCACAACACTATAAATTAACTATGCTTCAATAAAACTTTTTAAAAAGGTAAAAAATCAGTAAAGTAGCAAAATAAAGATAGGTTCATATAAAGACATGCATGATAAAGGCAGGGCAACAGGGCAGCAGAAAAGTGATGGATTATTCAATATGGCACTGGAGCAACTGGCAAACTATCTGAGAGAAGCTAGTGAAGCACTTCTATCTCATTATAGACACAACAATAACTTGCAGAAGGATTGAACTGCCATGTAAATTTAAAATATTAGAGGGAAATACAGGCAAATATTTGTTAAATTTCGAGGTGGAGGATGCCCTCATAAGCCAAAGAAATTCAGTAATTTTTTTTTTTGTTAGAACATTAACAGGTTTGAGTTTGTACAAGCATAAAGATGATCTACGAAGAGCATAGATCAAAGAGTGAGAGACAACTTTCAGAGGCATGCCTCAGATGACCACAGAATGCAACATGAAAACATGATAAAAAGAACATTGTAATAGATCCTGACAGGTCTGCCTCTTGACTGGACCATGATTTAATTCCTACAACTCTGATTCAGAAAGATAACTGCACACATAAACAAACAAACAAGATGCACTAACAGACAACAACACAGACTACAATGGTAAATGTTCCCTCTTCTCTTAACCTAGCATAAATTGGGTTTTATAGGGTCTTACAGAATCTCTGAAAGAAACCATCTAAGCTCCTTGCATCCATCAAGATAAGCCACTGCCCAACACACTTACATATACACACACATCCTATCACCCATAACTTAAGATATAGAAAAAAAGAATCATGCGACATCTGAAAAGACTCTGAAGACCTATTTTGACCCTCAGGATCAATGTGAGCAATGGGAGTAATGCTTCTACATGAAACCTATTTATAAGAAACAAACAAACAAAAAAAGAAATTATCAAATGTCTACTAATAATATAATTCCTTAGCATATTGATTAATAAAAGGGGAAAGAAGATCAGGGAAGACTGGATTTCCATGTTTAAAATAAAGTAGATGGAGTTCTTTTATTGTCACTGCAGTGACCCAGGTGGCTGTTGCAGCGTGGGTTCAGTCCCTGGCCCGGGAACTTCTACATGCCACAGGCACAGCCAATAATTTTAATAAATAAATAAATACAACGAAGTAGAGGCAATGAATAGCGGATTAGTTAGGAGAGAAGACTGATTCAAAAATCAGAAGATCAAATCAACAAATTCTCCTATTTTGAAACAAGAAAGCGCTCAGAAAACAGAGCATTCATGTATCTTCCCTAATTAAATTACATGGTAAAAATACAACAGCTGACCAATAAGTTAAATAAGTAATGAACTAAAAAATAAAGATATATAAGATAGTGATGATAGGTAAAATCAGTAAATCATAATTTGTTGGAAATTATGGAGTGCTTCCAGGATATAGAAGCAATGGTTGGAAGATGGTTATAAAACTTAAAGAAGACATTAAAATTTTGGAATTTTATATTTCTTGAAATTCTTGAGCAAGGAGTAATCAAGTGTATCTGTTTAGCCATAATAATTTGTTTATTCCTAAAAAATTCATTTATTCCTGTAAAAACCTAGTTGGTAAGTTCAGGAGGTAAATTAATTTTTCCTAAATGTTTGAGACTCTATGAAAAGTATGTTTTCATATGCTATTGCTATGGTGCCATTTCTCAGTTGTGAAAGAAATAGAGTTTTTTTGCTTTTTGATTTTTTTAGTTCAAAGATAGCTAGCAGAAAAATGGAATGTGTTCTTCCAAATCAGACAATGTATTATTTCCAAATAAGACTTGAGAGATATAATGAATGAGAGCAAAAGAAAAAATCAATCAGGATGCACAGAAAATAATAAAGCTTAGGCAGGAAGGAAGATAGGGGTAGAAATAAATGGGAAACATTTTGTTTTTTTAAGTTCATTTATTTTAAAAATAAAAAAGAAAATATACAATACATATTTGATTATTAAAATAATATGAAAGGGTCAAACAATTTTATTAAAAACCAAAAATTTCAGATTGCTTTAAGATGCACCCCTAAAATAAAACAACTTAGGAAATTTAAAAAGATGAGCAAAGACACGTTAGGACAAAAAGAAACCAAAAGTAATTCATCTGCAAAGTTTCTGTTTTCTCATTTAGAAAACTATAACCCCAAATTGGAAGTTGCCTAGAACATAGCTGCAAGAAACTGGCTAAATAAGTTCTGCCATATTCATATGATGGAATGCTAAAGGTTAGTGGTGAAGATTCCGTGTTAAGTTAGTCAAGTGATTTACAAAACAATGCTATGCTGCCTTTAATGTGAATGACATTCTAAAAATACCTGAATTCTTTCTGTGCCTCATAAATTGCCTGGCAGGAGTGAGAACAGTCATATGACTGCACAGATTGAAGACCTCCATGCAACAGCACAAGGTAAATAGATATAGGCTGGGCATAAAAGAGGAAATGAACTCTATCCAAAAGTGACATTGAAGTGTTCCATCTGGAGGAGAGCAAACACATCCAGTCAAATCTCTCTTTCAGAAAGTAAAAATGCTATAAAAGCATTTCATGAATTAGGAATGGATGCACAAAGAGAGGGTACCAGTCTGCCGTTCCATTTGGTCTAGTCAAATCCTTATCCTGGAAGCACTCCATTCTGGAATGACTATACCTCTGATGAAACAGCTTCTCTAGTTATTCTGTGTCCCTGCTTACCCCTGAAGTAAATCCATGTTATCGATAGTAATCTGTGATGTTTCTTCTTTCAGACCTTACAGAGCTTGCTATATATGTATGCACAGTGTAATCCCATTGCTTATAAGCAGAAAGAAATACCTAGAGCTCTATACAATAAGATGGTGTGTGATTAACTCTGAGTGCTGGAACTGCTCTTGATTCTAATTTACTTCCTGTTACAGATTTGTATTGTCTAACTTCTCTAAAGTAAGTATGCACTATTTATGCAGTAGAAAAACAATAAAAGGTACTTCAAAATTAAATTTAATTTAAAGGCAAATTAATTTTATAAATGAACAACAATGCTTTATAAGCAATTTGGTAATAGGCTTACATAAGCTTTAAAATTGTTCATATGTTTGACCCAGTCATTCTGCTTCTGGGAATCAACCCTAAGAAGATTATCTTTGATCCAGAAAAAGCTTTATGTACAAAGTTGTTTATCAAAGCATTATTTACGATAATTCAGAGTTGGAAGCAAACAGTTTACATTATAAAAAGTTTAGAATAAAAAAAGAGTAAAAATCACAACTAGGCATAAGTACTATTTTTATAAGAGAAATTATATAAACTACATATTTAAAATAATAAAAGTAAAAAAAAAAAGGAATAAGCATCACAGCTTTTTTTTTGCCCATGATGAAATTTGACTATGATTCCTGAGTGCGAGATGAGCTAAACCTGAGCTTTTTAATAATATGCTCAGACCATGCTCAAGTGTCTGCACAGAGACACAAAGCCCTCTATCAACCACCAATCCCTGCAGTGCCCCGTTCATCTGATTTTGACTAGTGGACACTCCTTGTCAAGTCCAGTGCTCTTTGGGAATGGGGAAAAGAGAATGATGGGGAAGACAGAAAGTGCTGATCTAAAATAGCTTGCCAGTTATTTCTCCAGAAAAATGGATTTATTCAGGATCAGCATAGGGTGATAATTCTGGGTCTGCAACCATGATGAGCCATATACAAGTCCCTTGCAGAGCAAGATAAGGAGAACACTTTTCTAGAGAGGAAAATGAAGTTAGGAGGGCCGCAATAAAAAGAGTCCATGGATTTTCATTGGTTGAGTTGCTGCCAGGAAAGAAAAGGATTTTTCTTCCTGTTAGGCTCTGCTGTCATAGTAGGTCTCCTGACTCTGCTTAATCGACATTTCTATTTATTAATTTTTTACAAAGCTCTACAGTGACAGGAAGCACTCTGTCATCTGTTAGTCTCACTCCAAGGAGAGAACAGGAGGGTATCACGAGCCTATCAGAGCAAAGCTTTGACACCTCTCCTTGGCACTGTGTCTGTCCCAGGGCCATCTTGCCCAAGGCCCAGAATGCCAACTGAAGAGATGGTTTGTTCTGTATGGAGTGTCGAAAGGGATAGCAGTTTGTTTAACTGGTCTTGTTTGGGACTTGCTCCTCAGGTATCTTTGAGCTCCCATGTCCAGATCACAAATACTCTTAAACATTTGTTAAGCAATAATTTGTTCAGTCGCTTTCAGCAATACTTGAGTAGTTACTATAAGGCATGCATTGTCCCGGGAAGACTCTCCCAGACCTTGATGAGAAGTCAAAACTTAAACAAAAATCTCATGCAATATTAGAACACTAACAAGGTATTCGATAACTTAAAAAAAAAAAACATCAGTTTTTGTCAGTGTAAGAGTGTGAAAAAATTTTGTGGATATTTTTGAAAGGAAGAGTTCTTATTTTCTAGAGATACAGGCTAAGGTATTTAAGGATAAAATGTGATACTTGGGAGGGAAGTAGGGCACTATGAAAGATATAAACGATAACAGATCCATACGTTGTTAATTGTCAAGGCAAGGAGACAGAAATGGGGTTTATTATATCTACTTTGCATATGCCTGAAAACTTCCATAATAAAATTTTTTATGAACACAAAGAAAAATAGATGTCATTAAACAAAAATAGTTTCCCAGAAATGTGAAACATTTTGAACTGAAATGGGTATTTTGCAGGAAAGGAACATAGAACTAGGAAAATGAATAGATGGGGACTTGGCCTATACTGAGGCCTGATGGAGGAGGAATGGCTAATCTTGTGAAATAATGGAGGAGGTGAGATAGCAGTGCTGAGATATGGAAAGTCTTGTTTTGTGTCCTAAAAATCTTGGACTTCATTCTGCAGAAATAGAAGAACAGCAAAGAGCATCATGCCTGGGAGTTAAAGGTCAGTAGTGTATTTTTTTGATAAATCTCTTGATGAAGACTAGACAAGGAAAGAAGACCTGTTAAGAGGCTATTGCTTCATAATTCAGAGGGGCAGATGACAATGGCTTTATTAGGAGGACAGTGTGATAGAAAAATTTACATATTCATGGGATATCTAGAAAAACTTGGAAAAGATGATTCAGGATAACTTGCAGGTTTTGCATTTGGGCAACTGAATAGATGATATACCATTTACTGAGTTTCCTGTACTCATATCTGTGTACACACACAAACACCCATGTTCATATATTCAGAAATCCACTGGACTAGTTATCGCATTCAGCACCATATTTTCCAATTAGACTGCTCTGCTTTGCAGGAAAGAAAGCAAAAAACAAAACCTCAAACTCAGCACATTTTCTCATTTCTACACTATAGCTTTGTTCCTGAAATGTTATGATAGTGAATGCTTTCAAGATTTGAGTTTAATTTTAAAAGCAGTAGATGGTGGAGGGTAATGATTTTCAGTATGAAAGAATTACTTTTCTTTTTAAAACAAAGAAGAATAGGTTTGTGACTGTCAGCTCTGTGAGATCAGGTAGCATGTCTATTTTATTTAAGATAATATCCCTAGTAGGTCTGGGTATGGAGTTGGTACTTACATATTTATTGGAATAAAAGAATAGTATTTCTAGTTAGAGGGATTTGTTAGGATTTCTGTGAAACAAGCTGGCCCAAACGTCAATGGTTAGCAACAATCTGGAAGGCATTCTCAGTTTCCATTTTATTATTCCTGGCAATACCCAGCACGCGAGGACACCCAAGAAGAATTTTCAATGGATGTTGGTTGAATTGCTCAGTGCCTTGCTCATATGAAGCAATATCTGTATTATTCTTGCTCATGTTTCTGTAGGTCAGTGAGGTCAATTATTTGAGGCTAGGCTGAGCTTGGGTTGGTGCCATGGCCTGAAGAGCATTCTGGTTATCTGCACAAACATATTTCAGGCTCTGTGTTATATCTGCGAATATCTCATTGGTTAATGAAAGTCACATGTCCAAGGCCAATGACAAGGGGCAGAAGAAATCCTTTAGCTCTAGTTGAAAGAGCTACAAAGTTACATGGCAAAAGATATGAATGCAAAGGGGAGTGAAGAGCTGGAGCTAATGATTTAATCTGCTACTGTTCACACTCTTGGTCACAATTATTCCCATTCCTCTTTCCTGAAAAATACACACCCTCCCTCCCAAGAACTCCAAAATATTATCCAACCTCCAAGTTCAAGATTTCATTATCTCCATCAAGTTCAGATTTGCTTCCTTTTAATCTTAAGATTTCTCCACTTTTTAAAAATTAAAACTTTTATTTTGAGATATATTGATAAAGTTCATGTTTAGTTTTATTTTTTTATTTTATTTTTTGGGGAATGTGATGGCTAATTTTACATGTCAATTGAATTGGACCATGAAGTGCCCAAACATTATTCTGGGTGTTTCCTCAGGGTTTTCTTGGATGAGAATAACATTTAAATCTGAATCAAGCTGACTGCCCTCCCTAATGTAGGTGGGCTTCATCCGACCAGTGGAAGACCTAAATAGAAGAAAAAGGCTGAAAGAGAGAAAACTCTTCCTGCCTGTAGGTCTTGGAATGGAAATATCAGTTCTTCCAGGGTCTCAAGACTTCTGGCCCTCAGTACTAGCCCATCTGCTCTCCTGGATCTCCAGTTTTCTGACTCACCTTGTAGATTTTCATAGCAGCATGATGAAATCATAGGTTATATGAAATCACATGGAGAAAGTGCCCCATCTTCCGGAAGCACCCATTCCAGCCAATGGTAAGTGATTTTAAAATTTATTTTAACATCCAAACAGCATGGGTATATTATAGTGTAAAATGTGGCTTATATATTTTTTAACCTAAGGCAATATTTCAAAGATATGCCATGCCCATTGTAGTCATTTGGGTCCACATGTGAAGCTCCTCTGAGTTATAGAATAATCTTTTTTTTCCCCTTAGTGAGTGGTATATTGGTAAAAATGTTGAGAAACACATCACCTCCATACCTGTATTCTCTACCTCCTTGTTGAGGGCATTCCTGGATGTCAGGGACTCTGCAGTTCCCATTTAATTATTCCTGGCAATAGCTGTCACAGGGGATGACACAGAAAAAAAGCACTTAACTGATATTGGTTGAACTGCCCTGTGCCTTGTTGATATGATCTTATATCTGTATCCCTGATAAAAGTGTCAGGCACACCTCAGACTGAATCCAGACTCTGTCCCTCGTACTTACATGACCTTGAGCAAACTGCTAAACTTCTTTGAGATTCAGTTTCCTTGCCTGTAAAATCTGGGCTATGATACCCATTACATCATGTTATTGTAAGAGTTAATGGAAATATTGTATAAAGTACCCAGGACAATTTGTGATACAAAGTAGCTACTCAGGTCATGAGGGCTGTTACCATAGTAATGATGACACTGGGGATGTTGATGATGTTAGCTTAATATTAACAACTGGAAGAAGTAATGAAAGAGATACAAATTAACAATAATGATTAGGGGAAAATATTTTCAAATAAATACGTTTTTGCTCAACATCAAATGTCAATAAGTACACCATCTAGTAAAATGGATAAAGTAAAACTGATGAATGCTCTATGTCCACGAAGAGCTACTAACTGGAGCAAACAAAACCACCAATAATCTCTTTCTTAAATCTAAGTATTAAATGGAAATCCCGAGTTTTACCCATATTTTCTAAGTTAATTATGAATCAGATATAATCGATGATGCTATAGGGAATACACTAAAAATAAACAAATGTGTCTGGCGGAAAAGACTTCAAATGGAGCTGTGAGAAATGGGAGCAACTACAGTCATTTTTCTCTGTCCATTTTGGTGAGAGCATTTTAAAAAGATTTTTTTTTTCTTTCCCCTAGGCTTATCATTATGGGAGAGTAATAATAAGAACAAAATCTATTCTCAGCCCTAGAGCATCTAATGAAAATGTGCAACCGTCTGCTCTCAGTACAGCGAGGACGTCTGCAGACCATGTCCTGGAAAGGGACAGTGCTTTGTCACTCTCCATATCTATTCAGTCTGAGCAGACATCACCTCCACCCCAACCTACCAGCAAGGGCTGCACTCCCCACCTTATCAAGCTCAGTTCAGTCTTTAATCTGAAACCTTCATTTCTAAAATGGCTCATGTCTGTCACAGCAGTACTGGCTGGGTGATGACTTCAAACATATCTTTAAGACTCCTGCTTCTCAATAATCTAGGGCCATTTCCCGATAGCAAGAGTGTATCCCTGTATATCTATCTAGGCAGGACCTGCTCCTGGGAGCTACTGTCTGCTGAGGAGAAATCCACAACTCCTCCCGCACAGGATGGTCCTAATGAAACAAATTCATAAGTCTTTTTTTTTTTTTTTTTCTTTTTACAGCTGGACCTGTGGCACATGGAAGTTACGAGGCTAGGGGTCAAATAGGAGCTGTAGCTGAGGCCTATGCCACAGCCGCGGCAATACCACATCCGAGTTACATCTGCAGCCTATGTTGCAGCCTGTGTCAACGCTGGATCCTTAACCCACTGAGTGAGGCCAGGGATAGAACCCACATCCTCAAAGACTCTATGTCAGGTTCTGAACCCAGTGAGCCACAATGGGAACTCCTATAGGTCTTAATGAATGCAAAATATGGTATATTTGGGAAACTTGGGTTGTCACAAATAGTGCTTATTTTCTCTGCATGAATTCTTTTCCCTTCTAATAGCCTTGGGTTTCTCCGTCTTAGCACTAATGGCAACTTGAACCAGATACTTTCCTGTTGAAGGGCCGACCTGCAGGATGTAGGATATTTAACAACATTCCTGGCCTGTACTCAATAGACACTAACAGAACCCCCCTCCCCAAGTTGTGACAACTAAAAATGTCTCTGCCTCCCTTGCAGGATGGTGGCAAAATCACCCTTGGTTGAAGACCAGTGGCCTGGACTCTAGCTGCATTTGTTATAAATTGGTTCTTTCTGAACACCTACTTCTGCTATGGGCCAGGCTGGGACAGAGGGAAGGCACAGAAGATCTAGCTCTGGCCTTAAATAGCTTGGATTTACAGAGACGTGCCTTAGATATCTGGTGGTACAGACAAATTTGTGATCACTTCCCAGGCAAAGCGTGGGATCAGGAAAACCCAGCTTGACCATGTGGATGCTTTTCTGTCATTCCGCCCAGGATGGAACTGCCTCCTAGGCAAACAGACATTTTTCTGCAGGTCCTCCGATTTCTGTTTTGAGAATGACTGCTGTATCAGGACTTGACGTTCAGAATGTCTGTCTGCAGCCCATGAATTTGTTTTCTCTCTGAGTAATGGGACCCTTCTACCCTGTCTCTCTATGGCATCTGTGAGATCAAAGCCATTTGTTTGATGACAAATATTAAAGCCCAAACAACTTAATCTTGGCAGAAGGCAGGATCTCTAGGGGAAATGTGGCGAGTTTAAACAAAAATAGCTCACAAATGCCCTCTTCCCAGTACTTCTGAGTTTTGTATACCAAACATATTGAATCATTCACTGATATGATTGTACGATGTTATTATTTTTTTAAGGAAGTAACTTTCCATTTTCACTGCATAAATATGGCAGATGATAGTGGCCTCAGTGTAAGAACTTCACAGGGAAACATTTTCATACGGTAGCTTTTTCCACAAAGTTGTCAGACACCTGGGGGACAAAGGACAGAGATATTTGGGCATGATGTCATAAAAATAATTTTAGAGAGGATGGAAAAGAGCATCTTTTATCATAGTAACTCTTACATTTTCTAGGATGCAGGCTACGTTCATGGAAGATTCCCTTTGTAACTTTCTGCTTTCCAATACATAGAAACACCACCAGGAAATATGGGAATATGGCTCTAATTTTTAACAAGATGCTAAACAGAAGAGAGAGATGAATAAGAAACTCGGTAGGAGTCAGGACACTTGAGCTCCAGCCCCAGATCTACTTCTGTCTGTGAACCGATCTTTAATAATTTCTCTGTCATTATTTTAAAGCCTAGAAAGAAGGTACTCTAAGTCTGGGTTTCCTTACTTCAAAACAAGGGGGTTGGGCAACATAAACTCCACGTTCTCTTGAAGTTCTAGGATTCTTTGAGTCTAAGGAGATAACATTTAAAAATACTCTTACTAATATTGAATAACTTTATTCATGTGGGGACATTTATTCACAGTCTGCCCTGTTCTCTGCTCTATTTCAGGCACGAAGACCACAATGAAAAATGAATGCTACTTTAGGCAAGGAAATAAATATAGATACTGTTTCATGACAAATATCAAGGTCTAAAATGACTACTTTGAAGAACCCCATAATAGTGTTTGCATTATTTTTTTAAATGCTTTCCATATTTAAAGTTTAGGAATTTACCCATAACCATTAGGCATCTTGAAATATGGAAAGAGGTCTCCTCCACAGCCTTGATAAGAGAGTCACTAGAATGAGGCAGGATAAACGCTTGTCAGGCAAAGGGTGTGCAATATGGAAATTTTATAGGAAGAATATTTGTCATATATAAACCAAGTAAATATGGTCTTCAATGCCAGTTCTTGGCTTACAGCTCCCAAACTCTTGATATTTCCTGAGTATTCAGAGCAATGATAGAATATTTGTCTCTTGTCTTTGGTTCCTGAAAGTGCTTCAGGAAAGAAAACTTTTGGATCCCACCCAAGGGTAAGGGCTGGTTGCCAGAGAACTAGCCCTGTGATTAGAGGGTTAAAACTTTTAGTCCCCTCCCCTGATTTCCAGGGAGGAGAGAGGGGGCTGCTAGTTGAATCAATTGCCATTGGCCAATGATTTGTCAATCATGACTATGTGATAAAGCCTCCATTAAAACCTCCAAAGGATCTTTTTTGCCCTTTCTCAGAGCGTTTCTGCTTCAGGAACCAGACCACTGCTATAGACTGCTGTGTTGGGCCTCATGCTTCTTGGGGACACAAGCTCCTTTGTTTGGGACCTCATTCTATGTATCTCATCATATGGCTGCTGATTTGTAACCTGTAATGTCTTTTTATGATAAATTGATAATCTAGTAAGGAAATGAATTTTCCTACATTCTACGAGTTAATTGAACCCAAGGTGGGGGTGGTGAGGACATCTGATTTATAGCCAGTTGGTCAGAAGTACAGGTAACAACCTGGACTTGAGACTGACCTCAGAAGCGAAGGGTGGTCTTGTGGGACTGAGCCCTTTACCTGTGGTATCTGATTCAATACCTGGGTAGATAGTGTCAGAATTGAGTTGACTATTCAGACATGCTCCTGGCATCTGAGAATTACCGGTTGGTGTGGGAAAGTCCCCATACATGTTGGAATTGGGTCCAGAATTTTGCAGGACCCAATACCAGGGTCCAATTCCGTCATCCTTTGCAGGATGAAGCAGAATACAGCCAAGCCTGAACTGGCCTGGGACTCCCCAGGGCTCCCTCTTCTATCTTCACCTCCATTCTCCCAAAACTCAGTGTGTCTCTCTAGGGAAAACTGAAAATCACTTCACCAAGCATCTACACACACACACACACGTAACATACATATACATGTGGACCTGAACTCACGTGGCTAGTTAAATCCATGAAGAAACACTAGAGAAAGGGCATCATTTTTCTGAACTCCAAAGAGTGGCTTTCACTGAATGTAACAGGGTAACCATTTGAAGTTTAAACCTCCTAAAGCCCTGATGGACAGTGAAAGCATGGAATAAACACTTAATAGGAAAGGATAGTAAAAAATAACTTCCAGTCAATGATCATGAATATTTCTTGGGAAACTTGGTTGATACTTTAGCTTAGTAGACAATCTTGGAATCTATAATGTTATTCTGTATAGAATACAACATTTTGACATCATAACTGAGGTTAATCTTTCCTGTTTAAAGAAAGGAGATTGGGAGCTAAATTTGGAGGAAAATCTTATTAGCTATATAGTGTCACTTGCGAAATAAATTAGTCTCCTTTGAACTCTGACCATTCTCCTAAGTGGCGTTTATTAACGTTCTTTATATGTCCATGTAATAGCTGTATTAAATGAGGTGCTTCCTTACAGAGGAATGAAGCAGTCTAAGAGGGGCAAAAAGCGAGTTTGTAGCTCCGCCGTGAATGTACAAGAAAGAATTCCTGAAAACATCAGAAACAGGGTTAACCCAATTATTTTGCAATAAAGCCTGGGTATAATTTATTTATTTATTTTTTGATATTTTGCTTAATTTGAACCCTTAATTCTACTGTTAATCCTGGTTTGTTTCCCCTGTAATTACAGTCTGCTAAAATTTCAAACAGGAGGTTGTAAATGTCTTTTAAGTTCCGTTGGTAGGATAGCGTTATTCAGTCAGCCTGAATTCCACTAAGGGGGAGAAACATGGAGGGGAGGAATCAGAGAGACCAGGCACAGGGTATGGGGCTATAATATGGATAAACCTATAGGCTGGAATGTCATTTCTAAGGCATGTCTGCTACCGTTCCTCCATCCTGCCCCCTTGGTGATCCTAAGCCCTGTTTTCAGAATCCTTTGCAACCCAGGCAGTCCTGAGTATTTGATTATCCTGGGCACCAGAGATGAAACCTATTTCTCATTTTTGGGGGGATAGCGTTTGTGAGACAAAAGACACACAATCATAGAGAGCTGAATCAAATACATTTCTGAATGCTCGCTAAGCAGGTGGCCCAGATAGCTTGTTCTGAAAAATGCCTTGGACACAAATTTTACAAATGAGGAAGGAAGCTAAGTTTCAGAAGGCTGTTTCTTGACAAACACCAGTATAATTGATGACAACCCTAAATAGCATGTTTCAGTGGCATTACCATGTATACCATCCCACCCATCAATCAGAAGCCCACATCTGCATTTTCAAATATGCTTATAATTGCTTATTATTCAAGTTTACTGTTGGGAAAGCACTCTTGGTCCTATATACTGTGAGTAATTGAGTCTCTACTATATATTGTTAAATGATTTGCATGATCTGGACCCTGAGGAGCTAGCATGACATTTTCCTCTTTTCCCATTGCTTGCTATTCACAGCATCCAAAGACATGACAGGAGGCCTCAACTGTAATGCCCTGGATCACCGCCAGGCCCCAGGCACCAAGGCCACGCTCGCTGCAATTCTCTTTGGCTGAGTTAGACACATAGTAAAATGGATACAAGAATCCCAAAGCAATTGCCTTGTAGGACAGTTAAACGAAGGCAAGTGAACACAGGGTGGACAAGGGAAAGCTTTCAAACCCTTGAAATTGAATTTGGAGTCACTAATACAGCTGGGAAATGATAGCACTGAATGTCCCAAGGTCACTTGCAATAGAGAAGGGGCTTTATTTCAAAGAAATTGTCCTGTCTGCCAAGATAAAAAGGAGACATATACACAGCAAAGAAAAGGAACAGCTGCTGCAGAACACTAGCAAGAGAGACTGCAAAACAAATCATCAGTGGGAAAGCAAATCAGGAACTGCATACATTTCTTCCTTCATTGGGCCAGAAGAGCTCTCTGGTCTCATTCACAGGACAGAAAGTAGGCTGGCTCCAAATGGTCATTTAGGCACTGCAGGGCCGTTGGCAAGAATGGGGAACTGGAGGATAATATGATTTTCTCCACTGTGCCAAATCAAGGCCTTTATTACACCTGCTGCTGTTGGTCATCAAGGCTGAAGCATGTTTGGAGCCATTTTGGACCACATGGTTCCCACCATCAGAGGCTACTCCCAGAAAGACCATTTTCTACTACCTCTGGGTCAGGCATCCAGTGAATTCCAGCAGACAATGTAAACAGACAATCTTCCTTTTTTTCTGGAGGGGATATAGCGGATACTGCAAAGCCAAGATTTTCTCCTTTACTTTTTTCTAGAACGTTTACAGTTTTAGGTTTCCAGTGAAGTCTATGAAGTGTTTGAGTTAATTTTTTGTGTGTGGTGTAAGAGATGGATCATGGTTTAAATTTGCTTGTGGATATCCAATTGTTTCAGGAGCATTTACTGAAAAGGCTGTTCTTTCTCCACTACACTGCCTTTTCAACTTTGAAGAGAATCAGTTAACCCATATATGTGTGTATCTATTTCTGGACTCTATTTCATTCTGCTGATCTATGCCTTTATCCTTCTGCTGTTACCACACTGACCTGATTAGTACAGTTTAAAGCAAGTCCGAAAATCAAGTCACGTGTGTTTGTTCTTTTAAAAAGTTATTTTGGCAATTTTAGTTCCTCTGCCTTACCAAACACATTTTATTTTATTTTATTTTATTTTATTATTTTATTTTATTTTGCTTTGCTTTTTAAGGCCGCACCCGCAGCATATGGAGTTTCCCAGGCTGGGGGTCGAATCAGAGCTATAGCCACAGGCCTTCGGCACAGCCTCGGGAACATGGGATCTGAGTTAGGTCTGGAGACCTACACCACAGCTCTCAGCAATGACGGATCCTTAACCCACTGAGCGATGCCAGGGATCGAACCCGCAACCTCTTGGATACTAGTTGGATTCATTTCTGCTGCACTACAATGGGAAATCCACCAAACACGTTTTAGAATCAGCTTGTTGATTTCCTAAAAAAATTCTACTGGAATTATTGATTGGAATTATATTGAATTTATACATCATTATTATGATAAATTGCTTCATGACTATACACTGATAGATATTCAAATTCCATTTCAAATTCAGGGCTGCAGGGCTTTTTACTTAACCTCTTGTCTGTTATTTTTATGTCTCCTTTATTCTATATCCTTGTTCTCTAGGTCATTGAAGAAAGAATTTGGATATTCCATAATTACTTATTAACTTGATCCCATACTCTTTATATAGCCACTAAATCATAATACTTACACTGTTATCACCAATATGATTGTTGGTAGCAATTAAAAAGTTTTTGCTTATCTTTTTGTTCTCCTCGCATTTTTTAAATTGTGCTATTTCTACATTTTCTGAACATATACTCATCCCAAACCTGTAGTCCTTCCATAATAAACACTTTCCCTTAAGATATTTTTCCTTAAAGGGACGATTTAAATCCATTTATTGAACTGAGTTATTCTCTGTTTCCTTCAAAAATGATTTTAAGCTGTTTTTTAAAAAGGAAAACATAGTTGAGAAAAAAGGAGGACACAAAAATGTCAAACATAGTTTAAATATATGTTGTAATTAAGCACAATATTTGGGTCTATAGATTTTAAAAGCCAAGTTGGAGGTGAAACGTGACAGGGTACATAAAGTGGTGGGTTTTTGGGGGGAATATTCTTATTTTATTTTGTTTTTTTCCCTTAAGACTAAGTGCCAAAAAACACTTTTCATATTGTTTCAATGGGAGACAAAATTTGAGATGTATCTTATTCTCAACAAAGGTTTCACAGAAATGTGAAAGTGAAATTCAGAGGGAAAAAAGTCCAAGACATACTACTGAAGTGCAAGTCAATAAAACTGATCCTTTAGAGAAGAGATCTTATCTTACAGTCTACTTTTTTAAACATCGTAAGGTATATGGTGGAGTTGTTTCTGACTCTATCTCCCTCCCACTTAATTATATGTATACATTATATATAATATAATAATAAAGGTAACCATGATAAATACATTTGTTTTCATATTTATTTTATTTTCATATGTATATACTTATTATAACTACACATATACATATATAAATTTTTGCTTTCTTAATTAGAAAGGATTTTCTTCCTATCACAATTACTGCCCAAAACCTTAGCTGACTTTTGAATCAAGAAAAGGCATTTGAAAATCATAATTAGCCACCCCTTAGAAACTGTTACAGGGGTTTTGCCACCATGCTTACCCTGCGTTAAAGAAAATTTGGCATCAACTTGGGGAGGGGCAAAGTAGAGGAAAAAGATATTAGATGCAGATAGAATTATAAGGGAAGAAGCCATCCAGAAATTGTAAGCTAGACCTGTAACTAATGGGGTGGGAAGTGGGAGAAGAATGATAGGGACCCTGGGCAAGTGGACAAGGAAAGGAAGATAATTGTGCCCTTGACTGCTCATTTTAAAATCCCAGCAGGACCTAAAGGAAATGGGTGTGTCTTGGAAAAGTCTGAACTTGCGAAGAGGAGGATGGCTTAATGAACAGTAAATTATGGAATTACTGGGAAAAGTAATCTGAACAGGAGCAGGGTCAACAGTCAAGCCAGGATGGCAGAGCAGAAGGACCTAGAGCTCACCTCCTCTCACTAACACGCCAAAATCACAATTAACTGCTGAACGACCATTGACAAAAATGACTGGAGCCTACCAAAGTATTCTTCAGCAATGAAAGACAGAGAGAAGAAATCACATGGGGTCGGTAGGAAGGATGCACTCAGGTATGAACAGGAGTGGGGTCAAAGATGAAAACTTAAAAGCTCCTGAGTTCTACCACACAGAGCTAAAATTCCACTAAAAAAAAAAAAACTCCAGGGGTTCTTGTGGCTTAGCAATGATGAACCTGACTATTATCTATGAGGACGAGGGTTTGATCCCTGGCCTCGCTCAGTGAGTTAAGGATCCGGTGTTGCCATGGCTGTGGTGCAGGCCAGCAGCTACAGCTCTGATTTGACCCCTAGCCTGGGAATTTCTATTTTCTATGGGTACAGCCTTAAAAAGACCAAAAAATATTCTATTACAAAGATATTTTCTGTATTAAGTCATGCTTCGTGATCTTGCTTTATGAAACAGCATGTTTTTTTTTTTCTTTTGCGGGGGCTTTTTAGGGCACCAGCAGCACATGGAGGTTCCCAGGCTAGGGCTCGAATCAGAGCTCTAGCCATTGGCCTATGCCACAGGCCACAACCACAGCAATGCGGGATCTGAGCCGTGTCTGGTACCTACACCATTTCATGGCAATGCCAGATCCTTAACCCACTGAGCGAGGCCAGGGATCAAACCCAAGACCTCACAGTACTAGTCGGATTGTTTCCGCTGAGCTACAATGGGAACTCCTGAGATAGCATCTTAATTGCTTGAAAGAAATAGCTTGCCCTTTTTCAGCTAACTAAATTCTTATTACCACCTGAGAGAAGGTGGGCTCTCAGAAAATAAACTCTCTCTTGAGTTTATATAGACTGAAGGGTCCCATATTTTTATGCCAATTTTCCTATTTTGCTCTTGTTACTCAGTATTTTATCTTTGTTCTCTGAGGGTATTCTGACCTCTTAATTCCTTGAGGGCTACAATTAACCAGAAACACTCTTAACTGCACAAGGAATTGAATGGGAACTCTTGATAGGTCTTTGGTCAATCACTTTAAGAAAATCTATGTCATTGAAGTCATTCCTGGAAAATTTTGTATTCATCACGTTGTGCACCCTTTTGCTTCCCTCTCATAATGCAGAGACACACAGGTTAATGTGAAAGAAGCATATCCACTTGGTAAAGAATCAAGACTGTCAAGTGATAAGTCCAGGGTTAGTGGCAATATTAAAACTGATTTCTTCTGTCCTTTCTTTATGACACCTAAGTAACACGTTATTTGCTTTCATAAATTATTGAAATCTTATAGGATTAGTAGTAATGGGTCCTCAGGGAAAATAAAAAAAGATTGTACAAATGGAAAATAAAAGTTTTGCTTGAAAATCATAGAAAATATATTCCCTTAGTAAAGTAAGACGGAAAGGCTGTTGTGTTGGACAGAAACTGGACTTAGGGCCAGAGGCATGGGTTCAAACTTGAAGTCTGTAACTTAACATGTTGAGTAATATTGGATGAGTCATTTAATCTTTCTGGGCCTTGAATCTCTTTGGGCCATGACATAGAGATAATAATAATACTTATCTCATGGGATTACAGTCGTGATTCAATGAAATAATATGTAAAAAATTCTTGGTAGACATCGTAATACTCTATAACTGGTGCAGGAAGGGGGGCTCCTTCCAGGGCCCACGAATTGGGAAATGGCACCTGGGTGGCGGGCAGCAGGGAAGGGAACCCAGGAGAACTGCTCTGCCATGTGGCTCTCAATCTCAGGTTTTATGGTAATGGGGTTAGTTTCTGGGCTGTCTCTGGCCAGTCGTCTGGATCAGCTCTTACTTGGTCTAGCTCAGGGACCTTCCTGGCTGTGCCCACACCTCTCAGCCAAAATGGATTCCAGCACCAGGAATTCTGGAAGGTCGGTCCCCTCCCACCTCCTCCTGGTTAGTCTTCAGGGCCTGCTGCTGTGAAACAATGCACGCAAGTTGTTTTTGTCATGACTGGCCGAGGTGAATGGTTTCAGTCCATGGGCCCCTAACGTAATTTGTAGTCTATCCATGTGTGTGATGGTTTATAAAATTCCAGATCTGCTCTGTTTGACCAAAAAAAAACCCCATCCAGACTAGTCTGGTGAGAAACCTACCTTCATGCTTTTATGTCTCCCCAAATAGCTGTAAGTTGTTACTCCTCCCATCTGGTAAGAATGACTGGCTTGTGTGTAACCCCCTCAGCCCTCCAAGAAGGAGGAAACAGGGGGCGGGGTGGGCTGTGAGTAACACTGGCCCCATGGTCAGTACATCATGTCCTCATCCATCTTAGGCCATGACAGCTTCCAGCTCCAAAGAACATTAAACCAACTATCCCTTTCATCTTCAGGGCAAGATGTTGGCTGCTTTAAGATTACAGACGCTATTTATATGGCTGAGAGCAGAAATGATCATACACACTAATACGTTTTCATCAGCTTTTGAAAGAGACCCCTCCATCTACGCCCTCCCTCCTGACATATACCCATTGGTTATGTACCAAAACATGCTATTAAAGAATATGTTTTTCTTTTTGCTGACAAACAAAGTCAAATGCTAATCAATAGAAATTCAGTTGGCAGAGATGTCTTGCTCATCAGTGAAATTACATCTGGATCTTGTTGGCTTGATGGTAGGGCGCTCTTCATTTGGGAAACTGAAATGAAAAAATATGTGCTCTGTCACTTACAGGAAAATGTAAACACCATAATAATCAATCAAGAAAACAAACCCCAAACGCCTCAGTTGTTCAGGTGTTGTGAACCAATTTTATCCCTCTCCCAATGAAATACGAGCAAATAAAATGTAATAGATTTTGTCTATTCAAAATTTAAATGTTCTTTATAGGTGATTACTCTCAAAAGCAGTTGGGGCTCAAACAGGTGTGCCCTGTTGTTTTTGTGACCACCTTTGCAGGCCTGTGTCAGTCAAAGCTGACCCTTACAGTCCTTTTCTTTTTTTTTTTTTTAACTTTTTTTCTAAATGGATTTTG
>PVHT021183688.1:5285657-5375812 GCA_004024745.2 Catagonus wagneri | reverse complement strand
TATCCCAAACCCACAGTGCATCCCCCCACCCCCCAGATTGTCTTATTTGAAAAACCAAGGTTTTCCAAAGTCTGTGAGTCATTGTCTGTTCTGCAAAGAGGTTCATTGTGTCTTTTTAGTTTCCACATGTAAGCGGTAGCATTGGGTGTTGCTGTCTAATTGTCTGACTGGTTTCACTTCGCATGATAATTTCTAAGTCAATCCATGTTGCTATAAATGTCGGTAATTCGTTCCTTTTAATGGCTCAGTAACATTCCATTGTGTGTATGTACCATATCTTGCCTATCCACTCTTCTGTGGATGGGCATTTAGGTTGTTTCCATGACCTGGCTATTGCATAGAGTGCTGCAATGAACACTGGAGTACATGTATCTTTTCGAGCCATGGTTTCTGCTGGATAGATGCCCAGGAGTGGGATTGCTGGATCAAATGGTAGTTCTATTTTGAGTTTTCTGATTAATCTCCATACTGTTTTCCACAGTGGCTGCACCAATTTGCATTCCCACCAGCAGTGTAATAGGGTTCCTTTTTCTCCACACCCTCTCCAGCACCTATTGTTTGTAGACTTTTTGATGATGGCCATTCTGGCTGGTGTAAGGTGGTACCTCATAGTGGTTTTGATTTGCATTTCTCTAATGAGGACCGATGTTGAACATCTTTTCATGTGTTTATTTGCCATCTGCATGTCTTCTTTGGAGAACCGTCTGCCTAGATCCTCTGCCCATTTTTGGATGGGGTTGTTTGTTTCTTTGGTGTTGAGCTGTAGGAGCTGTTTGTAAATTTTGGAGATTAATCCCTTGTCAGTTGAATCATTTGAAAACTGGACAGCTACATGTAAAAAAATGAAACTAGAACACTTCCTAACACCATGCACAAAAATAAACTCAAAATGGATTAAAGATCTAGATATAAGACCAGATATTATAAAACTCTTAGAGGAAAACATTGGCCAAACACTCTCTGACATAAATGATAGCAACATCTCCTCAGATCCATGTGTCAGACTAAGGACAATAAAAAGAGAAATAAACAAATGAGACTTAATTAAACTTCAAAGTTTCTGCACAGCTAAGGAAACACTAAACAAAACGAAAAGACAAACCACAGAATCGGAGAAAATATTTTCAGTCCTTTTCGATGAGGTTACTACCCAAGCTCCATAGCTATTGTTTACTTTTAAAGGGAACACATAAAACAGTAGCATTTCCTAACAATAACTCTTCCCAGATGGTTTACGTAGGTAGAGGAGCTTCATTCATCAGTGAAGATCCATCAACCAAATTGTAGATCTAGGCTGGTTTTGACACTTTTGTTATTAACCAAGCTTTTAGCACATGAAAAGGAAATTGCTTACCCCTTCTGCTCTCCACCAAATGTTGTGGAGACAAGAGATTTAAAAAACAAAAACAAAAACAAAAACACAAAAAACCCTAAACATCAGCACAATCTCTAATAAGATGTAGATTAAACAGAATATGTTATCTCTCTCAGAAATATTTCTAAACTCACTGTAATGACTGTTGTTTCCTTTGGATAAATATTCAGAAGTGGTTCTGCTGAATATGGTAGTTCTATTTTTTTATGATTTTTATTTTTTCCATTATAGCTGATTTATGGTGTTCTGTCAATTTCTACTGTACAGCAAAGTGACCCATATATATATATATATATATATATATATATATATATATATATGCGCATACAGCAAGGTGACCCATATATATATATATATATATATATATATATATATATATATATACACATACATTCTTTTTCTCACGTTATCCTCCATCATGTTCCATCACAAGTGAGTGGATATAGTTCCCTGTGCTACACAGCAGGATCTCATTGCTTATCCATTCCAAAGGCAATAGTTTGCATCTCTTAACCCCAGAGTCCCAGTCCATCTCACTCCCTCCCTCTCCCTCTTGGCAATCACAAGTCTGTTCTCCAAGTCCATGAGTTTCTTTTCTGTGGAAAGTTTCATTTGTGCCATATATTAGATTCCAGATATAAATGATATCATACAATATTTGTCTTTCTCTTTCTGACTTACTTCACTTAGTATGAAAGTCTCCAGTTCCATCCATGTTGCTGTAAATGGCATTATTTCATTCTTTTTGTGGCTGAGTAGTATTCCCTTGTGTATATATATCATATCTTCTTAATCCATTTATCTGTTGATGGACATTTAAGTTGTTGCCATGCCTTGGCTATTGTGAGTAGTGCTGCAATGAACATATGGGCGCACGTGTATTTTTCAAGGAAAGTTTTGTCTGGATATATTCCCAAGAGTGAGATTGCTGGGTCATATGGTAGTTCTATATTTAGTTTTCTGAGGTACCTCCATACTGTTTTCCATAGCAGTTGTACCAATTTACATTCCCACCAACAGTATGGGAGGGTTCCCTTTTCCCCATACCCTCCCTAGCATTTGTTATTTGTGGACTTATTAATGATGGCCATTCTGACTGGTATGTGGTGATACCTCATAGTAGTTTTGATTTGCATATCTGTAATAATCAGTGATGTTGACCATTTTCTCATGTGCTTATTGGCCATCTGTATATCTTCTTTGGAAAAAATGTCTGTTCAACTCTTTGGCCCATTTTTCAATTGGTTGTTGGCTTTTTTTGCTGTTGAGTTTCATTTCTCAGGTCAGTCTCCCAAGGCAACAGAAATAAAAGCAAAAATAAGCCAATGGGACCTAATCAAACTGACAAGCTTTTGCACAACAAAGGAAACCAGAAACAAACAGACAACTTACAGAATGGGGGAAAATAGTCTCAAATGATGCAACTGACAAGGGCTTAATCTCTATTTTTAATTTCTTGAGGAACCTCCATATGGATTTCTGTAATGGCTATACCTATTTGTAGTCCCACCAGCAGTATACAGCTTCTCCCTTAATCAACATCCTCACCAACATTTTTTTATTTCTTGTCTCTTTGGTAATTGCCATCTTTGCAGGTGTGAGGTGACCTTTCATTGTGGCTTTGATTTGCATTTCCCTGAGGATTAGTGATGTTGAGCACCTTTTCATGTGCATGTTGGTGATCTGAATATCTTCCTTGAAAACATGTCTGTTCAGGTTCTTTCCCCATTTATTAATTATCTTGTTTTGGTTTTCACTATTAAGTTGTATGAGTTCTTTCTATATTTTGGATATTAACTCATTATAGGCAATTTGGTTTGCAAATATTTTCTTCTATTCCATAGCTTGCTTTTTTGTTGTTGTTCATAGCTTCCTTTGTTGAACAGAAGCTTTTCAGTTTGATGTAGGTACTATTTCAAAGAGATATATGAATGTATACGTATGTTATATACATTATATATATAATTCAGCCTTAAAAATATACAGCATTAGGGAGTTCCCTTCGTGGCTCAGTGGTTAACGAATCTGACTAAGAACCATGAGGTTGTGGGTTCGATCCCTGGCCTTGCTCAGTGGGTTAAGGATCCGGCGTTGCCGTGAGCTGTGGTGTAGATTGCAGATGCGGCTTGGATCCCGTGTTGCTGTGGCTGTGGCGAAGGCCGGCAGCTACAGCTCCTGTTAGACCCCTAGCCTGGGAACCTCCATATGCCATGGGTGTGGCTCTACATAAAAGGCAAAAAGACAAAAAATATAGATATATATATATACAGCATTATATATGTGTGTACACACACACACACACACGCACGCACATATATAATTCAGCCTTAAAAAAGAAGGAAATTCCATCATTTGTGATAACATGGATGAACCTGGAAGGCATTAATTATGCTAATTGAAATAAGCCAGACAGAGAAGATAAATGCTGCATGGTACCACTTATGTGTCAAATCTAAAAAAAAAAGAAAAAAAAAGGAACTTACAGAAACAGAGTAGGGAAGTGGTTGCTAGCTGGGAGTTGAGAGAAACAGGGAGAGATGGGTAAAGGGTACAAACTTTCAGCTATAAGATGGATATGGCCTAAGCATCTGAAGAAAACATAACGACAGTAGTTGATAACACTGTATCTTATAACTGAAATTTGTTAGGAGAGTAGAACTTAAATATTCTCACCAAAAGAAAGGTAAATAGGTAAATATGTAAGTTGATTGATGTGTTAATTAATTAACTTAATGAGGGGTAATCCTTTCACAATGCACATCTATATAAAATCATCACATTTTATGCTTTAAATATATTACAATTTTATTTGGCAATTGTATCTCAATAAAGCTGAAAAAAAAGGTGTTTTGAATTTGTTAAGCCTTTAAAATAGAATGCTGAATGCCCTGGCTCCTTTCTCTCCCCTTCCCTCTTTCTTTCTTTCTTTCTTTCTTTCTTTCTTTCTTTCTTTCTTTCTTCCTTTCTCTTTCTTCTTTTTTTCTTTCCTCCAAATGCCTTCACATACATCAATTTTCCTTGTTTTCACAGATATCTGAAAAATAGGATGGTATTTGGGTATTACAAATAAGACTGGTGACTTTTTCAAAGTGAAGCATCTGATAGTTGATATATCTGATGTTCAAACTCAAATTTCCTAATTAATTTCCTGATTAATGCAGGGCTTCCCCCCCCCCAGTATTTCTAATCACTCAATTGCTATTTAATTCAGATATTAAATGTCTGTTGGTCAATCCAACTCTTAAGGATACAGTCAGTAGAATCAGTTATAAGTATGAAAATCCAAGCGAGCAAAACACATATTGAAAACAGCTTCTGGGAGAACTACTAAAAATATCAACAAGAATAAGCATTTTCTAGCTTAATCCGTCACATAAATAGATGCTACTGCTGACAGTGTTTCTTCCAGAGCTGGACTTCCCACTGTCAGCAAGATGCATGCTGAGATATTTACAGCAATCGTGTTTTACATCACACCATCTACTTCCTTCCTGGCTTCCTCAGCATATTCTGAGCAGGGTGGGATAAAAGGCTGGTATCATTTAGCGACGACCTCAAAAGCTCCCGGCTGGGCATTGTCAGTATGGCATGTTCTCCAGCTTTCAGGTCTTTGAATCCCTACACTGACAACCAGATGGACTGCTATGCACTAACTTGGTAATGTGGCCCCCAACATTAAAATGAGTACCTCTCTAATTTCTGATGGACAAGGATGGAGGACTCACATTAGAACTGAATTTCCAATTGTCCTCACTCTGCACACTTAGTGTTGATTATCTCTTTGCCTATAATAAAACAAGGGCCACCGCTATGACCCACCTGAATGCTCCAGTAATTTACCACCAAGTTGCCTCTGTGTGTGTGTGGGTGTGTGGGTGGGTGGGTGTGGGTGTGTGAAACTACTTTCAAGGATGGTGGGGACAGGTATCTATACTTTCAAGAAGCTGACCTTTGAATCTATAAAAAACCGTTTCTCAAATCATGAAAAGAAAAGGGAAGCAAAAGGGACTACCTGAGTGGCAGAGATGATTGGTTTAGCACGAAAGTGAAACTTACAAAAATGAATCTTACAAAGTCTGACATTTCTCTTGGACCTTTCCATCCCCATTCCTCCTCTCTGCCCTTGCTTCTCTTAAAGTTCCTCTTCAAAATCTCTCACCTCTCCAATCTCCCAAAAACCTCCCCTTAGCAACACCTGTATTGAAATTCACCTTCGGTGGTGAGCTAGCCAGGCACCAAAGCCTGACTTTTTGATCTCCAGACTGATACTGCTGAAGCCAGTTTCTCTTTGCCCTTTGCCTTGAACACAACCTCCACTCTGCAAATCTTAATGGTGCCTTCTGTACCTTGAGTTTGTGCCTCTTTTGTAGCATTCATTTTCTTTGGGCATGGTTTACAAGGAGTTGCTTTCATATCTGTCTGCTCCCTTAGTTCCTCATGTCTCTAAGGCAGGGGCTGTGTCCTTTTCGAAAACTGTGTGTAATATATTGATGTGGACATAAGGCGTCTGAAATCTCTAAGAGTGTTTCCAAACAGGACAATTCTGTACCCTGTCCTGGGTATAAAGAGGGCAAGGGCATCTGGCCCTGTGTGGAAACAGTTTTGGTTACCACTGCTTTGGGAGTGGGCTGCTACTAGCTTCTGGTGGGCAGAGGCCAGGATACCTCCTGCAGTGTGCAGGACAGCTCTGCATTGCAAAGAAGTATCCAGTTCAAAATACTGATAGAGCTGAGGTTGAAAACCCATGCTAACAAAACAAACTAACATCCCTAAATAAATCGAAGTGTATCTCTCTAAATGAGCTATTTTTCTTCGGTTTATCTGACCAGTATTTCTGTCAGGACTAGCATCTTTAGCCTAACTAATACTTTTTCCAGCATATGATGTCTTCTTTTCCACAGTTCAGTTCATTTAATCCTTGTGACCCTTTGTGAAGCCTGTTAGGTAGATTGTATTCTTCCCATTTTAAGGAGCTTGAGACTAAGAGCTAAGTAATCTGGAAAGGTTTCACGTCTCGGAAGGTGGCAGCAGAACTTAAATCTAGGACTTCTAGCTCCATAGTCATGAGACAAAGAGTAAAGACACAAACACACAAAAATCCAGAGCACGTTGAGACCAGCCAGTGGTAAAGTGCTGCTAAATCCTAGCAATAAGGTAAAATTGCCCCGTAAGCTAAAGCTAAATTGTTTGGGGTCAGATAGTCGAGGCCCCTGAAGACATTTTCTTTTAATCTAATTTTATTTTTATCAGAGTATAGTTGATTTACAGTGTTGTGTCAATTTCTGCTGTACAGCAGAGTGACCCTGTATTTTAGTATATATTGTATATTAGTATATATATTATATATTACTATTATATTCATCACTATTATATATATATTAATATTATTTTTCTTATGCTATCCTTCATCATGTTCTATCCCAAGAGTTTGGAGATATATATATGCATATACATATATATATATATACAATAAATATTAGTATTATACATATTACTATTATGTATATATTTTAGTATTCTTTTTTTATACTATCTTTCATCATGTTCTACCCTGTGCTATATGGTAGGACCTCATTGCTTATTCATTCAAATTGTAATAGTTTGCTTCCACAAACCCCAAAACCCATGTCCATCCCTCTTCTTCCCGCATCCCCGTTGGTAACCACAATTCTGTTCTCTAGGTCCATGACTCTGTTTCTGTTCTGTAGATAGAACCATATTTTAGTTTCACAAAACAAAACAAGGATGTCCGCTTTCATCACTGTCCTTCAACGTAATTTTGGAAGTCCTAGCCATGATAATCAGAGAAGAAAAGTAAATAAAAGGAATCCAAATTGGAGAGAAGTAAAACAATCACTGTTTGCAGATGACATGATACCACACTTAGAAAATCCTAACTATACTACCAGAAAACTGTTAGAGCTCATCAATGAATTTGATAAAATACCAGGATACAAAATTAATACACTGAAGGCTTTTTTAGGCATCTTGAACTCAATAGAAGTGGAGGACCGGGGTAGACAGTAGAGTAGCTGGTTAGAAATATTTAGAAAGATCAGTCTGGCAGTCCTTGGGCTGCTTAGTAAAGGGATCATTTAGAAAACAGCTGCAGTTCTTCTGGTCCCATTTCTAACCCCAAGAGCTGGTACATATCAGCTCTTCGATGTTGCTAGAAGCTGCCAGAGTCCACTCCATAGTCAATGCATTTGGGAGGGTGAATAACTACTCTACAGAGGTCCTTGTGCACATTGTATGCCTGTCACTATGCTCTGAACTAAAGCCACAAATTCTTAGATTTCATATTTCAGACCAATAACCTAGACATATAGACCCTATAGACCTGCATATGCTTGATGGAATAAGCGATTAACTCATTTACAGATATTAAAGCAACGTTGAGAGACTTTTTTTCATTTAAACTATTTGACTCTTTATGAACAAAGTGGCCCACTGCTGTCTTTTAGTGTATGCGGGTTTAGAAAACATATTATAGATGACAGTTATCATGGGGTTCTTCTCAATACATCTGAGCCTGATTTTGAATTTTTGAGATGGAAAATATTCTAAGCAGCTAGAATTTCAGGGGGTGTATACATGTTCTCAAAAAGAATAATATATAGACACAGCCCAGGAACCTCCCACCTGTTATACCTGGAGTGAAATGTATTCTTCTGTGAGTGTATTTCTTCTTAACCTCCCACAGATGAAACAGAAGCTGTGTCACCTGTGATCTATTTCTCCTATACTGAGAGATGACAGCTTGTTTTGCATTTTTTTGGCCTTCTTTTTAAACATCAGACTAATCAATCATGAACAGCTACTGCTTTCATTGCCTGGGCCTTTGAGTTTCAGAATGTCTAATTTGTTTATTTAAATGAAAAAGAGATTCCAAAAGAAGCAGAAAAGCTAAGAAGAGGTTTAGCTTCTCATTTGCAGCCAAATACTCAATTTGCCTCTGGGATCTCCATTTTGAGTGCTGTCAAGGTACAAATACGCTGTAAAAACTTCATTATAGGGAGGATCTCTACTGAAATGACTAGAAGACTTGTCTACAGGTCACAGCCATTCTGACCTTCCAGTTCTTTGGCCATTTTCACAGCACAGCATATTTAGTGAATTTGGGAAGGTTTTCTTCCCAAATCTCTTAATAAATGAGCAAATATTTACCCTATGTATCCCTGCTCTGGTTGTTATATCTAGAACAGAACTGGAAACAATCCTAGAAAGAAGAGATGATACTCATCAATGAATGTTTTTTTGTTTTGAGTTACCAAAGATTTCAATTCTTTGATACTTGTTCTTCAGTGTTGGCTTGGAGGGGAGAAAATTTCCCTAGGTCTTTGTGGACGTGTCAGAAAAAAATGTTTTAGAACACTGGACAGCTGTATTTCTGTTCACAGGCACTTCTCTCCAGGAAAGTACTTTTTTTCTGTTTCAACACAAGACTTCAGAAAGACTTCCATAGAGATATACCTTGCATTCTGAGGAGGATCAATTACATCAGTCTGAATTATGGATCTGTGGATTTTGTGTCAACCATTAAGAATTTACTGAGTTTCTATTAAGTGCCTTTTCCAGTGAAGGTTATATTGAAGGATGTCATGCAATTATTCTGTCCTTGAAGAGTTTAGGTATGGATGTTTGACGGTGCTAATTTACTCAAAACAACTGCAAAGGGATAAACAGTGGTTGACTGATCAAGGGAGAGGGTTTTTTTTTTTTTTTTTGGTGTGGATGTTAAGTGTGCTTTTATAATTCAGAGAGAAAGGGAGTAAATGAAGATTGACAAGCTCAGAGAATACCACCTTGAAGAGATAATCCTAGAACTGGACTTTAAGTCTTAGCATTTGAGGGTATCACAGTAAGAAGATGGAATTTCAAATCTGGAGAGCAATACAAATACATTAAAAACATGGGAGGACACAGTAGTATTGGAGGATAGGAAAGTGGCAGTGTAGACAGGAGATCTGACAATACCTAGGCTTTAAGTGTAAAAGAGGAGAATATAAGATTGGAGAAGTATAATGGGAAAAAATTGAGGGGCCTTTAAAACTTAACAGAGGAATTTGGACTTGTTGCCACATGCAATACTTTCTGTAGATATTTGGAAGGAAAACCTATGGTGAAAGCAGCACTGGTGATCAAAATCGAATATGAAGGCATAGGTTGGGGGGTGTGTTAGAGAAAGGCAGGTGTGTAGTAATGAGGACTTGCTCTCAGGTTCATTGAAAAGGAAGAAGGAAGGCAGGGATGGATGTGAGGGCCCTGTTTAAGGCTTGGTGACTAAGAGTTAAAGGATTAAATATCACTGAAGATTTCAAGACTAGAGGTAGGACCTAAGGAGGAAGGACTTCCAAAAGTTTGTGAAAGAGCTTCTGTATCTTTCCCCAGGAGATGATATCCCCCTTTGGCTTTCCCTAAAGAGAATCTGGAATGAAAAAAAAAAAAAAAAAAAAAAAACTAGATATTATTCTCTCAAAACTGGTGAAAGACTAAAATGGTATTCTGAAGAATCAGTTCTTTCCAATATGAAAATGTATTGCCTTGATGGAGTATTTGATTTGGTCCATTTTTTAAATTCTATTATAGCAATATCACTGTATATGTTTTTTGAGAATAAAATCAATAGAGAGGAAAGACATAGCACTGCATCCTTATTGCTTTGTGTTCTTGTAATACAGGCTCTTGACTGCATAGGGATCTAGACCCTTCTCTTGGTCTATGTTGTCATAATCTTCCACCTTTTATACACTTATAATTCCTGACCACAATACAAAACCTTCCTCTGTATAGTGTACTGAGAATCAAACCAACTTCTTCTTCCCTTTCAATTACCACTCTCAGCTTTCCATTTTCTTACCAAGAACTCTGTCCTCTACTCTCAACTGGGACGATCCAGTTAAGCAGAAAGTAAGTTAATATACAATCTGAGTCTTGCTGTGTTTTGTCTCAGTTCTTTTCACTCTACCCTAAGGAAGTCTTCTATTTAAAGAAGTGGGGGTAAAATGCTTAGAACTGTCTACTCTGTCCTCTCAAGCAACATAAGGCAGTGGAAAATAACTTTGGAAATAAATATAGCTTTACACACACAACAGGCTGCTTTCAAATCTTTGCATGTTTCTACTAATTCCTTATTTTTATTGTTGTGATGAAACTGCATGTTTATCACCCTGTTCAAGCAGTCTCACATAGGGTCTTTTAAAGGAATACCGTGACTGCTTGACTGCAGTGAGTTTTAATTTATGGGCTTTCAAATAAAATTAATGACTTTCCTATATGAATAAGAAGATGAGCAGAAGCAAAAAGCGTAGAGAAAGAGCATTCCGTTTGGTTCAGAGTTGATCCCAAGAGAAGCTGAAACCCTTACGGTAATTCCGATTTACATTATGGTGTTCTCACCAGTACCTTTTGCATTAGCAATTGTCTCTTTTCTGGTTTAGTACAGAGAAAACTGTCCTTAAATATGTGGACAAAATCTTGTCTGTAGATATTGCCTAAACTTCCTCATTGTGCAAATGGCTTTTGCTCAAATGGATCTCATTTTCAACTGCTGAATGCCAAGGTGGCTGCTATAGTAGAGAAGTTCAGAATGTGGTCTTGAGCCAGTTGGGAAGATCATCGAGATTTGAATTCTGTCTTTGCCATTTACCAGTTTTATGATCTTAGTAAAGTCACTTAACAGTTTGAATCTTGATTTTTCTGTACAATTAAAGAATAGTAATAATTACTTGATTGTTATGAGAATTAAATAAGAATGTGCACAAGTACCTGATAAAAGAGCACCCAATAAATATTTATCACTGAATAAAATAATTTGTCATTGTGCTCTGTGACCTCTCTATGAGCCTGAGAGACATATTCCGTTTTTTTTTTTTTTTTTTTTGTCTTTTTAGGGCTGCACCTGCAGTATATGGAGTTTCCCAGACTAGGGGTTGAATCAGAGCTACAGCTGCTGGCCTACGCCACAGCCACAGCAATGAGGGATCCGAGCCGCATCTGCAAACTACACCACAGCTCACGGCATTGTCAAATCCTTAACCCACTGAGTGAGGCCAGGGACTGAACCTGTATCCTCATGGATAATAGCCAGATTCGTTTCCACTGAGCCACAACGGCAACTCCTAGGGACATTTTTATAATGATAAGTACGACTATCTTAAGTGGGTTCTGAAAAAAGGGTAACTAGTTTTATTTTCTAAAAAGCTCCACTTCTCACTGCCCTTATGCTGACTAATAATATAATCAATTTCCCAACTGATTTCAGGTCAAGAACTATTGGATTTTTTATTTTATTTTATTTTTCTAGCTCTTTAGACCCCTCCCCTCATTCTCCAACCTAGTTAATCAATTCTCTATCATAGCCAGATTATCCTTTTTTTTTTCTTTACTGTCCACATCTATGGCACATGGAAATTCCTGGGCTGCTGTGGTTGGATTCTTAACCCACTGTACCACAGAGTTAACTTCTAGTTTTCCCTTTAAAACAATGGTTTTCCAGCTTATGGTGCTTTATAGATTCTTCTGAGAATCTGTGAAACTATGAACCTTTTCCATAGAACAATGCACTCAATTGTACAAAATTTTACAGGTCATTTTTAGGATAAACAGGCTTCCCAGATCCCATGTAGTTATCCTCTAGATGTCTAGGGACTCAAGGCTGAGAACTCTGGGCCTGAAATATTTTTTTCAATTTAGACGATCCTTTCCATTTTTCTGGCCTCCACTCTAGTTACGACATTCATCATTCATCACCCAGATTCATCTTGGTTTCCATATTCCAGTGTGTTCTTCCTCCTGCCCAGATACGAGGCTGCTTGTGGGGTCTTTTGTCTCAAACTAATATTTCTTAACTCGAATTATTTTGAAATGTTTCATTGGTGATACATGGTGGTCCTCAAACTTTATTGTGCATAGTGAACTGGAGAGATTCTGAAAGTAGGCCCAAGATGGGTTCCCGAGATTTACATACTTCAAAAAAATTTCCTAGGTGATTCAGCACTAGCACTCTCAGACCATACTTTGAGAAACATTACTCTGAGATGGTTTCTTGAGGCTAATTTCATATCCATCATTTTGTTTAACTTTGCTTTTGTTCTTTCACTGACTGTGGATGTTTAGAACTTATCTTTTGCTTTCATTTGTATTTCAGTCGAGGAAACTCTCTTTACTGTCACAACTTTGTTGAAAAACTATTTATTCTCAGTTGCTCAGTACACAGCAAATCTCCTCTGGCTTCTCCCCTATTAACAATGTATTCACACCTTATTCCATTGCACCACCATTATAGTTCATGGTAGACTTCTTCTGAATTATTATTGATTGTATACATGTTTCTTACCTCCACTAGATTATACATTTTTTTTCTTTTTTAGGACTGCACCTGCAGCATATGGAAGTTCCCAGGCTAAGCGTAGAGTTGGAGCTGCAGCTGCCGGCCTGCATCACAGCCACAGCGACTAGGGATCTGAGTCATGTCTGCAACCTACATCACATCTCACAGCAATGCCAGATCCTTAATCCACTGAGCGAGGCCAGAGATTGAACATGCATCCTCATGGATACTAAATCAGATTTGTAAACCACTAAGCCACAACGGGAACTCCTAGATTATAAAATCCTTGAAGGCAGACCAAATCCTACTCTTGATACCATCACAGTACTCAATACAGAGCCTTATACTTTGTAGATATTCTGAAAATATTTGCTGAATGATCAAATTTGCTTTATACATGCATACTACATCTTTTGAAATATTGCATCTGTGACCGCAGAGATAGCATAGTTATGATACAGAAGAGCCTTATTCGTGAGAGTGAAGTGCTGTGCTACTGTGCTTAACTGGTTTGCACTGGCTTAGAGGAATCACTGGTGTACATTTCTTCCCAACTCTAAGTTCAGTGACTTTTTTGTTAAGGTTCAAATCAGTCATGGTGACAGTACTTACATCTCCAGAATCAAAAATGCTCCAAAGCTGTTTTTCACTTTTGTTTTTTCTTTTTGGGAATAATTTATTAATACACCATTGCCAAGAACCAAAACGGTTAGAGAATCCCAGTGTGACTTCAACCAATCCAATCTAATAGGAAAAGTGCATGTAGCCATCCTGGGAGCCACCATGAATACGTGGAAGAGCTACATATAGATTAAAGCCTTGGGAACTTCACTCTCAGAATGGCATGGAGTAGAATACATCGTCACCAAATTATAGGGTTTGAATTTGGATCATCCATTTGGAAACTGTAAGATATTCAGCAAATTGCTTGCATCTCTTCTGAGCCTTAATGTCATCACCTAAGAGAAGAAAAAATAACGTCTTCTTCTACCTATCCTAAGAGTTGTATTGAGGAAAACACAAATGAAGCCATATGTGTAGAGGCCTTTTTAAAACTGTAAACTTCTATCAAAATGTGATAGAAGGTTTGAGCTCTGAGTTTTAGTTTTATAAAAGAGAACCCAGCTAGTCAGAGAGTAACAGTACCTCATTTATCTTCACTAATCAATTTAGATTCATGATGTTGCTGTATGTTTTAAATGCTGATTGTACCACCCATTTCCTACCTGCTATAACACCAAGTTATGATGTTATCTTTCCTCTTGAGATTTTCCCTTCATTTGCTTAGAATTTTCCCTTTCCTTAGAACAGTAAAGCCTAGAATAATCTGCTCTTTACCACAAAATTCATTGAAATAGAGACATACTGTATGACTATCCTCCCTACTCCCCATACTACCCAAATAAAATGGAATTGATTAGTGATTGACTTCAAAGTGAGTAATTGAGCTTTAATGAGTTTATAAAAGGGCTTGAAATCAAGGCAATAAATTAAAAGAAAAATAAAAGAGTAAACAAGAAAGAATGTTTTACAACTTGGTTCCATTACGGTCTATGCTAACCAGATTAAAAGGTAATTGTCATGTCAAGAAAAATTATAGTGGCCTCTGCAACATGAAAGAACAGTGGGCTCTCTTTGCCTGTAGGGTGTGAAATAGACAGAGAGGAAAGGAGTGCAGGGAGTGGGGGAAGGGCAGACTCCTTCTTCCTGGTGGTCATTATGCTCTCAATATCTGAAATCTCTTCATAGAAATAGACATTATCATCAGCACATGCTAATGAGCTGACTGATTTCAACTGAACTCTTTAATGTCCTCTATTATCTTTATACTGACTAGCAGAGTATATTTATGACTGCATAGTTTATCTGTTTTAAATGTCCCTAATCAATGATATTGAAGAGACAGAATACTTGCAATAATTTAGGAGACATTTTTTTAATGGACAGTTTTTTTTTTTAAATAAAGAGTCACATATTATCTAAAATAAGAGGCACTGATCATTGGCGAATCAAAAGGCACCATAAAATAGGGAAATTCCATAAGTAAATTGGATGCAGCTATGTCTCTATGAGACTTGATGACATGTCATGGGCACTTAGGGAACTGAATGCACAGAACCACAGCTCATTATCTCTGAGAATTCATGGCTGGCTGGTGAGAAGCCTAAAGGGTGGCAAAGGGCAGATGTAGTAGCAATTTTTAAAAATAACTGTCTCTAGAATCCCCACAGCCTGAGAACATATGCAATAATACATCTAAAAAGAAAAGATAAAAAAATACAAGCATCAAGATTTAAGACGGAGTATCCATTGATCAGTTGATCAATCTGATATGAAAGCCATGTGACTTAATGTGTATACAAGGCATTGTGCTGGTGCAATGTCAATAGCAAAGAATTGAAATTAACCAAACATCCCCGTAGTCGTCTATCCATTAGTAGGGGCTTTCACGTTAGACTGAGAGTACTAGTGTAAGATTCCTGTTAGAGTCAAGGTGGCCAAAGACTCTATTATGAGACGGATGGTAAGAATGCTTTCCAAGAGTGCTAGATCTACCCTTCAATAGCTTGAGAATCTTGACCAGTAACAAAGTGTTATGCATCACAGAGCAAGTGGTCATGACAGTAAAAAGGAAGAACAGACCGGCTTGTACGTTTATCACATACTAAATGAAGACTAACACTGGCTTGCACTGTGCATTTACTTTAAGAATCTGTAATCCTGGCTAGATTGAGTTCAAGAAAATAAATAAGCAGATCTTTAGATAATTACTAATCACTCCCTGAAAGATTAGTCACTCACTTAATACTATTTGCATTTAATATCTTTTTTAAATAAATCCTTCTTTGAGTAGATCACAGATTGAACTTAAAAGATCAGTTGTTACTCCAAAACCATATGATAGAGATTGAGTAAAAAAGTATCTCTCTTTCTTTGTCTAGTTTCTGTATTTTTAAAAATGTAATGTGTTTAATATGTTTTCCTCTCTTCAAGCAGTGCTTTAAAAAGCCCATGACCACAAGAGGCACGGTTCAAATTGATTTAAAAACTTGGAAAGAATTTTATGTCAAGTTGAAGAATTGTTTATCTTCATTTCCATAATGTACTTGTTTTGAGTTTAAGTTATTTTAATCAAGTTGGCTCAGGCAAATTGTCCCAGTTGCTTACAATTATTACAGTATTACAAATATATACATATAATATATATAACATATATGTATACAGATATATATTCTTAATTTTGCATATATTACAAAACAAAACATTGATTAGGAAAAAAACAGTGATTCAGTGATTTAATTCAAAGTGGAATATAGCATATGACCTGGTAGAAACATATAAATGGTCCTTAAACATATCAAAATAATCACTGAATTCACTCAAGATAAAAATAAAAGCAAAGTAAAACTACATGGGACACGATTTTTTTTCACACATCACAGTGACAAAAATCTAAAAGTTTAATACACGCATAGTTGGAAAATTGTGGGGAAACAGAAACAGAAATATTTGGCCATAACTAGAAAAATGAGTCAGTGTGTAAGCCTTCTAAAGTTTGTACCATAGATATTCTCATGCATGAGTAATAGATATTTTCAAGGTCATTCATTGTGAAATGGCTGTAATTCTCAAGGAACTGCAACAATGTTAGTGTTTATCCAGGGAGTACTGATGAAATAAATTACAGTAGATTCATATAATGGACTACTAGGTAGCTGTGAAAAAGGGTGAAAAGGGTAAAGAATGGAATTAATTTTCAAGATAGATTGATAAGAGCCAAAAAGGCAATGTGAAGAACAATTTGTATAGATGCCTTTTTTATAAAAATGAGCAAGAATAAAACTACATAGTCATACCTGCTTATATATACCTAGAAACCCTGAAGAGATACACAAATATCTATCACGTTGATTACCTGGACGGGCAGAGGAAGTAGGGTAGAGCGGCATACTTGACAATTCTAAGGAAACATATTTTAAATGACAGCCACACATCATTTTGCTATTTTGCTTGCAATAATTGAAAGGCAGAAACTTTGGGCAGCTTGAATAAATGTTAACTTATTCTTACCTTTAAAACTGTTGGCTTTTGGTATTTTGCTAAATTCAAACGTAGATTGTTTTCATTTGTTTCAGAGTGTATTTAATGTGACTCCTTCACCGCAGGTGCAAAGGTGCTCCGAGAAGCTAAATTCCAGCCCTTTATTAGTCTTTCATGGAGTCAATTGGCTGTTCTTTATAGACCAACATGTACATAATCACATTTGGTAGACACATGGCTTTTTTGTGAGGGTATGTTTAGGAGGGCATATTGAATCCCTGTCTTTGCAAGTGTAGGACTGTCTGCATGACTTTAGGACTTTCTCCTGAGTCACATTTCCATTAAGTATCTCCTGAGTTCTACACACATCCTTGCCGCAGTGTGTGGTAATTGCCTTTTCAGTGTGTGGTAAACATTTATCTCTCCCGTGATGACCGTTTCTCAATTTAAACTGGTACCTGCAATATAACTTTCTAGCACCACCTACTCTTCCTAGCTAGCACTTGCATTTCCCAAGTTATTTCTGTAATTATTTGTTTTAATGCTAACCCCTGGTCCCCAGATATAAATCCTGTGAGGATAGAGAATGTGCCCATTTTGTCTTTGCTTCATCCTCTAGGCCTCCCGCAAAGTCGATCAATCAATGTGGGTTGAATTATTGAAACACTGTTCTAAATACACCCAATTGTAAATTTAATTTTTATTCTAAACAAACATATTATTTTTATCACTAGCTAGTATGTAACAATGAATAGAAGAAAACTAGATGTAGCATGACCTTGCATTTCAGGCAGATCTGAATTATTTTAGTTAGAATTGACACTGCCTAGTAGCTTGTCCTTAGACAATTTGACTTTCCTAGTCCTCGGATGTTTTTTCCATAAAACAGAAAAAAAAAAGACAATGATAGTAAGCATAGGGTTATTTTAAGGACTGAATGAAATCAAGAGCACAAAAGATACCTCAATGTCTGTCCCAGGATGAGAATTCCATTCTGTTATTGTAACCTCACTGCTCTTGAGCAGAAGTGTTTGGCAGTTAGCTATCTCACATATTAGCTAGGTCTGTTGTTCCCAAAGATATTCATTTAATTCATGTGATTCAGATTTATGACACAGCAAACTGACAGACTCTTTGGGCCTTTGACTCCGCTTCCACACGATCAAAGCCAAGGTATTACATCACCTCATACAAAGCATTGACTGTAATTTATTGAGATTCCCTGTGTTACTCAGAACTTCATTGGTGTTTATAGCTCAAGACATATGATTCCACATAAATGTTTTCAACATATAGGGTGAGAATTTTCTATGGTGAAAAAGTCATTCTTATGTAAGGGATCAATTCCAAATATTTCTTTTATCAAAGGTGAAGAATAGTATTTCAGAAATAAATATTCAGTGGAGTTCTCCATTAGAGTAAATAAGAATGGACTGTTATTTTTACTCCTAATATTTGCATTGACCATTTCCCAGGAAAAAAATAAAAACTATGTCAACAAAAGAGATAAAACCCAGCGCTAAGTTTTTGTGAGTCTTTGAACTTTCTTTTGTACACATTCTCACATTCTGGTTCAAAAACAAGACCTAACCGTAGCCGCAAAGGCATTAAGAGAAGGTTTAAAGTGTTAAAAATCAGAGCCTGGATTCAGATCATTTCATCCCAGCTCTCCCATTCCCCAGTTTCTAGCTGTGTAGCCTTGAGCAAGTTTTTTTTGTTGTTGTTGTTTGTTTTTAAAGTATTCTGCCCCTCACTCTCTTTACCTATAATGTGGAGTTAAATGGCGCTCTTTGGATTGTTGATTAAATGGTGCAAAGTACCTAGAAGACCACCTGTTATAGAAATGCTAAGTGCAGGCTCTTACTATGTCTTATGAAGAAAGTAGTGTCATCAGTTCTATTTCTGTAGGTCAGACACTGAAGCCACATTTACACATCCAGAACTTGCAATCCAGACATGAACACAATTCCTTCAAGCGCCAGACACACATTTATGTTTATTGATGTCCATTGTTCCTTGGTCTAAAGCATGTACTCTTGATGGGGGTGATTTTGCACTAAGGTTCAAAAATGAGTCTTTGGAAGGAACCAAAAATTCTTAAATATTAAAATGGTCTGTGACCTTTGGAATGGTCATTGTACATCAACAGGTAACAGCATATCAGATATACAGATAGTATTAAAATTTCACAGACAGGGGGCGATTAGAGGATAAAATGTCTGAAAATCCTGTATAGGGGAATGACAATGAGAACAAGTTGAGAATCCCTGCTCTAAGTGTAGAATGGGGTTGCTTGCCTAGCAGTCTTCTCCCATGCTTTCTGGAAAAACACAAACGCAAGGTCCACTCCCCACACCTCTACCCCCATCTCCTCAACTCTGTTCGAAAGTCTAGAGCGGGGGCGGTGCGGGGGGTGGGGGGAATCTGCATGAACACTAAGCTCCGTTTGAGAGCCCCCTCCACCCTCCTAGTCTGTCACAGGCCTTCTGAACTCCACCAGCTCCCACACCGCACAGTGAGCAAGGCTGCCCCCTGCTGGATACTCTCCTTTCCCAGCTGGTGTCAGGAAGAGGGCAGTATGCGGGGAGTCCTGCGATGGGACCACGTGCTGTAAATGTCGCTGTTCAGTATTTGGTGGTTTCATTATTTTTAAAAGGGGGATAGGACTTCAAGGCGTGTGTTGTGTGGAGGAATTCACCTTTGAATAGCAGAGGAGATAAGACAGCTGTTCTTGACCTTTGCCTGTTTGTTCTGCACCAAGATTTAGCTAAAATCATTTCTGTAATCATCTTTTCAAGCTGTTTCAGTTGAAAGTGTTTATGAAAAAGAATATGGCCTAGTTAAAGAAGAGTACCCATGTGGCAGGCAGGGTCAGGGGGTAAAATTTGCAGGGAACCCACAAACATACCAAGGGGCTGGTTGCATCTTTCCTAGAAGAAATATGGCACCAGGTCCCAGGAGACTGGGTTTACCTCATGGTTTGGCCATCATTGGCTGAGGGCCTTGAACAAGATCCCTTAACCTGCCTTGGCCTCAATTTCCTCCTCTGTAAAGGGAAGGAATTAGACTAGAGGGTTTCTGCAGTCCCAGAGAGATCTAAATTCTCTGTTCATTCAAATTAATCATTGCAGGCCACCAGGCAAGTAAATTCCTACTAGGAAAGGGACATCTGAGCAATTAAACAGAAAGCGAGAGGACTTGGCTTTTAGCAAGCTAGGAAATTATCGACTATTTTTGTTCTTTGGTGTTTTCACTGATTGGGGGAATATAAGAACAGAGAGTTGCAGAAAGCATCAGGGAAAGGGGAAGAAAAGGCTTATCCTTCTCTGTCACTGGAAGCCAGTCGTCCCCGAGTGGGTAGCCAAGAGGCTGGGACACATTGGGCCCGAGTACCGAAGGAGGCCAAGCCAAATGGTATTTCAGAGCAATGCATATGCTGCAGAAAGTTTGGGGTTTAAAACATTTCTTTTTTTTCCCCTCTATTTGCCCTTGCTGGAGTGCCCGAAATGTTTTTCCACTGTGCCTAAACCCAGCCTCAGCATCCCTGAGCGCAATTTTTTTGTTTCAAAATTAAAGAATATATTAATTAAAATATTATGTACACATGTGTGTATCTATGTATATATTTACCTACGTGTATATGTATATGTTAATGTACATATATTATGTAGGTTTGTCTATATGTGTTTGTATATGTATTTGTATAAGTATATACGTTTACCTACATATTTTCAGAGCTGTGTGTTAGGAAAAACTGTGCTTTCCTTGGGGACCAGACATATTTTTCCCTTAAGTGAGATGCAAAACTGGTCACTCTTGCCTCTAAGCTTTATCACCAGGAAGATGGAGCCAGTTTTCATATCACACCTTCAATAGTATAGAACTCTAAGCCTGGCACATGTATATTCTGATTCTACACCCCACCCCACCCTCCTTCCCCTAATCCCAGCCCTCTTCTGGGGCCCTAACTCCAATTCCAAGGACAGCTGTACCTCTACCTGCCAGCCATAGAGAGCATGCAAAAGCTGTTCACCTGTGTCCCTTTGAGGGTATTTGCTTGTCATCTTGCTTTGTGACATATCTCATTTTCCATAATTGTATCTTCCTGCCACGTCTAGCCAGAATTTCTGCTTCATGCCCTGCTATTTTGTTTGTCATCTGGGCTTTTTATCTGCTTCTGTTTCCAGTGTTACTGTAAGTACACTCATTAGCCATCAAAAATCATTGGTGAGGAGTTCCTGTTGTGGCACAATGGGATTGGCAGTGTGTCTACAGTGCCAGGATGCAAGTTCAATCCCTGGCCTGGTGCAGTGGGTTAAGCATTGCTAGAGCTGTGACATAGGTTGCAACTGTGGCTTATATATGATCTCTGTCCTGGGAACCTCATACACAGTGGGGAGGCCGTAAAAGAAAAAAAAAAACTGGTAAAATAATGCAGTGCATAAATAGCCAGAATAAAAATGTATCAATTTTTCATGAAGAAAAATTTCAAATGTACGTAAAAATAGAATCCCGTGTACCCAAACTCATATTCTACAATTAGGAATTCATGTCCAATTTTGTTTATCTATAACCAACCACCATACAATGTTATGTTACTTTACATTATTTTGAAGCAAGTCTCATTTGTCATACCATTTCATTTGTAAATATTTTAGTAAAAATCTCTAAAAGAAAAGGGTTTTCTATAAAACTTTTTTAATAGGAAGTAGAGAATTTGGCTATGGGAGAGGTGGAGAGATAAATCAGAAGTTTGGGATTAACGTATACAATATTTTATATATAAATATAAAATAGAGAAACAATAAGGACCTACTGTATAGCACAGGGAACTGCATTTAGTATCTTGTAATAACTTATAATGGAAAAAATAGGAAAAATTATATATATATGTATGTATATATAAAATGGAATCACTTTACTGTACTCCTGAAACTAATACAACGTTGTAACTTAATTCTACTCCAATTTTTTTAAAAAGGCTAAAAAATAAAAAATTTTAAAACACAGCTTTAGAAATATTAAAGTATCTGCCATTTATTGAATGCCTTCTATATGTCGTGCCTTAAATATTATTTAATAAATTTAAAGTCTTTATCAGGAAAAAAAAATGGCTACAGGGAAAATTGTAGGTGGGGCTTTTGTCTCAAAGCTAACTAGTAATTCCAGAACCATTAAGGAAAATACTAACAAACTGCAGATAAAAATATTTCAGGGTAATACTTGCTCATGAAACTGGGAAATAATGCTAAATGGTGATTAATAACATTTGAAGTCTGGTTTTGTAACAGGTAGAGAAAACGTAACTACCTTAAGAGCTAGCTAGCATGAAAATTTCTCCTCAAACTACAGAGCTACAGGAATATATATCCATTAGAATGACCAAAATTAAAAAAACTGACAATGCCAAGTGCTGGTGAGGATACAGAACAGCTAGTCCTCTCTTAGACTGCTGATGTGAATGTGAAATGCCAAGTCGAGTTTGAAAACCTGTTTGACAGTTTCCTACCGAGTTAAACATGCACCTACCCCATAGCCCAGCAATTGCACGCCTAGATATTTACTCAAGAGAAATAAAATCACATGTCTATGAAAGAATTGTTCAAGAATGTTCAGATCAGCTTTTTCAAAGGAGAGGAAACCTCAGAGTTCTTTTTGTCACTCAGTGGGCTATGAACCTGACCAGCATCCAAGAGGATATGGGTTCAGTGGGTTAAAGGATCTAGCATTGCCACAAGCTGCAGTGTAGGTCACAGATGCTATTCAGATTTGTGGCTGTGGTGTAAGCTGGCAGCTGCAGCTCCGATTAGACACCTGGCCTGGGAACTTCCATATTCCACAGGTGCAGCCCTAAAAATAAATAAATTAAAAACTTTTGAAAAAGGAAACCTGGAAACAACTCAAACGTCCATCAGTTGCAGAATGCATATCTATACCATGCAATTCTACTTAATAATAAAAAGGAAAAACTATTGATAAATGATGGATAACAATGAGATGGTTATTCAAGTAGCCATTGGGTAAATTTGTCAAAAATCTTAAAGCTATATACTTAGGACCTATGCATTTTATAAACTATAAAATGTACTTTTATTTAAAAATTAACTTCAAGAGAAAACTGGCTTATTTGGAAAAATGCATTGGTTGGAGCACAAGGTAGAAAGTGAATCTCCCCCCACCCACCCCGGCCCCACCTTTTATTACCTGCCCTATACATGGCATTGGTATCAGTGTGCTGAGGTTTCAGAAAAGACAACAATATTGCTCTATAAAAGAGAGTGAGCCTCTAGAAAGGAGAAGAGAAGAGAGGAAAGAAAAGAAGAGAATGGAGCAAGGAGCTAATTTTATGGGCTGAAAATATAAAACCTTTCTGGTACCCCTCAAAGTTTGATAAAATTTACTAAACACAAAAGTGTTTGCAAGTGATTTTGTTATTGTTCTAGAAACCAGTAGTGGACCTAGATTTCACTTTGAAGAAGTTATAATGAGGAAGAAAAACAGCTCAAAAGGAAAGCAGAATCCTTGAGACAGACGAGGCGGGAAATGTACACACATAGAGCAAGTACAGGGTTTCAGACTTCTGGGGCTGGGCAATTGATCAAAGCAATTTCAGCTGGATCCCCAGTGGCGTGGAGGCCTCCCAGAGGGGAGGTGGGTTAATGTACCCAGCTTTACATCCTTCTTTGAATAATACTTATGGTCTTCAATTACATTCTTCAAGGGTTTCACTTGTTTTAATAAAGAGTTCCTTTTTAAGGAGAAATTACGCTTGATAAGGATTACACATACCTTAGGTTCTCTAAATTAATTCCCTATTACAGCATCAACTATCATAACCAAAGGTGAAGTTCCCATAAGCAGGAAGCTTACACGAACTGAAAGCTTAAATGCCTAGAGGAAAAAAGATAGGTGTCTCTACTAGCATCATTAAATCCAAATCTATAAGGACATAATATGTATACTACACAACATCCCATTTTCTAACTATATGGACAATCTAATCCAAGAAAGCTGAGTAGAGAGATACTCACTAGGGTAAGAACCAAAGCCATAGTGAGGGAAGTGGACTCAAGAATTCATGTTGGCCAAACCAACATGAGTTTAACATGACTTTTGTCTTTGGGTGCAGAGGAGAGAATTAGGTATTTTTTGGCTTTTTTCCACTTTATTGAGGTATACTAAACATACTAAATTTCTATAATTATTTAATACATTTTGAGTAATTTGAATATATGCATACACCTGTGATACCATCACTACAAACAAGGTAAGAGACATACCTATTACCTCCAAAAAATTCTTTGTGTTCCCTTTCTTTGTGTGTGTGTGTGTGTGTGTGTGTGTGTGTGTGTTAAGAACAGTTGGCAGGAGAGCTCCCTTCCTAACAAGTTTTTAGGTGCACACTAGTTAACTACATTCTCTACAGCAGATTTCTAGAACCTAGTCATCTTGCATAACTCTAACTGTATGCCTTTGGAACAAATCTCCATTTTACCCTCCTCCCACATCCTGGCAAACATCCTTGTACTCTTCTTCTATGAGTTTGACAATTTTAAGATACCTCATATAAGTGGAGTCGTCTTTACGTTTTCTTTAAATTTGCCTTTTTATTTCTTCTCCTGATCTCCTTTCATTTTTCAGTTTCTTATAGTCTGATATCATGAGATAGCCTGGTGCAGACCTGACTCTCTCACGTGAAGGCATTTGCACTCATCTAATTCATTGACCCGGAGACTGCTACTCACACAGCAGGACGACTCTCACTTTCCTCTTAGATAATTGCACAGTGCCACCATGACACTGCTGAGTTTATCATTTGCAAGGTTACAGAATAAGAGGTGGAAATTCTCAATGAAACATGATCTATACATTTGGAGCCTACTCATCTTTATATCACTTGAAAACACAAAGAAGTGCAAAAAAATTCTTTTCATCTTCATTGTTGCCATTCACTGACCTGCTGGCTAGTTCCTCCCATAAAGGAGCCATTTACGATGGGGAGCCCAGGAACCCACAGGAGTTTTATGTCAGAGGGAGCCTCATAAGCTTTTCCTACTAGAATGTAGCATTATCGAAGGACATATTAACCACAATAAATTTCAGCCCCAGTGACTTTGTGGCATCTCAATAAAGGAGTGTAAAAGATGTTTTCAGAAAGCAAGTAAAAACTGATCAGAGACCATTAAAGGTAACTTCTACCACATCATTTTTTTTTATTGTCTTAACGTACTTTTCTTGGCATGTTAACTATTAACAAAATAGATGCATTTCAAATATTAGACAATTCTATTCACACCAAAGAGTCCCCTCTTACATAAAACTGAAATTGAAATCATCTTATGTTTAACAGGAACAGGCATGTATTTAAAATGAGAAAACCTGTAAAAATGGATTTTATTTTTATAGGAAGTAGAAGCAGTAGACAGTTATTTTTAAAGAAATTACCTAATGGTATTCTGGGTGATTTTATTCACTTTTGCGCTTACCTGAATTGTCCAATTTCCCTTCAATAAATATTTTACTTTCACAATAAGAAAATAAAATTATTGAATGATGGGTAAAGCTTGATATGTGTAACTGAATAATGAACATGGAATTGAAGCAATGGGGTTTACTGAATGAGTCAGGTTTTTCTTCCCATCTGATTGGGAAGAAGCTTAACAAAAGCATCCCTAAGATACACAGAAGCTGGTCTGCAATGGAACCTTCCTGAGCCTCAGTTTCCTCATATGTACAGTGGAGGAAAGGAGGGTTCCAATCTCACAGGTTTGTCAGGATTGAATGATGATCGGTAAAAGCATATATCTCAAGACCTGACACAAAGTAGACACCCACAATGGCTCAGTTATTATTAATAGTTCCACCAATAAGGCTAAGCTACAACCTGTTCTTCCTGCTTTTGCTTAGAACATTTTGTCTTGAGGGGCTGTTTTTACAGTTAATCTCAGTGCAACTTTTTGTAGGATACAAAACTATTTGCTTAGAGTTGTATAGACGTGCTATACCAGAAAACACACTCATATAAATAAATACACATGCAGCACACACTTCCGTGTAAAAGTTCAGTGATTTTAACTAGTAAGTGCAAGTCTGAATGGAGGGCGCTCTAAGGATCAAAGACAAAAGTTAATCAACAACTGCCAAGGGGTCTGGTCTAGAATTGTATGAATGGTAGCTGCCTATGCGTTGATTCAGGGTTGGGGGAATGTGGCTTAGGTCAGCAGGGTGGGCCAAAAATGTGTGTAAGAAGCAAAGGAGAGTTGGGACTAACTGGGACCCACTGCCTTAACCCCAAGGATGTGGATGGCTATGGAAGATATAAGTATCTGCACTGGGGAGCTACACACACATCTGGTCCAGCCTGGAGAAGATGAAGGAGGAGATTCAGGAAGGCAGAGCAACTATGAAGCAGTGGTGCTAGCCTTTGCCAGGAAGGCAGACCAACAACATGTGACAACATGCAAAGGCTTCAACAGCACCTGACCACTCAAACTGACCTTCAGAGAGTGATGGCTGCTGCTTCATTCACATCTAACTTCCCAACTCTCTACACATTTTCTTGTGGCCTGTCCTAACCCAGATACCCACATACAGGGAACAAGGTTCTTGGATGCATGGTTACAGTGTAGCTAAACTGACCTGGTATGAAACCACTCCAGATGGACTTCCATTTAGATGCAGGTCCTTGTACACACAATGTAATTTGATCCAAGCTTGGTTGATTTCTACAACCATTGGCTCTGGATTTAATTGATACGTTAGAGAGATACTTTCCTTCTTTTCCTGGGAATAATTTCAGACTTATTGAAATCAACCTGAAATCTATCACAGCTCTGTGAAAACTCAGAAGAGACAAGTTGAGTGGAGTAACAACGGAAGGGCAGTCAGCTTCATTCCTGACCCCCTATTCCTGGTTTCCAAACAGAATTGCCTCTAGGCGATGGCTGGTCCCACAACAGAGTTTCCCAGGTCTAGGTCTGAAGTGTGAACTAAGAATGTGCATTTCTAACAAGTCCCAGGTGATGTGATACTAATGCGGGAGCCCCACCCTGAAGACAACTGCTCCCACTAAAGACCCATATTGGGCTCCCTTAGGGAACTCTCTAAAATTCAGATAATCATGCCCACTCTACCTCACTGAATCGGTATCTTAGTTTGGGGAAAAGGGTGGGTATTTTCTTTTTAAAAAAGTTTTACAAGTGATTGTAATACGCACACTATTTAAAAACTACATTTGGGGGGAGTTCCCATTGTGATACAGCAGAAACGAATCAGACTAGTAGCCATGAGGTTACAGGCTAGATCCCTGGCCTCACTCAGTGGGTTAAGGATCTAGCGTTACTGTGAGCTGTGGTGGAGTTTGCAGACGCAGCTCAGATTCCTTGTTGCTGTGGCTGTGGCGTAGACCAGCAGCTACAGCTCCCATTCGACCCCTAGCCTGGGAACCTCCATATGCTGTGAGTGCAGCCCTAAAAAGCCAAAACAAACAAACAAACAAAACAAAGCTACAGTTTTGGAATGTTCACAGAGCTTATTTCCCACATGTTACCAGCTCTTCTCTGAAAGAAAGGAGGCTCTTGTGATCAAATACAGTATGAAATGTGGAATTCAATAATGTTAATTTGGCAAATATGCAGGACAATCTATATAGCTGATACTTACATAGCAGTTGCTGGCATCAGGCACTTTACATGATGAAGTAACTAGAATAGCAACTTTATGAAGAAAGTACTGTTAGTTTTATTCCCATTTTGCAGATAAAGACTCTGAGGTATAGAGGGATTAATAACATGACCCAGGTAACAGCTAATAAGTAGAAAATCCAGGATAAAACCCAGGCACTTGGACTTCAGAGTCTGGGCTCTTGACACAATGCTATACCAATTTATGCTCTTAAGCAGCATAACATGCCCTGCAAATCTCCAGGAATAATATGCATTCTTTTCCAAATTTGTTTAACTATGCATCTTCTCCCCCCCGCCCCTTTTGTTCTGAAGGAGATTTCAGAGCTAATGCTTCCGGAACACGTTCTGGGAAACATTGCTTTACAAACTGTAAAATTCATTCTTGGACTAAACTAGATCACCTAAGTGTTGGTCATTCAGGAAAACATATCAGTGTTAAATAAAATTTATCTGCCTAATAACTGGGCTCTGGTGAGGAGCCATTAGCTTACATTATGAGCTACAATAAAAACATAAGCCCGTGGAAATCGTGGTTGTGCTTTTTGCAGGAGCATCCGATTTTTCACATCTCACTGTGTCTTGGATGTGTGGTTCCAAGGTTGGCCACAGGAATATACGTGCCTTTTCAAAGCTGAGCAACTGACCTTAGACATCATCTAACTGACTGTGCTTTGCTTCTAGATTTTGCTACTGAAAAATAGAATTCCACTCTTACAAGCATGTAAGGCACTTATTATTAGCAATAATTAATATTAAAAAAAGAGCTTTTAAATCAGAGACCAAAATTTTCTCGTAAATATTCACAGTGACTGAATAGGGACAGGGGGATGGGAGAAGGGTGGGGATAGAGAGCGTGGGTAGAAATTTTACCTCAAAAAGCAAAATTAAAATTGTGAAAGTTTATTTTCTCTAAACTTAACACATTGAGAAACTGATTTATCAAACAAAACCGATTATGTTGATTATTTATTTGACATTTTATTCTGATAACATTATATGATAGTTTAGTAAGACACCTTTCACATTTGACTTTCATAGTAAGATATAGAAGGTCATTTCTACAGAAATATTCAAGAGCTTCATAGATTTTTTTTCCCAAGGGCCTTTCTTAATCCTTTGATATTCAAATCTTTCGCTTTTGAAGCCGACACCAGTGATGTCTTCCTCAGCGATTTCCCCTTATTTAGTTGTTAACTAACCTGACTCTGCCAGACCCTCATTTGCCACTGGCTTGTAATTCAAGCGGTTATCTATTCTGACTTCCACCTACTTCATGAAGCTCCTATCTTTTTTCAGGATTTGCAAGTTTACTGAATAATGCACTCTGTTTGCATTGTACAATTGCTGCAATCAGGGAGAGACTGATAGAGGACTTAGCCTTAGTAGATGCTAGTATGAAACAAGGAGTCCGTTGAGTGGGCACTTATTAAGGAACGTCTTCTTGATAACTTTGCTTTCTTTATGCAACCCTTGTGACTTCTGGGACTTCATGAATGAATTCAGATCATCTGTGATGTAAAATTTCATGGTATGTATATTTGTACATTGACTTAATCCATGTCTTCGTTTTTGACCTGACTCTTGTATTCCTTTCATCTTTTTCATTTGATTCTAATTTACATTATTTTGCTCTATTTTTTTGCATCTTCGTAAGAAAATGTGTAGCACTTTTTAGAAAAGGTGAAAGTGGAATAATTAAGGAAATGTACACATTTTATATAATCCCTTCCTTCACACTGTTGTTTAGAGCCAAACTTCTGAGGGTTTTTTCGGTTGGTTGATTGGTTTCAGTCTTTTTTTGTTTTTTTCTTCCCCCTGGCCCAACCATGGCATGTGGACGTTCCCGGGCCAGGGATCAAAACCGATTCTGCAGCAGTGACAAAATCAGATCCTTAACCTGCTAGGCCACTAAGGAATTCCTTCTAAGGGTTTTGACTGACACCATTCGCATTGTGCTGCCTTTGAACCATGACACTGATCAGATACTACTCAGCTTTTATATCTCCAGTTAAACCTTGTGACACTTGGATTAAGAGCATATCTGAACTCTTATCCTTCTGCTTCTGTTTTCCAAATATTTACATACACCTTTATATTATTTAAATGTGAGCTAGGTCCAGCTGTCAGCAATTGGGACATCCATAGCTAGAGGAAATGAAGTATAAAATGATTCACTGGCTCTTTGTCCAAAAGGCAAGTGGGAAACATTGGAACAAATATATGTAATCCACACAGCTAATTATGATTTTTCTCATTGCAATTTTAATTATTTTTTTTAAACCATACTTTCTTTCATCCCTCACGGCAGTTTCATTGTCATTAAAAGTACTGCTCTATTGTGTATCTCCTCTATTCATATTCATGAGGTCAGGACCACTCAACCACAGTAATTGAGCAGTCTGATTGGCTGAATGTCCCACAGTGGTTTAGAGTGATACTGATTAACAAAAGGCAACCAACGCCTCTGCCATGATAGGAAGTATAATTATTCAGGACCCTAAACGGGAATCCAATCATCTGACAATGCCCACTGGACTTGCATAATATTAGTACATTATCTATCATCCCACTATGATTAAGTGGAATTTAATTATTCTTTTTTAATACGGATTATCCTCAATAAATACATCTCACACCTCTCAACTAGAAACGACTTCTTTTCTGGGTTTTCTAGAAAGGGTGTTTTTCTAATTCTAGTGTGGAAGTCAGATATTAGTATATCTAAAGTGGCTTTCACAAAAATTGGTAAGATATTTTTAGGAATATTCTGGCATATAATAACAGTGTTGAGCTGGATTTAGATTGTTTTACTGCAGGCTGATAATGTAGAACTGCCTTTTGTCTCATGGTTCTTTTCTCTGAGCTCCAAGGGAGATTCCTTCTTCTTTGATATGTTAGAGCCATGCAGCCTCTGGCACAGCACTGAACTTCCCTGAATTTCCAATTCCTTATCTGTAAAATGGGAGAGGGTGGGGAAAACGCCTGGTCCAGAAGCTCTCTTCCAGCTTTAGAATTCTTTGATTTCCTATAAACGAATGGTTATTACACTTATGAATGGGATTTTTTTTCTTTTTGTCTTTTTGCCTTTTCTAGGGCTGTACTCGAGGCATGTGGATGTTCCCAGGCTAAGGGTCTAATAGGAGCTGTAGCTGTCGGGCTACACCACAGCCACAGCAATGCCGGATCCTTAACCCTCTGAGCAAGGTCAGGGATCGAACCCGCAACCTCATGGTTCCTAGTCAGACTGGTTAACCACTGAGCCACGACAAGAACTCCCATGAATGGGATTTTTGACAGGATTCCAAAGCCTGCATGGTAGCTTATACAGCAGTCTTCAAAGTGGAGTCTGTGGACATAGGAGGCATATAAAACCATTTTCTGGAGTGTGGGAGGAACTCATTAGAACTTTATTTACATTTTTAAAAAGTTACCTTTAAATATTTTCTATTATGTATTTATATTTTATACTCACCAAGATTTATGAGCACTTAATATATTCCAGGCACTATTCTAAGTGCTTTAAAATGATTATGTAATCCTTAGAGCAAGTCTGTAGGCAGATAGTCTTACCATCCTGATTTTAACTGTTGAGACACAAAGGTTGTGAAAATTGCCTGAGATCATACAAAGCTGAAATATTCATGCTGAGACTTGAACTTGGGCATGAATTAACTTCCTAACCATCTCCTGTGCAGTATTAATACAGTTATACAAAATAAACACACAAGTCAATCAATTCTTGCACTATAGGAGGTATGACAGACTCTAAGGTGACTCCCCCCACACTCCCCAATCCCTGATTTCTCCCGTTCACAGGTGTGTATAACCCTCTCTCCTAGAGTGTGGGCAAGACCTGTGACTTGACTTCAAGGGCCAAAATCAGCCAGAGGTGAGGTGCTGCCACTCCCATTTGACATTTGCTAACCGGTCTGCTCTAACAAATTCCCTCTCATCTGGTGGCACTGAAGAAGCAAGCTGGCATGCTGCGAACGCCTGTGGCGAGGTCATGTGGCAGGGAACCGTGGGTGGCCTCTGGGAGCTGAGAATGACCTCCTGCCAAGAGGCAGCAAAAAACTGAAGCTCTCTTTGGGTCTTCAAGGTCTCTCCAATGAGACAGACTTACAGAGTCTCTGGATGTCAATGCTGCTGGGATAAAAATCACCAGAACTTTATCTCCCCTTCCGTCCCACTGCAAAATTTATGAAGCTCGTGAGTCCTTCCTGAACAACCCGTCCTAGTCTGCTCCTGCCCCACATAAAGAAAGGTATTTGGCCTATTCCTCTCCCCACCCTATAAAAAAGTTTTCTTCCCCTCAACCAATCAGCAAATGTACCATAAGACCTCTCCTCTCTAGCTCTGTCCCTGGGCTGTAAAACAGACAAAAGAACTCAGACTTGCGTCTGCTCTCCCTGATCATCAGGTAGTCGCCCCACTGCACTAGCAGCATTTCTTGTCTCAATAAACTCAACTTTCTCTTCACTCCGCTCTGAGTCTGGAAATTCTTCTCCAACCTGTTCATGGATCACAACACTCTCCTTGCTACAACCACAAGGAACGAAATGCCGCCAACAAAATCACATGAGTGAGGTAAAGGATCCTTCCTCAGACAAGCCTTAAAGGGGACTGCAAACTCAGTCTACACTTCAGCTGCTGTCTTGCAGACCCAGACTCTTGACCCATGGAAACTGTGACACAGTAAATATGTGTTGTTTTAAGCCTTTAAGTGTGTGCTAATTTGTTATGTGGTAATAGAAACCTATTACAGGAAGTACCTGCTCATGTTTTTTAGCTTAAAATGATATGCCATTAAAATATTTATACCACTTTAGTTCCTCTCTAACCAATTAGATAGGAAGTAAAGAATTCAGTTTTGGTCTATTCCATTTTCATCCTCGACAGCCAAACTTTCTCACTTAAAAAAAAAATTCTTTAAAAAAGGTATTAATTTGGAACTATGTCTAATCACTTGCGACAAATCTATATATGTACGTGCAACTGGGTCACCACACTATGCAGTTGGAAAATTGATAGAAAACTGTAAATCAGCTATAATGGAAAAATTTTAAAAAATAGTAAAATAAAATATTTAACCCATTTTCCAAAAGAAAAAAAAAGAGGTATTAATTCATGTGTGCTTATGAAAAGAAACCTGGGATTTTTTTCCTCCTCACTTTACATATTTTGAAAACATGTTGTCTTGCAAGAGAAAGTGTCACAAGTGGCCTGCTTTTTATGTAATTTTAAAAATTGGCAAATCTCTGTGCTATTGGAATTTCAGAAACAATCATTCGAATGTCCTTTCTCCTTCCTTCCTCTTCCCCTACTCCTCCCCCAAATTACCTTGATAAATGTTTTCTAAAACTGAGGTTCAAGCAGCTTTCTAGCATATTTTATTTGCTTTACTCTGCTTTCATAATGCTGATAGTACTTTTAATTATTGTCAACTTTACATAAGGCAACTGCCCCCAGAATAATGTTTTTATATGTAAATATTAATGGGTTGACTTATTGATTCCAGAGAAGAGTAATGACTTAACACCAAACTTAATTCAAGGGGAGGTAGGGGATCCTGGGAAGATGGAAGTTTCTTTCTCTCCTTTGCCCTCAATTCCATTCCAACTCATCTGTCTCTTCTTTGCAAGCAATGCCTGAGGCCGGCAGTTAGGGCAGCTTGGAGAGCATCACAGAGGACCTTTTCTTCTCTTGTCCTGGGGCTGGTTGAGAGCACCAGGCACTTGAGCAGCACCTGCCCTGTAGGAGTCAGAGTTCTTGGGGAAGGTTGTCCCCATGGGAGTGTTATAGTCCACAAGGGCTTAGGAGAAGTGAGCAGGAGGGTAGAGGCCCTTCCCCCAATGGGGCCAGGAGAACCCAAAGTATAAGGAAAGAAGAGAGATCATATCAGAAATTCTGTATACCTTTAAGCTATTGTACCATTAGCCTTCATGGACCACTGCCTCTTAACATCCTCTTGCAGCTGGAAATCTGACACTTTAGAAACGCAGTGGAGAAGAAAGAAAACAAATCTGTATATACATATAACTCAAAAGGGGGGAGGAAAAATAAGTAAAATATCTCCTAGCTAAATTGAGCTCTTTAGAAAGACAGCTGACAGCTTGCACAATTAACATAGTCAAGTGGCTTTAAGATCAATACACAAAAAGCTTTCTGAAATAAAAAACATTACCTTGAACTAAAAAACCTAAGAAATAGGAATTCCTGCTGTGGTGCAATGGGATCGGTAGTGTCTCTGGAGCACTGGGGTGGCAGGTTCGATCCCTGGCCCAGCACAGTGCATTAAAAGGATCCAGTGTTTGCTTCAGCTGTGGCATAAGTCGAAACTGCAGCCTGGGTCTGATCCTTGACTCAGAAACTCCATATGCTTCAGGGCAGCCAAAAAAAAAAAAAAAATAGCAGACCTCTAGATCACTATCTTGCAAGTATAATACCTGGGGAAATTCTGATTAATCTTCATCTGATTGTTTGTTAATGACTAAAGAAATTTTCTAAATATCTAATTTCTAATTCTTACTAATAAAAGTCAAAAAAATAGAAAATGAATGGAAAAAGCAGACAATTACAACTGACCTAAAAGATCAAATGGAAGAAATTTCTCAAACTCCAGAACTAAAACACAAAAAGAGCAAAATTGAGAAAGAAAATGGAAAAGACTCGGGGGAGGGACAGATGAATATATAATAATAACCATTGCAAGATAAAATTAGACAGATAAATAGAAAGAGCACATATAAACGAGTAATAGAAGAAAATTCCCCTGGGCTAAATAATTGAGTCTGTAGTTTTAAAGGATTTGCCAAGCAAGATTCATGACACTTTCATAGTCATATTCTTATAAAATTACTGAATCTCAGGGATAAAGAGATACTCTTATACTTTTTTGGAGAGAGAACAAATTATATAAAAAGATAGAGGTTTAACCTGGCATCAGATTCTGTAAAGGCTACACTTAAGTCTGGCTGCACTGAGATACTCTGTTTCCAGCCAGTATATGCGTATTGGCTTCAACAAGATCCACGCATTGAATAGTCAGCTAGCAGAGTATCACAGAGAGCTCCTGAAGGCTTTCTTCCCAGTGGGCTAAGCTGGTCATGGAAATAAAAGCTCAGGGATTTATTTATGGAAGAGTATATTTAGAGAAAGAATTATTTAATAAATAGTGCCAGCACAACTGTTTATCTATATAGAAGAAAATGAAATCGGATCCCAATCAGACACGCTGTAAAACAGTAAATTCTAGATATTTTTACAATTGAGAAAAAGACACATAGAGATATGCACCATGCTGTTACTTGTAACTTCAAAGAGGCAGGCATAGAGGAGGCGGAGCAGAGGGGATTGTCTTGTATGTCTTTGAATGGCATTAAATAACTCATTAACATAACTGCATTTCAAATTTCAGTTTGAAATAACATTTAACAAAAATTTAAAATGAAAAAATAGAACAAGGTTTACTTTGATTCCTTCCTTAAAAGCCACATACATGGTTCTCTTTTAACTTGTGTGTCTTGTTTTTATTCACTTCATTAGAATTTGTAAAATTCGAAAGTTATTCTCGGTCATGGCAACAGTCGAGCCATGAAAAGATGTTCTTTTCTTTTTTTCAGCCTGCTCACTGCCCACTCTCCCTAGTCCATTGTCATTGCAAGCTCTTTGGTATATATTTTATTGACTTTCTCTGTATCCACACAAGCATAGGACGCAGTGGGAGAAAGATACTTGAAAAGTAAGATGAAGGCAATTAGTGCGCTTATTACTGCTGGACATCACTACTTCTTGGGCTCTTTCAGTGGACAGAGCTAAGAATTAAGAAATATAAATTATGAATTCATATTGATATATTCATATGAAGCATTATAGGAATCTTTCTCATTTCTCTCCATCCACATTTATATTTCTTTCTACTGTAGTTAAATGTGGATTTCTAACATTGATATATGTACTTATTTGCTTGGTTCTATAATAAGTGCAAAGTTATTTTATATTTATAACACCAATGCTATTATCAAAATAAACTTTCTAACCAAATTTCAAGGTTCCTTTGCAATTCCTTTTAACCTCAGACTATAACCCATTAAGGGTATATAGACTATTGTGTGTAAAAATCATTTCAATTAATTATTTTTTCTATGTGCTTATATTATCACTTTGGCATACTGTTGTTTATGCATATATTAAATTTTAGAGCTGGCCTTTTTATCTTTCTTATTTACTGTGATTTTTGAACATGTAAAACATTTGCATATTCTGAAGGTCAAAACTATATAAAAAAACATGTACTGGAGATATCTCACTACAGTCCTCCATGTGACTCCTTACTCCTATAGACAAAACAATTTTTAATTAGAATCTGAATTATATGTCCTATATTTCTTCTTGCAAAAATAAGAGCCTGTATAAACACATACTAATTAATTTATGTATTTTTATTTTCTCTTTTTTCTTAAAACACAGTATAATATGTGTTTTGTACCTTGTTCTTTTATTTAACAGTATATTGTGGAAATCATTCCATATCACTTCACAATTGTTTTCCTCATTTTCACAACACCTTGTGGATACACCATCAATAATAAACATTTTATATGTATATAAAAATATACATATACATGTTTATTATGTATATATATACATGTATATATGTATATATACATGTTTATTATGTATATATATACATATATATATAGCTGAATTCAAATAAAGAAAGATAAATCTTAATGCCTTAGCTAGAAAGAAAGAGAAAATTGAATTCCACAATGGTTAGCAAATGTAGTTACAAGGTAGTTGCACTGGGAATGAACTTACTGGTAGGAACCACAGGATATGTGACCTAGACGCATGAGTTTTTTATGCCTACGGTGTTTGAATTTTCTTTTTTTTTTGAGGTAGAGAGGTAGAACTTAACACTCTCCTCTCTAAATAAGGTCAAGATCCTGAAATAACTGTACCCTTTATGAAAGGAGAGACCAGAAAATTAAATACTGGCTTAGGTAGGCAACAAGAAACTTTATGTTTGCCTAGATATTTTACACCCTCATGCTCTGATGAGCCTTAAATTAAAAATTTAACATAAATACTAATTCTTGGGCAGTAATATCCAAGGTGAGTCCTAGAAGAAGTAATATTAAACCCTTCTTAAGATCAAATCCCCTTGGCATGTGTGCACTGAGGTATATGGAATGATTGGCTAAAGAGGACCTGTTGTATAGCACAAGGAACTCTACCCAATATTCCATGATGGTCTGTGTGGGAAAAGAATCTGAAAGAGAATGGATGTGTGTACATGCATAACTGAATCACTTTGTTGTATAGCAAAAATTATCACAACCTTGTAAATCAACTATACTTTAATAAAACTTAAAAAAGAAAGACATCATTCCCCCCAAGGTCATAAAGGATATTTCCAGGGGGATGTTATACTCTGATAAAAGTAATTTCAAAGCCTACTTAATAAGTAGCAGGTCTAGAATCATGAATTTGAGATAAAAGAACAAAAATCAAAAGGGTATCAAATAAGGATGTTTGAAATGGTTGAAGACAGGAAAAAAAAATAAACAGTCAAGAGTCTAAAAATGAATAAGGCACTATAAACAGAAGACCAATAGAAAAAGAACCAAATGATACAGAAATTTTAAAAAAAAGCACAAAGTCTTTGGAACAAGAAATTCAGTAAATAGGTTGACCTTAAGGTTAGTTACAAAGAGTGAGAGAACTGATAAACTGTAAAATAGATATAATTCCACAGAATAAAGTCCAAAAACATAAAGAAATAAAAATTATAAAAAAGAAGTTAAGGTATCTGTAGAACAGAATAAGAAAGTCCAAGATCCATTAGTAGAGTTTCAGAAAAAAGACAGTAGAGAGAATGAAAAAGGTAATTTTCAAAGATAAGAATAAAAGATTTCCAAAACTGACCAAAGAAATTAATCCTCAGATTAAGAAAACACAATAATTCCCCTGAAGGACAGAGGAATAGGAACTTATACCTTGACTTATAGAAGCTCAAAATACCAAAGTTAAAGTTCAATCTAAGAAGAAATTATAAAGAAAATGGATTGCCTTTAGATAGAAAATTTAAAAATGTTTTTAAAAAAGCATTATTATTTTTTAAAAAGCATTATGAGAAGCAGAAGAGCCATACACAATGCTAAATATGATAAGAAAATTCCCAACTAATATGCATCTAATAACACAGACTCAAAAAAGTAAAGCAAAAATTGAGAATCACAAGAAGAGATCGACAGATCCACACTCACAGTGGGGTATTATAACATCATCCTTTTCATAATGGCTAAAACAATTAATTACTGCTATTATTTAATAATACAATTTATAAGCTTGTCAATAAATATTTACAAATACTGCACCTAACAATTAGAGGGTACAAAATTTCTTAAAACTTGGAACATATTTAAAAATTGAAGACATTGTACACAAAGGACATCTCAAAAATATTGAAGAATTGATGCTTTAGAGACCATCTTTCTCTCTTAAAAAAGGTTGAAAATAAATGAGATAGAGAAATTGAAAAAGAGAGAGCAATCCTTGACTAGAAGTTAACCAGATTAAAAAAAAGAAAGAAAGAAAGAAAAGCAGTTCCTGCTCTGACTCAGCGTGTTAAGAACCTGACACAGTGTCCATGAAGATGTGGGTTCTATCCCTGGCCTCGCTCAGTGGGTTCAGGATCCGGTGTTGCTCCAAGCTGTGGCATGGGTCATAGAAGCAGCTCAGATCTGGTGCATCTATGGCTGTGGTGTAGGTTGGCAGCTGAAGCTTTTATTTGACCCCTAGCCTGGAAACTTCCATCTGATGCAAGTGCAGCCTTAAAAAAATTTTTTTAAGTTAAAAAAAAGAGGTAAGACAGGGTTGCTGGCCAAGGAGACTACTCTAGCCATAGATAAGAGCTTTAGAGGATCTCCTTAAATTGAAAGGAGAGCAGGGTGGCTGGAATTCACTGGTAGAGGAGGAGAGTAGAATAAGGCTGAAAAGATTATTAGGAGCTAGACCAGACAACTGCACGTAAATCATTTTAAGAACCTGCAGTTTGCTTTTTATCTGAAAACAAGAGGAAGGCACTAAAAGGTTTAAAAAAGAGGCAGACATGACTTGATTTGGATAAGGAAAATTTGCACTGACTGCTGCCCGGGGATTGGACAGAGTCGGACAAAAGGGGCGGTCAGAGACCAGCCAAAGAGCAAAGTTGTAGCTCAGGCAGGAGCTGATGGGCTTTGGACTAAGATGGGATCGAGAAGGAGGGGGGATATAAAACTGAATCAACTAATAGGAGAAAGATGTATTTACAGGACTCGGTGATACATTTCTGTGGGAGGAGGAAAAGAGAGTGGGAAGTGTCCAATTTGTTGAAATAAATAGATGAAAGTACAAATAAGAAGTGAGCCTGGTGTCACGTTCCACAAACAGGTTGAATCTGGTCTTGCCTCTGGGCCCTTTGTTGGGAATGCTGAATTTTTTGCTTTTCTTTTAAATATACCACACATCTACTGCGAGGCCCAGAAGATGTCTGATTTCTTCCATTTGTGGTAATTTATATTCTTACAGAACAATTTGCCCTTTACAGTTTCTCTTAATTATTGCAGAACTAGATTCAAGCCTGAAGGTCCACTAATGAGACAGGCTGCTTAGCAATGTGAACTGTATTGATGCACCTTAAGCACTCAGAAATTTACCAAATACACCGGGGCTGTTTTTAGTTACTTGAGTTTAGCAACAAGGCACATGTATACTCAGGCTCCAGAAACCCTGAGAAGGGACCAGAGATTATAAACTCCTACTAAAATGACAAAGAGTTTCTCAAAGGACCTATGTGTTTCTTTCCCTAAGTAATAGTAACAGCAGCTTCTGGGCACCTTCATTTGAAAGCTGCCCTATCGCCTGCTCTGTGCAGCAGCCATCTGTGCATACTTAATTAATTTGTTTACCCATATTAAAGGAGCTCATATTCTTTTTGTGTCTTCTGACATTTTAGGGCTTCAGCTGGCGTTAAAAAAAATTGCTGAGGGATTTATTCCTGTGCAATCAAAATCTTGGAACTGCCTGCCACTTTAAACCATTTGGGTTTTACCTATTTATCCAACTGATTAGTGACTCTTCTTTCCCCTTCCACATCTATTAGGTTTGATAGTCTCTCATTTTTTTTTGTTTATTATAGTTACCTCTATGTTGGTATTTTTTCGTGATAACAGGAGTGATTCTTTAATTGGAAAATATGTCCAGGTTTAAATCCCTCCCAGTGGTTTTCCATCATACATCGAATAATAATGACGGGCTGTAAGACCTTACCTGATTGGACCTTTGACTACCTTTTTTTTTTTAAAATTGAAATGCAGTTGATTTATAATGTTGTCTTAGTTTCAGGTGTAAAGCAAAGCGATTCAGTTATATACACACACATATACACACCCACACATATATATCCTTTTTCATATTCTTTTCCACTGTAGGCTGTTGCAGGATATTGAACATAGTTCCCTGTGCTATACAGTATGTCTTTGCTGTTTATCTATTTTACATACAGTAGTGTATTTGACCACTTTTTTAAACTCATCTTCCCATCTCGTCTTAGCTTACTGTATACTGTCCATATTGCCTACCTTCGTGGAACACAGCAAACACATACAAACCTCGGGGCCTTTGCAGTTTCTGCCCTCTTTACTCAAAGACTCTTCCTGCAGATATTTACATGTCTTACTCTTTATAGTAAACATCACAGATGTTCATTAATTTCTGGTTCTTTTTTACTTCTAAGTACAAAAAGCATTACTTTTGACAGTAAGCCAAGGACACGTGAGCAGAAGAGATATGTTACTCCAAAGTAAAGGTGCCAATTGCATTTGGCTGTGCTATGTGACTCTCCAACCTCCTGCTCCCTTGTTGTCATGATCAGGAAGGCCACATGCTCCAGGTAACATGGCCACAAGATGGCAGAGCCTCTGTCAGCCAGGAGTATGGCATGATGGCTTCAGAGTCCTCACCAATCCAAGTTCAACACCAGTAAGGGTGAGAAATAAATTCTCCTTTGTTGTTTTAAACCAAGGGAGTTTCGCTGTTGTTGGTTACTCCAGCATAACAAAGACTCTCTTGACTGGTACACCGTTTAAGTCTTTACTCAAATGTCATCTCGGAAAGAGGTCTTCTCTGACCACCCTCATCCAAAATAGCAGCCCTCTTCCTATTTCTTTCTGTGTACCAACTTGGCTTTGTTTTCCTTCATTGGAGATATATTTTCCGCAAGAGAATGGAAACTTTGTGAAGGTAGGGACTTTAATTTGTTCATTAATGTACTAATTAACATCAAAAATTGAAGTTTCCATGGTGACTAAGCAGGTTAAGAACCTGATACAGTGCTTGTGAAGATAGGAGTTCAATCCCTGGCCTCACCCAGTGGGTTAGGTATCTGGTGTTGCCACAAGCTGTAGTGTAGTTTGTAGATGCAGCTCAGATCTGGTGTTGCTGTGGCTGTGGTGTAGGCCGGCAGCTGCAGCTCCGATTCAATCCCTAGCCCAGGAACGTCCATATGCCATATGCCACTGGTGCAACCCTAAAAAAAAAAAAAAAAGGGCCCAAGACATAGTAGATGATCAGTAGCTATTTGTTGAATATGTGAATACTTACTGTAAAAATTGAAATATTGTAACTAAGTTTGTTTAACTTAGAAAGTAAAAACCTGTGTAAATTTTTCTCTGAGAAATAATTACTATTTACATTTTTTTTCTAAATCTACATACTAACTCATATGTAACTACTTTGGATATATTGGTTTTTTTTTTTTTAATTAAAATGGAATATGCTCTCTTGCATGAATTATTCTGAACCTTGTTTTCCCATATAACAATTACTCATGGATGGTTTCAAAGTCAATGTTTTTTGGTTGTTTTGTTTTTTTGCCACACTTGTGACCTGTGGAAGTTCCCTGACCAGAAGCAGAACTCATGCCACAGCAGCAACCTGAGCCTTTACAGTGATAACGCTGGATCTTTAATCCACTGCACCACAAGGAAACTCCGGGTCAATGTTTAAAGTTTTCTCACTCTAAACTCTTCAATAGTATTCACCTTCCTGATAATTATTAGCTTCCCAAAGTTTCTGAAACCTATTATTTGTCCATGCCAACTAATATTTACTGCATGCCTGCCCATGTTAGGATCTGGACATTTGGCTGTAAGCAAGAAGACAAGGTTCTTACACTCAAGGAATTTATGTTAATGTTGTAAGAAACAGATAATAAACACAGATAAGCCAGATGGTGATAAGTGCATCAAGGAACATAAAAATAAACATGGGAAAATAATGGGAAGTGACTGGGGGCAAAGGTGGTCACAATAAACCTCTGGAGGGACTTCTGAGCTAGCTCAGTGCTAGCTCTACACATATTCAGCAGAAGGGATGTACGGGCAAGGGGGCAATGTCCGCAGAACAGAAAGGCCAGTCCAGAGAAAGGGTGGTCTGTGGGCAGAGGCATGACACTGAATGAGGCCAATAAAGAAGGTTCCTATAAGGCAGAAAACATAGTAGGTGTTCAAAAATACAACTGATAGATTCTTAGTTAACAGCAATACATACAAGTTTAAAGGCGAAACCCTACAAAGTACTCAGAATGGGATGAATTTCCTGTCTGAATCTGTACTTAGGGCATGTCACAAGACATATTGAATCCAAAGGCTGAGCAGAACCCTAGACTAGTTCAGCTCTTTTATAAAGCACCGTTAAGACGACCATAAAAGGTTTAGCCTTTAAAATATTTTCTACAGCTCGGCAGTATGTCTGAGATAACTTTAAATGTTAATGAAATGTATCATAAATCCACTGTTTTTAAGGCCGTTAGGAGTTTAAGGAACTTCTTAAATACTGCCTCATTAAAAAAGAAAGAAAGAAAGAAAGAAAGATAAAAAAATCTAACATAAGATTAACTTACATAAAGAAACTATAATACAGCAGACCTAGTATATAACTTGAATTCTATTACTATTTTCTTCTGAGAAGGAGACAGGATTCATTCTGTGCTTCTTCAAGTAGTTTCCTGAAAAGATCTGCTCTTTCCAAATAAAAACATATCCATGGGAATAAAATTCTTTATAGCCTATAATTCAGGAGCGAACTTTTATGAAACTTTTTGGCACTGGATATATGTCAAATGGAGTCACATAGAACTGAAGGATCTAGACTGTTGAGTTCCTGTTGACCCATTAGGATAAACTTTGGGTTTGGGTTTGCGGCTGTGGAAATACTTTTCTGTTTTTATCTCTCTCTCTCTCTCTCTTTTGGGGAGTCCACAAGTGTGTCACATGGAAGTTCCCAGGCTAGGAGTCTAATCAGAGCTGCAGCTGCCGGCCTATGTCACAGCTACAACAATGCCAGATCCAACCTCATCTAAGACCTACATTTCAACCTGTGGCAACGCTGGATCCTTAACCCACTGAGCGAGACCAGGGATTGAACCTGCATCCTCATAGATACTAGTCAGGTTCTTAATGCACTGAGCCACAATGGGAACTCTGGAAATCTTATTTCTTGATACATTCTTCTATTCAACCTCAGATGGGGCAAGGTAAAGAAGAGCAACACTTTCTGATAGACGCATTTTCTTGGTTTGTTCCTGTTACTTATTTCTTTAATGTGCTTTTTTAATTCTGTGATGACAGTGTTCTGAAGTGATACTAAAGAAACAGGGGAGAAGTTGCAGAAGTCAAACCCAGGACATTAAAGGAGAGTGACTGCTACAGGAAAGTAAAATACCTTAAATTTATAAAATCAATTTTATTAAATTTATGAAATCTTTCATTTCTCTAAGAGAAGCTTCATGTGGATTTGCCTTGCTTAATTAACTTCCTTTAGTACACTTTACCTCTTTCACACTGAGAGATATATGTGAGTGAAATCAGAGCAGCATGACAGTATTTTTGTCAGTGCTGGAAAAGCAAATTGCTTCTTTCAATTACCCAATTCCTTTCTCACTGGGCCAATACACACAATCGAGTTAAAACTTACAGGAGATGTAAATGTCATTCCTTTTCCCCCAAAGGATATTCTGACCAAGAACCCCTCTTTCCCTTTTGGTTTGGTTTGGTTTGGCTGCTACCACTGAAGTCATGAAGGCGACATTGATTGTCCCTTGGCATTTAATGGAGGTAATAATTGCCAGCCGGTGGCAGACCGTGATGCTGAAACCAAGCAAAAGCCTTTTCAATCACGGCCCCTGCATTTCAATCCAAGCTCCCGCTGTAGAACACTGGAGAACAAGGTGTAAATCAGTTTAAAAACATAGTTCTGCATTCAAGGCATTGTGGTTTACAGCTCCCAAATGACCTCCATCTATCTTCCTTAGCTGTAGAGGTGTATAATTGAACTAAAGAGAGTCTTGAGTAATGAGGTTGAGAGTGGCAGCTCCAGTGCTGTGGCTTAATAGTGTAACTGCTGCGTGCTTTTTTATCTCCTAAAATGTAACAAAATAGTCTAGTAGGCCCGATTCTTCAGGGTGACACTTGCTGAGAGTCTATATTTTAAAACAGAAATAGGTTTTTTAAAAGCCCCAAACTATAAATCTCTCCCTACAAGAGAGTTCCCAAAATATAATTATACAAGCCATTCTCTGCTGGAGCAGAGACTGATATGAATACATGCAATAACCCATACTTCCTTTTGTGCTGAAATCATTTTTAAGCCTTTATTTTTCTTGTGCCACAAACGGCTGCTTTTTCAGGCTCTGAAGAGGCTACAGGGTGATAGCATTCTTACACTGTGTACTGCTGGGAGCTACAGCCAGAAGACACACGTTATTTCAAATTTCCTTTTCTTTTCAAGAAAAATTTTATTTGGTGTAACTAGGGAAACTCAGGAAATATTGCTTTTAGAGAATCATTTTTGCCAAGGAGCAGTTCACTTGCAAGTGGGTATTTTTTTTCTTTTCAGGATATATAGTTTACATGCATTTATCAGGCCTCGACCATAAGCAAATTGCTGCTTGAATACATTAGCAGAGTGTAAAAACTGAGCAAAGACTTAACCACCTCCTCGTGGAATTCTCTGGGAGTATATTACTGGCAGACCATTAAGAATGGGCTTATCCACAAAGTCATTTCATGTGAATAACTAGGATAACATGGATGGTTTCAGAGGCTCTGAAACCTCCTCCCCCAAACTAGACCCTAATAACTAAAAACAAATAAACTCTTTGCTGGCTATGCTTGAAATTCTGTCACTGGACATTCAATGCTATTGCCCAAGATAGTCCTTGGCTAATATGGAAACTAGAAGGAATAAATTATTAAATAATAGTAATCACAGCTAACACTTTCTGATAACTTACAATGTTCAAGAGGGTTCTAAGTACTGTATATTATTAATTCTTAGTCCTCAAAACAAGCAATTAATTATCACCACTTTACGAAACAAAAACAAGAAAACACTGAAGCAAGAACAGATAAGTTAATTTGCCCTAATTTATAGTTACTGTAAGGCAGAGGCAAGATGGTCTGACTTCAGAGCACTTGGTCTGAACCTCTACTAGTGTGCATAAGCTTAACATATCCATGAGCGAGAAGAGAGAAGAGAATCGGGAAGGGTGAGAGAGATGGAGTTTGCACCCTCTGGAGCCTTCCCTCGGAACTCACAACTCAGCCTGGGGCAGGGAGTGGGGGTGACCTTTCCCTGCACATCTGCCACCCAATTCTCCTTAAAACCAATCCCACGTCATGTCATTGATGTTAGAAGTATGTCACAGCAAACCATCAAGGTCAAAATTATTTATATAACAATACACATTAGTGACCATTTTCACTGATATTTGCAGTGATAATACAAAAGCAAAGAGTGGGTTAAATGGCTGGCAGCTCAGCATAAATAAAGCAATGGCACCAAAAACTGAATTCTCTGACTCATGGTTGCAGTAAAAATATGCCAGTTTCACTTTGGAACGACCTTGGTGAGGCAGTAAAAATGATCAATTATTAATTTTATTAAATGTAGGCCACAAGTACATGTGTTTGTTTGTTTTTTTTGGCTACACCCACAGTATGCCAAAGTTCCCAGGCCAGGGATCAAACTTGTGCCAAAGCTGCACCCTGAGCACAGCAGTGACAATGCTAGATCCTTAACCCACTGAGCCACCAGGGAACTCCAGTACATGTGGTTTTTAAACATTTTCTGTAATAGAATAGGAAATATGCATAAAGTATTTATACTGAGTACCCAGAGTACCACAGCTACCTTAAGGGAAAAATGGTCATATGATTATTTAAGTTACAAGTTAAACTAGCCACATTTTTCATGGAATACTGTTTTTTACTTGAAAGAATAACAGATTAACTTGGGTATGTAGACACATTATCTGAAATGAGTCTATCACCACTCCAAGGAAAGTAAAGAATAAGATTTGGTGCTGATGATAACATTTGAGATTTTGAGAGAAAATTAGAATTTTGGGAAACTTGTATTGGCCATTGGGAGCTTCTCAGTTTCCTAAAACTTGAAGACTTTCTGATGAGCTCAGTAGTGGGATGAATAAATATGACTTTTTAATATTTTGTAATGAAATATGTTAGTCAGAAAATATGCATAACTTATTGAATCTTTTTTTCCTGTTATAAATGTATGGTGTTACATGAGTGATGTTACAGAATCATGATGACATACATGAGTAATACAGAATCATACTGCGTATGACATTACAGAATCATGCATGGGTAAAAATCCACTGAAGATGTTATATAGATCAATAAATTTTGATATAACAGAATACAAAATGTTCATTGATGTTTCAAATTCCACGTTGCAACTAGCCTTGAAGAAACTATCACCTGTTGAGTTTGACTAATGTGCAAAAAAAGAAATCCACAAATATCTGAAAAACCTATTAAAATCTTTTTCCCTTTTACAACTACTTGTAAGTGAGAGGCTGAATTTTCTTCATGCGCTTCAATCAAAACAACATATTAGAACACATTACAGAAGCAGATATAAGAATTCCCGTTGTGGTGCAGTGGAAACCAATCCGACTAGTATCCACGAGGATGTGTTTGCATCTCTGGCCCAGCTCAGTGGGCTGGGGATCAAGTGTTGCTGAGAGTTACAGTGTAGGTCGCAGACGCGGCTTGGATCCCACTTCGCTGTGGCTGTGGTGCAGGTCGGAGGCACCAGTAGCTCTGACTTGGACCTCTAGCCTGGGAACTTCCATGCAGCCCCCCCAAAAAAAGATATAAAAATAACCAGATATAAAAATCCAGCTATCTGAATCAGATGTCTAAGAGTTTTTCCAAAGTGTAAAACAATGTTTTGTTTTGTTTTTTTTTCTGTTGTAGGGAGTGGAGTATAGCTTTATAACTATATAGTTATAAATGTTCATGTTAACATGTAATGGGTTTATTATTATTATTAAATGAATTAAGTAATTTTTTTTTTTTTTGTCTTTTTGCCTTATGTAGGGCCACACCCACAGCATATGGAGGTTCCCAGGCTAGGGGTCTAACAGGAGCTGTAGCTGCCAGTCTTCGCCACAGCCACAGAAACGTGGGATCCTAGCCACGTCTGCAACCTACACCACAGCTCACGGCAACGCTGGATCCTTAACCCACTGAGAAAGGCCAGGGATCGAACCCGCAACTTATGGTTCCTAACTGGATTTGTTAACCACTGAGCCACAACGGGAACTCCTAGTAAATATTTTTCATTTGCTGTTTTAATTTTGAACACCATAAATATCATAGATGTAATCTATATAAAAGTCCTTTGAAATCTGCAATACTATTTTCATAGGTAAGGGGAATCCAGAGGCCATAAAATTTGGGAACCAGTGAAGTATCTTTTTGGATAGATTTGGCTTCTGACAATAGAATGTCTAATTGACGGTGGCTTAATAGGTAGAATATATTCTTCTCTTTGAAGAATTTTAGTTAGAACGGTCCTCCACGCAAGTCTGTCTCCTCACTTCTGACATCAGCTGCAAGTTGGAAGTGTTCATAAAGGCACCTTAGTTTCAATAATTCACTGGAAGAACTCAGAGAACAGACTGAAGCTTTTATGCTTGCAGTTTATTACAGAGGAAAGCGTTCAGATTTAAAATCAGCCAAGACAGAGTCAGGATGTGGAGCATCCATTCATTCTGTCCCCACGGGGTCAAGGACACTGCTGACTATTCACGGTCACTGTGGGTGAAAACCCCGGTACACTATTGCCAAGCAGGTGAAATACACCCAAGACTCAGGGTCCGGAGTTTTTATCAAGACTCGGTCAGGGAGTTGCCTTGTGGCTCAGTGGGTTGAGAGACCTGCACAGTGTCCGTGAGGATGTGGGTTCAATCCCTGGCCTTAGTGGGTTAAGGATCGAGTGTTGCTGCAAGCTACCATGTAGGTTGCAGATGTGGCCTGGATCCAGCATTGCTGTAGCTGTGGTGTAGGCTGACAATTGCAGCTCTGATTTGACCCCTAGCCTGGGGACTTCCATATGCCATTTAAAAAAAAAAAAAAAAAAAGACTCAATCACGTACTGTACAGCTGCTCTTGACTTTCCAAACCCTTCAGAGGTCAGGCTGATACACTTAATCTCCAGTCCAACCAGAGGCAGAACAGATTCCACTACCTTGTCCAAAAGCCCCCGTTGTAAACCACATTATTAAACTGCTAGTGGCCAAAGACCCCAGACAAAGAAAGACACTTACAGCAGGAGCCAAGGACCTAGAGATCACTGCCCAGTAGTCAGGGGCAAAGGTCAGGCTTCTCCTTGGCAAGGCTGATTCCTCATTACACATTCCTGTAATAAGGAAACTTGAAGTCGGTGGTAACAGGGCTGGTACAGTATGTCAACATAGTCTCAAGGACCTAGGCTCTGATGTTTACTCCCCCATCTTAATTGTGTTGGCTGTTTTCTCAGTCTTGTCACCTGGGTGCTAAATGGCAGGCCCGATCCAGGGATTTTGCCCTCTCACCGCATTCAAAGGGAGCAAGCAAGGCTGTGGGAGGGCACAGGAAGAGGAAAAACACCCCCAGAAGCCTCCCCAGAATGGTCAGAACAATGCCGTCCCAGCTTCAGCACGCACCTGAGAAAGGAAAGTACCAGTGCTTCCCATGCTTCTGACGCTGTTTCCCAGGGAAGCAGGGGGGCTGTGATTGGCCTACGGTGATCTTGATTCATCTCCCAGGACTGAACTCACAGCACTCCTGGCAAAATCAGTAGTTCAGACGGGGAAGGAGAACTGCAGTTGTGTAGAAGCGCTTTCTTGAATGTTAATGTGCACACAGATCTCCCAAGGACTTTGTAAAAATGCAGATTCTGATTCAATAGGTTTGGGATGGAGCCTGAGCTTCTACACGTCTTAAAAGCTCCCATGTGATTCTGACGCCAGTCTATGGATTTCACTTGCAGTAGCTGAGAGTCAGAAAATAGTGTTTGCCACAGTGAGAGTGATGCAGGGATACAGACAGTGTGTCTCCCGTGGACACGGATTTGTCCCTGGGTCAACTGCTACACGGATTAAGTTATACCATAGAATTATAGATGATAGAATTTCAGGTCAGATAATAGTAACTACAGTGAATACATATAGAGTTTTCTGAGAGGTTATTAGGTATTAGGACCTTGCATGTGTTCATTAAATCTTCATAACAACTTCATGAAGTAGGTATTCTTTTCATCCCTCTTGCCTGAGGAAACAAAGACTGGAAAAGTTATGCAAATAAGTCTTGGTGGCAAAGGTTGAAACCAGGTCTGCTGGCCACCAGAGCCTAAAGTCTAAAACACTAGAATGTTGCCAGTTGCTCTCATCATATGGATATTTTTTTTTTAAACTGACATAAGTGAGATTTGACAGTTAGTGGGAAAGTAGACATTAAACTGCAATTTCTTGGTCCCCAGTCTTAACCCCACACCCATGGTCCTCTGTTTAATGACTAAAATGTATACACAGTCTTTCTCACTCTCTCTTCTTCCCCGCCCCCCTGCCACCCCTGCCCTGTCTCTCTTGCAGTTTATCAGCCTAATTCCTATTATTACACATAATAGAATTCTAGTGGAGTTTTCCTTTTTTTTTTTTTTTTTTTTGGAAATAAGATAACTCTTTTCTAAACTGAATATCCTGTCATTTGCTAAATGTACTGGGATTTCTTTCTATACCTGCTCATCATGCTTTTGATGCTTTCTTTTTTTAAAGGAAAAACTTAGGAAACCAAACACAAATAAGTGCCCATGGAGTTGGCTTTGGATTTTTTAGTTGATTTGCCAGCATTTGTTCCCTTTTATTCATTTGTTCTTTCCTTCTTTCACAAATATATGTGGGATAGTCTCTATGTGCCAAACACCATTCTAGACAATAGAGATGCATCTTAAAACAGTTTTTTAAAATCAGTAGAATAAAAAACATTTTATTGAAGTGTTTGTCACTGTTTCAGGAATGGTTCCCCAGCCATTTAGATGCAGCCACTTTTTCATAGCTTTCAATCAAGGAATAACCTATGGATCTACATTAACTATACCTTCAACAATATTTTCCCAGAAACCTATCCCTACAAGCACCAGGCAAAATGAATGATAAAGGAGAGGGAATGATCTTCTTCAGGACACAGCCGTGTGTGAAGCTGTTTATTGCAGCATCTTTCTCTAAGAGCAAGATATATCAAAAATGACTAGTAGCATATATGTCTAACAATAGAGAAATGCTTAAGTAAATTACGGTGCATCATTTTGAGCAACTTTTATATAATAAAACAATTACAAATAATAATTATAAATCCTAATAACCTTATGAAAAAAATCTATGACACGAAAAGTATGGCAAGTAGTTATATTAATTCTAGGTGGTGAACTTTATGTTAGTTTCTATACTGCTAAATGTTTGATGTAGTTCAGGATGAGAAGGAGAAAAGAATAGCTAATAAACTGAGAGGCAGAGGCAGTTTGCTAAAGCTCTACTGTGGAGAATTCATCCTGTAATTCCCATTCCCGGTGTTACGGTCTTAATCCCAGCCTTACTATTTCTTGCCTATGTTACTGGAATAGTCCCATTATTCACCCATGTGTTCAATAAAAAATTGGTTAGGCTCTGGAGCCTCAGAAATGGGAGACCTGTGCCTGCCCCAAATTACTTTGTCTAGCCTTTAGACACTGCTGTTTAATCTTTCAGCCTCAGGCCTCTATACTGCCTCTAGGAGTGATCTCTTTAAAATATGACTTTGATCATGTTTAGACTCCTTTAGAGGTTAGCCATTGCCTCTGGATACATCTAGAGTCTTCAGTGTAACATATAACACCCTTCTCATGTGACTGCTCTTAGATTTTCTAGTTAAATCTATTGGCTCTGTTCTCCATCTCAACCTAAACCTCCATCCTCTGCTAAACCTCACACAATTCAAGGAGTGCACACTGTCTCCACTTTCTCACTCATGCCAGCACAGCTGTTCTTTTCCACCCAGAAGACTTCACGGCCTTTACCTACCTGGTCAACTGTAACTCAGCCCCAGTACTCAGCTCAGGCAGAGTCTTCTGGGAAGCCTCCCTCCCTCCCAGGGGGAGTCAGGTTCCTCCCCCGTCCCCCAAGTGTTCTCATCAGTAAGTCAATACTAACCAATGTCATTATGATTATTATTCTAGACTGCATTTGTGTGCTAGTCAATGGTCATCTTTAAGACAAGGACAGTATCTCTCCTTTCAGGCTGCCTAGTGGCTGTGCACAGGGATTTTGGAGTCATAAAGCTTAGGTTTGTATCCCACTGCACCATTTGGTTACTCAAAAATAACTGAGTTATTGTGTGTGATTAAGTAAAAGAATACAGGTACAACACGGTGGTCACTCAATGTACTTAAGCTATTATTATTTCCATTATTTTTTAATCCCTCTATCCCTGTGGAAAATGACAAATATTCAGTAAGTAACTGATGAATGAAAACATGCATGAAAGACATAGTTGCTTCCTGGAGTTCCCGTTGTGGATCAGTGGGTTAAGAATCCAACATAATGTCCATGAGGACACAGGTTTGGTTTCTGGCCACGATCAGTAGGTTAAGGATCTGGCACTGCAAGGTACAGCATGGATCACAGATTCAGCTCTCATCCTGTGTTACTATGGCTGTGGTGTAAGCCTGCGCTGCATTTCCAATTTGACCCCAGGCTGGGAACTTGCATATACTGCACGTACAGCCATAAAAAGGAAAAAAAGAAGTATTTGCTTCCTAATTTAGGGCTGATTGCTTTTGGTTTGGACATCTCAGCTACTGCTTTCGGGCTTTGAAAAATACGTAGAAAGGGCATTCCAAAAAGAAGTCATTGGACAGGTGTTTTTAATACAATCAACCTGGACGTTATACTTAGTTCAGCATATATATATATTTTTTTTCAGTATATTCTCTTGTATTTGCTTTAAGTTCTATCCCTTCCTACTTTGTATTTCATGCCACAAAAGCTGAGGATAGCAGGTGGAGTAAAGAGGCTAGACCCACACAGGATCTATTCATTAGCTCAATAGAACAGTTTAAATCAATAAAGATACCATAATCATACTGTATGATAAAGTTTCACTGAAGGTAAATCATAGATCTTGGGTCAAGGGAACCAAAAATATAATTCAAAAAGACGTGTTTGGTATTTTGAGTGTGGAACACAATTAGGTTCGGAGAGAACCGAGTTCAAATCTCAGTTATGGAATCCCCTGAAGGTGCAGCAGGTTAAGGATCCAGCTTGTCACTGCTGTAGTGTGGGTTCAGTTCCTGGCTGGGGAACTTCCACATGCTGTGGCTGTGGCCAAAAAAAAAAAAAAATTCAAATCTCAGTTACCTCACTTACTAGCTGTGTGACCTCATGTATCTTCAGAAATAAACTTAATCCTGAGCAAGGTCTTAAGTACCTGAGGTAGATTAAGTACTTTAGATAAATTTTGCTACATAAGTAGTTTAATTTAAATATCAAAACACACATTAGTGAATAAATAAAAGAAATTTGGAATTTGCATACGGTAACACATTTAGATATATATTTTATTTTTAATTGAATTATTATACTGAAAAAACTAATTATAAGCTATTCAGAAAAAGAAGATCAAGTAGAAAAAAGGACAAATGTGAACAGAGAGTTTACAAGAATAAACATACATATTGTCAACAGAGCTTTGAAAAAAAATTTAAATTCACTAAAAATAGAGGTATGTAGTTGGAAATTATGAAAATACAAAATATTTTATAATAATTCAGTATAAAAGATAATCATGTATTAGCTTGCAAGAAGTTAGAAAACAATAATAACATCACATAGGGAGAGCACAGGAGTTCTTACAGATTGGTAGGGGATAGTCACTACTTTTCTGGGCGCTAACTGGGCACTATAAACTTTAAACACATGCATGCTTTAACTTTTAATCTAGGAATTTCACTTCCGTGGGTTCATGCTTAAGAAAAAATTGAACAAGTGCATAATGATGCAGTGTCTGGGTTTTGTTTTGTTTTGTTTTTAATGGAAGAAAATTAAACACAGTCTAAATGACCAACCGTAAAGAAGAGATGAAGATTAGCAAGCTTATTTGGCACCACTGTACAGTGGAATACTATTCAAACATTTTACAAAAATGTTGAGAAGAATGTCAGTATGAGAAGGTAATGAAGATACAAAAATGTTGAGTAAAAAAAATGGGATGCTTCAGAATGTGGAACTAAGTCAAAAAGCATAAACAGAATTATGGTAGGATTTTGTCCAATTATTTTTCTCTGGGTGATGAGATTGTGGGTGATTTACGATTAATACAAAGCCTCAGTCTTTTTTTTATGTTTTCCAAATTTTCTACCTTAAGTATTAACTCAGACACCTCTTATGATCCTCCTTCGATCCTCCTTTACTCAAACCATGACTGTGCCGTCAGCTTGTTTCAGGTGGACCCTCACCACAACTGGATCCCACAGTTTCTCTGTTCTTCTCTGTGGCAAGTGGTACAGAGCATTAACAAGCCACAAGCAGCCCTTAACCAGCAGGGGCGGGGTCATTAGCTAAATCCCCTCACGTTCCCTCTTTAGGAGGACAAGGCTAAGACACATTTTTAGGGCCAGTCAGGAGGTCCCAGCAACCAACTCCTGGCTGCCTACAATGGTGACCAGATCTTGGTCACTACCAGGACACTAGTGCAGTACAGATTTTTGCAATGTTTTTTTCCTTCTGTTTCATAATTCCCTTTCTCTTCTGAAATAAATTTCCTGCATGCAAATAAACCTTTTCTCTGGCTTTGCCTATAGGGGCACCTAGGGTAAAGCATGCATATATAATTTGATCATAATAAAACACAGTAGTACCAAAAGCACTTGATATAATTTTAATGCAAGTAATTAAAGGCTCAAGGTTCTAAATCAAATGGATAACAATGCCACCAGCATCAGAGACTTTTTTCCCTTCCCCAGTGGACTTCTGGGCTCCTAGAGTGAAAGGAGAACTCTCTTGCACATTAGGCAAGCTCTCTTGCACTTAACAATCTTCCTCTTAACTATTTTCACACTATTCCTTAGATATTTTAGGAAATAGATCTGCACTACAGCAAGAATTGGTGCAGGGTCCTGGGAGGAGTCCCGCTGGAGGATTACAAAGAGTGTAACTGCACCTGCCACTAGGGGCAACAGTCCCGAGATAGCAATCCTCTGCACAGCTGGCTGGTGTGGAGATTGCCAAGATCACTCACCCTCAGGCCCTGGCTGGAACAATGCTTTACCCACATGGCAAAGAGACAGCTTCAACAGAGAGCGTCAGGAGTTCCCATCGAGGCTCAGCGGAAACGAATCCAACATGAGGCTGTGGGTTCGAATCCTGGCCTCGTTCAATGGGTTAAGGATCCAGTGTTGCACGTGAGCTGTGGTGTAGGCTGGCAGCTGTAGCTCTGATTAGACCCCTAGCGTCAGTCCCCATGGCCAGCAGGGCACATCCCACTGCCCATGCTGAGAAATGGTCTGTGCATGCCCATCTGTATTACAGGCAAAGAACTCCATTCTCTCCCCACCAGGAATAGGTATAGCTGTGGTCTTGGCCAGGTATCATATGAAGCACAGATTGAAGCAGAACAAAGTACACACCAAGTCCAAAAGAAGGAAAAATATTCCCAAGCAAAGACATTTGCCCAGCACAGGCTGTTTGGACCTTACATTTTTGTAAGGAAATGGTCTGGACCAAAGGCAAGTTCTCCTGGGACCATGCATGGCCTGCCTTTCCCAGGAGGGATTCTGTGGTTTAAGACAAGGAATTAATAGGAAGCTATGGAATAAAACCAAACTCTAGGTGTACATTCTAATGAATTTTTATATACAGGTCAGTGGAGGTTTTTTTGTTTTTAATTTTTCAAAAGCACCTACCTTTATGGACTTAGGAAGTTCTATTCTTTTTCTAATTACCTCTCCCTTTCTGGCAAGCCTGGAAAACTTAATTCAGTGGTGTTCAGAAGAGCCACAGAAATTACCATTAAAATTGATTGATGGCAGTCATTTCCCACGTCCCAGGGAAAATTAAGTTTATAGATATCATCTTTTCCATTTTAAGTATTTCCTCTGCAACTTTGGCCTGAACTTTTGGCACCTAGCCTCATTGGCCCCTACTAGAGTCTAGTCTCTTGTGATACCCCATTTAGTACAGACACATAGTTACTTTGTAATATAAAATTGATTACCTCATGGTGTTCTTCAAAAATACCATTCCTTTGTGTGGCTATATCATCTAAAATTGTTTGAAACACTCTCCTAGTGGAGCCTATTTTAGCTCTCATTCATTTGATTTAGCTTTCTAAGTATCTGTGTGAGTGGCTTCCAAGAATTACCCCAGTGCTAAATGGGAATCAAAGTGGTAGAAAAAATAGCATCTGATAGATTTCTCTGCAAGTCTTCTGACTTCAAATCCTATTTTGTTTCCTCCATTTGCCTCTAGCAGGAGCTCCAGAGAAAGATCTAGAGAAGAATAAGCATTCTTCCAAAAGCTCCATCACTTCCATAGTCAAACCTCAGTTCTTTGTTAAAATGCCTTTGTTCATAATCAGGTAATCATTAGAAATGATAATGCCATAATACGGTGCAGACTGAAACATGGATTTTGCAGCAACAGTTTATGCTAAGAGAAGAAAAGGTTCCTTTTGGGTGAGGAGTTTCATGTCTTAAGAAGCTTAACACTTCAGTCTATGTGGGAAAGATGCAGTGCAGGGCCTGAGAAACCCAGAGGCGTATGCAAGGTTAGAATTGTCCAGCTGAATGAGCCAAGTGGAATAGAGAGCAAGACCACCCTTGATGTATCCAGGGAATTGAGGACGCAAGGCAAGGAGGCAAGTGGACCCTTGTCAGCAAATACTGCATGTGCTGTGGTGCTATGAGTTCTAGAACTGTCCTGCAAACTTTTCATTACTGCTATAGACCTGAAGCAAGTAAAATCCCAGGGAAAGACACAACCAGAGCTGTTCTATCTGAATTGAGATGGTGAAGACCTAAAGCCCCTGTGATCGTTTATTTCATGTGTCAGCTTGACTTCTGTGTCACCCTGACCACAGAGCGCCCAGATATCAGGTTAAAACATTATCTCTGGGTGTGTCTATGAGGTGCTTCTGAATGATACTAAGAGTTGAATCAGCAGACTGAACAAAACAAATTGCTCTCCCCAACATGGGCGCGCCTCATCTAATCTATTGAAGGCTGGAATAGAACAAAAAAGGGTGGCGTGGGAAAGAATTCTCTCCCTTTGTGCCTTACTTCAAGCTGAGACATCGGACTTCTCCTGCCTTCAAACTCAGACTCAAACTGGCACTCAGACTATTAGACCTCTTCGTTCGTAGATGCTCTTACTCAGACAGGACTACACTATTGGCTCTCCTGGGTCTCCAGCTTGCTGACTGCAGATCTTGGGACCTCTAGCCACCATAACTATGTGAGCTAATTCCTTGTAATAAATCACTTACCATATTGGTTCTGTTTCCCTGGAGAACCCAGGCTGATATATCCCCCTAATCTCCCTCTCAGTTTCCTCCCCCATGCCTCCTCTCCAGGAGCTCGTTATGGGTATATTTATGCAGATTTCTGGATGGAGGCTCAAGCCAAAGAGATGTGATAAATTCCTAGAATATACACCGGTCCTTCTTGTCAGAGCAGCCTCTGGCATGAGGATTACACTACGATTTACTGAACTTGGCTCATCTATCTTCCTGGATTGCCTTTGACTGCCTGTCAACCCTGGAAATTATTTACCTCCCCAGAGTTTAGACTAATCTCTGGTTTTCTTCCCTTCATTGCCACACTGCTTATTCACCTGTCAGATGGTGACTATATTTCTTTTAGCTCTGGGGAGTCTTCTTGCTTTGAACCTATTGGGTAGATTATAGGGTCTGAGCATCTTAATTTCTGGGAATTCCACAGCTATCCTTAACCATTTCTTTTGTGTTTCTTTAAATCTGAACCCACTGCTGTATATACATAAGGAGAGAGGCTATGAGTTCACAGCATAATTTTCCCAGTGTTGCTCTCCAAGGGGGAATCCAGGTTGTCACTGTAAAGTCTAGAAATCGGGGGTGTAGAGGGATAGTTTCCCACATTTTGGTAATACTGGGGATAGGTGAGAGTTGGACCCTGTTGTTGAACCAGAAGCCTGTTTGTTCATCAGTCTTACCTCCTCCTTACCTCTTGCACCCACATCAAGCCATCACAAGGTGTTGTCCGTCTTACCTACTCAATGTCTCTACAACCTCCCTACTCTTCTCTACTCCCATTGTTACTACATGGAAGTCACACTTCACTTAAGGATCAGATTCTAAGCAGCTGAGAGTAGACGTAAGTCACGTGGAGTTCTGGTTGCTCTGGAGAATTCCTTAGGAAGGTGCTCCCATAGAGGCAGACATATTTTTTCTCAGCAAATGCAACACAGTTCATTTTATCTCCAGTGCTGCAAGAGATTGCCGTTTCTTCAGTTGAGCACTAGATGAAGACATTGATTTGTATTTAGGGGCCATATTGGATGAAAAAAAACATGAGCTTGAATTACAGAATGACATTCAACATGATGAACTGTCAGACTTTCTCTGCGGTACATACTCCTATGGAATGGTAGAGTGGAACTGCTACTACTTCTCTATATTTCTTATTATAGTATAATAAGAATAAGAATAATAGTACTTATTTCTCTGTGTCTTTTTCTTTCTCCAATTTCTTTATCTCACTTTGTCATTGAAGGCATATAATTGAACACCAGTAAACATATGGCCAGACTCCACTGTGTTTATTTTAAGGTACCAACATCTCTTGTCTGAATTACAATGTCCAATATTATTTTTCCTCCAACCATTCACCACATCGTGGCCAGAATGATAGCGCAAAAGCACAGATTTGACCATGACTCATTCTTACTTCCCTACATAAAATCTTTCAACAGCTTCCCAGTGTCCTCCGGCTAAGTTGCATGGCATGGGAGCCCAACACAAGCTTCTCTCTGTTTTTTGCATGTTGCTTCTCTCACCACCCTTACACCAGTCCTGCTGCCACTTGCAGTGAAATTCAACTCCTTGCACTCTGTAAAAGGGTAACACTTCCCCTTGCCTCTGGGCCTTTGCCCGTGCACCCTGTCCCCACCTTTGCCTAATTAATTTCTCCTCATCCCGAAGATCTCAATTTAGACTGCATTGCCCCTGGAACTTTTCTCACACATCTGTGGCACCTCCATTTCTCCCTCCTGCTGAGGAAGACTTTCCACTTCCAACCCACGGCTAGCCGCTCCGGTCCACAGTGAAAGCAGTCACTTCATATTTTTAACGCCCTAAGGAAAGTCAGAGACTTCAAAACAATTTTGTTCCAGGGGCCATGCTACTGATTTGTTTTCCTGCAAGGCCAGCTCATTTACAACTCAACAACAATTATGATTATTATAATTACAACAACATTAAAAAAAACAGTGATGTTTGCAGGGTATATGCATTCTTTTAAGATATTTGTATTTATACATGTATGTCTATGTATTTTTTATACATTAAATATCTCTATATTTACTATTTTAATAGGCACAGAATTGCTATCACATTCTCATCTAACAGATGGGGAAGCTGGGTTACTGTAGACGAATCAACTTCCTGGTGGAGACAGAGAACACACATACTGCTTTGCAATAAATCCAATACAGCCAGTCTTCCTTCCAGTGTTGGAATAAACTGGAAAAACCAGGTCCTAAGCCCAAGACGTCTGGTTTATTATCACGCTCAAGCAGTGTTCTCTTGGCTTCTCTCATTTGCTTGGACTAACTTCTGGTACAGATCAGTCTGCATTCTTTCCAATTGACAGTTACCCCCTCCATTGCTCAGTGGAAGTCCATGCTGGCTTGAATAGAGAAAGTATTTTAGAAAAAGCCTTAACCTTAAAAGACTTATAATCAAGCATGAATAAATTTCTCCACAGGCCCGCCCCCATCATTGCTGTTTACCATAACCAGGAGCCCTTACTCCAACAGCCTCTCTTTTAAAAAATTGTTGAATCCTGCCCATGAACCATGCTGAACATTTCCTCAGACTCCCCTGGTCCAGGCATTATGCTATTTGTATTCATTAAAGCTTATTAAGGTTTTCTTCATATTTATCACCAGTTTGACTTCCATTGCTGAGGCTTACTCCACTATCAGCAGGATTCCTTGTCTCCTTTGGAAGTTTTCAAAGTGAAAATCCAAGAACACAAATGAATTCTGGCAGCCAGAAGTCCCTAATTTAGTGTGTGGGTTCCAGTGAGATGAGAGGAGCTGTATTTTAGGATAAAGCAATTAGATAACCCTGAATTAAACCTATGATGTACTCATCACATTCTTTTCTTGGATTCAAGCACAATGCAAATGTACTTGATGTGATTCAATTATATCTTAAATTCCTGATTGCCAAAGCTAATCGAATAATCAAAGTGTAATACACTGGTCATATTTACAAAAGTTGTGTAGAGCCATTGGCCCTGGAAAGGGCACCTTACCTCTAATTGTGCATTATGGGCAATATGGCCCCTATAAATCATAAAGAATAATCATTAAAATGCTAAAATAAGATTATGAGTTCAACAAAAGGTAGGAGCTTTCCATTATGTTGCATTAACATTGAAGGAGGATGAGGAGCATACGTGGGGACAAACCACAGCATCTTTTTCTGGTCTGTTGTGTGACTCTAACTGCAGGATCCTTGCTTATTGTAATCACCAAATGTCTATAATCCCTTGCATCTCTGGACCACTTCATTAGGGAGAAAGATGTGTCTTGCATCCCTCCCAGGATTTTTCTGTTGAAGTAAGTAGAAGACTTCAGCTTCAGCAGAATACAATAGGTATACCCATGGCCTTCTCAGTTTCATGGCTCTGCACCCTGCCCACATTGGCTGGAAACAGTGAAATTTGAGAGGCACTTCCCATTTGCAGGCACACATGGCTGCTGCTTATAAGGATGTCTTGCAGGCTATTTCTCTTCAGCGCTCTGCCACCAAACATGCCTCCAGGAAAAGAGAAATCTGGCAGCAAACTGTCACCTTCTGGAGTCTGTCTAATGCTATGCTTGGGTTTGTGTACCCAAAAGACACAGACACTGTATTGCTTTTCTCAGTAGTATGCTCTGCCTTTGGGTTGCACTTCATTAGAGAGAGCTTTATTTTTCTCCCTATTATTCTTCCTATGACCTTAGACTCAAAGAGAATATAGCTCCATAATTTGGAACAATAAATCCTTCCCATCTTTCAGACTTGGCTGAAATCCTCCTTTTCTTTCCCTGAGCACCTGGCTGTTTTAAACTTCCAGTGACCTGCTATTGTCCTTATTCTGCTAAGATCTTATTAATGTTTCATGTATTTGCATCTTATTTTTCCAACTAGACCATCAGCCCCTTGAAGGCAAAGGCTGTCTTACACTGTTATGCATCCCCACAATCCCTAAGCTCAGCACTGTACACATCACAGGCACCCGGTCACTACCTTTAATGAATTAATTTATCAGGAATTAATCTTTCAGGAGGAACCACTGGCTGAACACAAAGGTTAAGCTCTGAATTACAGCCACTGTGTTTTAGATGAAGGCTTCTCATCACTTGACTGTGCATATCACTCACCTAGCGGATCTTGTTAGAATGTAGCTTCTGATTCCTAGGACTGTGACAGTGCCTGGGATTCTGTACCTATAACTCCTGAGGAATGCCAATGCCATTGGTTTGGGGATCTCACTTTGAGTAGCAGATCTCAGACACGAAGAAAATTAGATATGAATAAATCATTTAGAAACTATTTATTTGTTTTTCAGGCTTTTGCATAGATCATGTTTTCTGTTGATGTGAATTTTAGAAATACTCAATAACCAATTAAAAGTCTTCTATACCATAATAACAGCTAGTGTGGCAGGGTAATTCACTGAGATGTAATTTGCACTTGTTCCCCTTTATTTCTCATTCATTTGTTCTGAGCAGGTAGTCAAGCTCATTCAAATTCCTTGCTTCAGAGACTTCAAGAAGCAGGGGGTGGGAGAGCCAGAGATGCTGAAGGCAGCCCATCTTCCTGTCTCTTTTGAAATTGGAATGATTGAAAAGATCATACTAGACATTCTTTGAGGAGAGGAAGGAAGAAAGAAAAACAGGAAAATCTTGTCCCCAGGCCTGGGAAAGAGAGGGAAGTCAGTATATGTCATATATTTCAGAACTACTTTGGAAGTATGACAGGACAAAGAAATTGAGATACACCGGGGGAAGGGCACCAGGTACAGGGCACCGTGAATGGCACGGATGTTGCAGTTTTTTGGGAATGCTTGGGCTCTGAAAATGGGCGTCTCAGTGACAGTCAGGTTGGATTAATGCTTGGAAGGGTCTTCAATGCTTTAGAACTGCATAACTACCCTTACCATCACACACACACACACACACACACACACACACACACACACACAATCCCTCTATTCATCAATCAGTTAAAATGTAAAAAAGAAAAAAAGGGAAGAGGAATCACAGTAATGTTTGGGAATACATTTCTTGTCAGCATAGCAGATGGAATTTGGAACTGAGATTTTAAAGAAGTAAATTAGGGAGATAGCTCTTGTTTAACTAAGTGTGTAAAGTAAGATTCATCCTTGATGAAGCATCTCTGGAGTGACCATTTAAAGATGAGATCAAATCATGTCACCTCACCCCACACACACACATGAACCTCCTCCAGCTCTCAACACTCCAATGGCTTCTAATTCCACTTAGAATAAAATCCACATTCCTTTCCATGGACCAATGCTCTGTGCTCTGCATTTGCACCATCCAGACTGGTAACCATGGCCACACTGGCAACTGAGCACTGGAAATATGATTGGTCTGAATTGAGATGTAGTGAAGTGGAAAATGGCCACCAGGTTTCAAAGAGAAGGGAAGGAGTGAAGGATGGGAGGGAAGGAGGGAAGGAGAAAAAGAAAGAAAGAGGGAGGGGCGTTCCTCTTGCGGCTCTGGGGTTAAGAACCAGACTAGTATTCATGAGGATGTGCTTTTGATCCCTGGCCTCTCTCAGTGGGTTAAGGATCCAGCATTGCCACAAACTGCGACATAGCTCACAGATGTGGCCTGGATCTGCTGTTGCTGTAGATGTGTTGTAGGAATGCAGCTGCAGCTCCAATTTCACTCCTAGCCTGAGCACTTCCATACGTTGCAGGTGCAGCTCTGGAAAGAAAGAAAGAAAGAAAGAAAGAAAGAAAGAAAGAAAGAAAGAAAGAAAGAAAGAAAGAAAGAAAGAAAGAAAGAAAGAAAGAAAGGGAGGGAGGGAGGGAGGAAGGAAGGAAGGAAGGAAGAGAGAAAAAGAAAGAAGGAGGAAGGAAGGAAAATATACATTTCTGGGTAGTATCAGAGTGATTGGTTATGTGTTGAAATGCTTAGTTGGATATTTCGGGTTAATGTCACACTTTCTTTTTTACTTTTTAAAAATGTAGCTGCTAGAAAAGTTAACATCGCAAATACAGCTCCCATTTTACTTCTGTTGAACTGACTGTTTTCCAAGATGTGCCCTCACTGGATCTCACCTTCTGGCCTCTCCCTCCTTAGTGCCCCAGCCTCAGGAAGCCCTAGGTCTTCCGCGCACCTACCCGCAAGAGACTGGGCACATGCGCATTTGACTCTGGAAGCTGTTCCCCGCAGATTCCTATCGGGTTTTCTCTCTCATTTCATTGCAGCTAAAGCTGTGCTCAAAAGTCACCTCTTCAAGGAGGCGTTTCCTCACCACCCTGCCTAAGCCAACTTGCATCCTCTTCGGTGTCCTGGACCTGCTTTGCTTTTTGCACATAGCATTCTGTTACCGTTTGTTCCTTGCCGGGCTCCCTCCACTAGGATGCGCATGCCTTGTCTGTTTCTTTCACAGATACATCCGCAGTTACTAGGAAAGTGTGTAGTGGGCACACTATAAATATTTCTTAAGTGATTACATTTAGTAGCTATGCAAAGTCAGCTCTTGCTATAGGCTAGTCATTTTATCAAGAGATTTGCATACTTCTTTTGTATTTAATTCTCAAACTATGTCCATAAATACATACTATTAAAATCCTAATTTTACATGTGAAAAAAATCAAGGCTTAGGAAAGTTAATAATAATAACTAAAAAAGCTTATTGTGTCCCAAACACTTTACATAGGCTTGTTTCTTTAATCCTACGAGGCGGGCACAGCTATTTTTACAGGAGAAGAAACCGAGTCACAGCTTGTTAAGTAATTTGCCGGAGGTCCTGTGGTCAGCGTGTGGTAGGGCGGAGAGGTAAAGCTGGCTGTCGCCCTAGAAACCAAACTTTCCTGCTCCAGGTCAGGCTCACATGCCAGTGAGTGCAAAGCAGGTCTGACTGGCCCCTGCTCTCAACCCTGGGTAACGCCCTTAACTTGACATCTACTCTCTGTCAGAGATGGTTATCCCCTTTCGCGCCTGCTAAACACAGCTTCCGCTGTCCAAATCCACCATCTGAAAACCTGAGAACCTGGTTAGGCTCCTTAAAACCTGCTTGCTTCTTGGCACTTTTTCTTCCTTATAAGGGTACCGCTGACTTGCATAATTTCCCAGCCCTAGAACCTCACAGGTCTTTCTGTCTTCTTTCTCTCACTTGTTGCTTCTGCCCAGACAATTCTCCCTTCCCAAGTTTTTGCTTTCCTTTCTTTCCATTCCTACAGCCTGCCACCCATCCAGCTCCGGGTTTTTTCAATGCAGATCTGGGCTTCGGGAAAAACGCATTCATTTTCCTGCCCGCTCTCACTCTCTCCTCTTTAAATTCATTCTGATGAATGAATAGAAATTTGTAAAAATAAAACATTTCAATCTATTACTGTCCTTTTAAAAAGCTTTGAATGTGTGCCTATTGCCTAAAGGATAAAGACCTTTGACGTCCATTCATTCAATGTCATTCAATGTCATCGCCAGTTAGGGCTCACTTGGTTTTCAAGCCTTATCTCCCACTACCACTGTATCTGACCTTCTTCTGCAATCTGGCTGCTTTATTCATTGCCAGAAAAACTTCCTTTGTATGTTCCCACCTTTGCACTATTACTCTTGGCAGCCATTCCTCGATGTATCTTTCACATTCTTTAATACTTTCTAACTCGTATCAAACTGTTTTGAAAAGCTTTCTCTGGGCATCTCGGTTTGAAATGTCATCCCTCTCCTAAGCTCCTATACCAGGTAATGTGTGTGTAATTTACTCATGAAATTTCTCCTTAGATTAAACTGAGATTCTTCTCATTGAAGTTTTAATTCCTGTTCTGTTGCCAAGCATCTCGTGCCACACACCCAGCAAGGGTGTCGATAAAAATAAATTTGGAATTATCTGTGTTAATACAGAGAACCCAATATCAGAAGAATTTCAGAATGAAGGGCATATTAAAGTTTGAGAAACGGGCATTCTTTTTTAACCTTCCGTACGCTTTTATGTGGTTGTGATGGTTTACTCATGAAAGGTTCCCCTCCTCCCCCGTCCTTCTGTAACAAGATTGGGATCAACATAACTTTATTAATAAATGGCCTTTTTTTCTCCACTCTAATAAAAACAGAAAAAAAGTTGGTGGATTTCCTATAAAATATTTTTCCATTTACCCTGCCACTATTTATGCAAATGAGAGGACAAAAAAGTAAATCTCATAACATTTTTTTTCACTTGTAGAAACAGAATTTAGAAATGAACTTGTCCAACTTCCTAATCTCATAGAAGAGAAAAGAGAGTAGAACTCAGACTAGACACAAAGCCAATTTGAACCCAGATTTTTTTGAATCCCAAACCACACTGTACTCTACCTTACACTTCTCATCCAGAGGAAAGAAATACTACTCTCCCTAACTTAAGTTTGATGAATCATCTAAATTCATCTCATAGACATATTCTGTTTGGACTTTTGATTGTAACCCTGCAACATTAATCATTTGCAGTCAGTTTGCAGTTTACAGCCTATAACACATTTCCACATGCATCATCCAATGTGATATTCAAAACCACCCTGGGATGTTGATGTCAGCAAGTCTATAAGCCGAAGTGAGAAGGGCTGGAGGAACAAGGATGACTCAGGTGTGGTTGTCTAGATATTTCCTGTCCTGACAAATGTATCCCTTCAAGATCCCTTCACCAACAAGTGTATCAGGTGCCTATTTTGTGGGGATACATGGCACTTGCCTGCAAGGGTCTGAGACAAAATAGGCATGCCACATGACCTGGTTCTGTAGGTCAGCAGAAAAGAGGTAAGTGCTGGGACTCCCTGTAAGCTTCTGCATAGAGGGAAGACTTAAGAAAGACCTTGGAGCCCCATCAAGATTTACATAACAGTGATGCCCAGATTGAATGTGTGCATTCATTTTTTTTTCATATGAAATCTATACTTTATAAAGCATTCTTACATTCTTTAGCCCATTTAATCCTTTTGAGATCCTGACCCTTTAAATGAAGTGTTCTCTTGGGGTTAAGAGAGCCATTGTAATCTCTGAGTATTACCCATTCTAGAGAAAATTCTTTCAAAAACTGGCTTCCTCTATTAAGGTGAAAATTAAATTCTCAAGAAGTAGGGCATGCGTGGGGGGAGGAGAAGGAAGGTTTGGCCTTGCTCAGTATAGCCCAGAGTCCCTTGGCTCAACTTTGTCTTCCTAATGAAGCAGCCATCTTCCACAGGGAGTAGGTTTAAGCAATAGAATGGAGCCCAAATTGTGTTAATTGTATACTAAACTCATGTTAGTTTATCAAAGGGCAGAGTCAACAATAAGAAACGAGTTTCTCCATCTTTTATCAGGATGAAACTTATCTTGTCATTGGATAGAAGAAATGCCAGGATGGGGTTTTTGACTTTTTGTAAGATGTCAATTCCATGAGCTGGATGTTTCAAAAAGATTTTCTAGAAGTTTACTGCAGAATAAATATACTTTTGAAAATTGGGGCAGCTTCAGACTAGTATAGAAATGATTACATCCCATTTTTCACATTAATTAAAATGCTAGTTACAGGTTTTAAAACTTCACCAGCTGCAGCATAACCTTAAAAGAAATAAGTATCAAGCCCTTGTTATTATATTTTAATTTTCTACACTGAGCCATCCACAGAAATTCCATACCATCTTTGACCTTTAGACTTCAATCTGACCCACAGGCTCTGTGTATTCTCCTGTCCACATTTCTGGGACTGATCCTGTTGACATAGCTATTAAATGGCTAGCATTAAGTCTCGTTTCTATGGTTGCAGAGTGAAAGATGGGTTTCCTATTATATTTTCTAGCACAATGCAAGCAAAAGGAGCAGCCAAGCCTGCTGGAGACAGTTCAGACCCCAAATACTGACACAGATCCAGGAATTGAGAATGGGTTGGAAAACAGAACCAGATAGTTGGACCTGGCTGGATATAGCATTAAAATGAGAGTGGATCAGGTATCTGATGTGCAGGTAGCCTGAGCCAGCTTGGACATGCTGGAACGGAGGAACCAGCACAGGATCCAGCAAGAAGAATAAGCTCAGGAGTTCCCATTGTGGCACAGAGGAAATGAATCTCACTAGGAATCTTGAGGTTGTGGGTTCAATCCCTGGCCTCACTCAGTGGGTTAAGGATCCGGCGTTGCCATGAGCTGTGGTGTAGGTCAAAGACGCAGCTTGGATCCCGCATTGCTGTGGCTGTGGCATATGTCCATATGTCACAAGTGCAGCCCTAAAAGGCAAAGAAAAAAAAAAAATGGAAGCTCAGGTACTTGCCTTAGTGATGAGTACCTTAGCCTGGCTCAGAATTCCTGACTTGGATGGCAAAGGAACATTTCTCTGTAGGCTGATCCTTGGAACATTGTCATGAAAAAGTTAGTTCTTGGCCATAGGAGTGCTGAGTGAGGGAACTGCATCACCCACTGACAGTGGGTCATGACGGTCAATTTGTGCATAGAGGAAAACACACTTATTATCCTCTTGCTATGCGGTGGTTTCACTTCCAGCCCAGACCCACTGCACTGGTGTAGATTAAAATGTGGTGGCCTGTTTTGTTCAGAGAAATGCCTGCAATATGTCCAGTCTTCACTCACTTCATGTCAGGATTTCCCAACTGGCCAGTGACATTTCCAGACCTGAGTTAAGAATGTGGTTCCAGTGGGAACTTTAAGGACCATACTACATAGTACATTGGAGCCAGAATGTACTAAATAGGACATCAGTGCCTTGTAAGAGTAAATGAAGCTTCCCAAGTACCTTGCCTAGTTATACTGGAAGAATAAACCTGCCTGTCCTTTCTTATATATGAAATGCTAAGATAATGCTGTAACAAGTCATCAAAACGCTACTGTACAATCACGTCCTGATAGTGGCTAAGTTTCCTTATTAGCACTTCTTTAAGATAAATGGAAACTGTTACATTTAGAATGGATAAGCAATGAGATCCTACTGTATGGCACAGGAAACTATATCCAACTCTTGGGGTAGAACATGATGCAAGATAGTATGAGAAATAGAATGTATAGATATTTATGGCTGGGTCACTATGCTGTTTATCAGAAATTGACTCAACACTGTAAATCAACTATACTCAAATAAAAATAAAATGAAAATAAATGGAGGGCAATAACATCCCTGAGAAACATAGTTGGACATTTTTGAAATTACTCTAAAGAAACCAACACATTGATATCACCTCAACAGTGTTAGAATTTTCATTATAAGAATAAAAAAGCAACTCACTGGGAAAGAATATTATACATGATGTCTAAAGAGAATTTTCTTATTATTTCATTTCTCATGCTACAAATGTATGAAAAATACCCTGTAAGGGCAAACTATTGACTTAAGTTATAATTTAGAATTCCAGGGGGATTTGTCTTTCAGAAAAGAAAAAGCACAAGGTTTTTTACTTCCTTTCTTGGTACACCAGCCAAATGTACTGAACGCCCACTGTGCGCAAAGGCTTGTGTTCAGGCAACCCCTTCCCATGCCTGGAAAACAAAGACGTAATCGTGAGAAAGATACAAAAACGGTGGTAAGTAGCTGCACACAGAGTTTACTAGGCCACTGTACTACAGGGGATGGGGGCACAGGGATGCTAATAGGAAAGTGCACGCTGCCTTGCTGCCATCCGTGTGGTACCTAAGAACAGTTCATACACGTTCCACTTTGGACCACAGGAATGTCAGGAGCTGAAAAAAAAAAAAAAGCTATCCTTGATTGTCAGCAGCTGATTTAAATATGATCTGCTCCCCAGAAAGACTGTGCCCTCCTCCACCAAATCTCCTCCGTGTGTGTACCTGATGTCTGTACTCCTGGGGGACCATCCGCTTACTCAGTCCTCAGAGTCCTGCTGCTTCTGGCCTTCACCCCTGCAACAGTGTGGGCGGCCATGGCCATACTCCGACTCTGTAAGAAGGGAACTGTTCCACCCTGAGGGCCATTTAGGGAAAGAATGATACAGAGAAACAACACATTGGTTAAAATCAAAAGGTTTAGAGTCAAACTGACTTTGTGAGACTCTCTGCTCCTACATTTCTAACCCAGAGGACCCGGAGCAATTCCTTAACTTCTCTGGGTCTTAGTGTTCTTATCTGTAAGACAGGAAGATTAACATCTGCTACATCAGGTCATTGTGAGGATGGATTGAGAAGGTATGTGGATCAAGCTTTGTCTGGCTTGTACTAAATTATCACTAAAGGATGGCTATTGGCTCTTCAGGGCGGGGGGATTGCACTTGGAACCTCATTTGTCAATTTAGAAATTAATTTAAGGAAAACAGGCCACTTTTGGTTTCTTGGTTTTGAGGAAAACCTGTCAAATACACCTGAGAAAATGAATATGCATACAGGTAATGGCCAGATTATGTATAACTATAGAACCCTGATCTGCAACCCACAGCAACCAGCCCAGGAAGACAACTTGTCTATAGTAACTAATGCAAGAAATCAAACTCTCATCTGAAACAACTAGGCCACAAAGTCAAACAATAGTCTCTGTAACCATCAGCTCAAGATAGCCCAGTCTTGATTAATAATTTTTTTTTTTTGGCCTTTTGTCATTTTAGGGCCGCACCCGCGGCATGTGGAAGTTCCCAGGCTAGGGGTCTAATCGGAGCTGTAGCTGCCAGCCTTCACCACAGCCACAGCAATGTGGGATCTGAGCCGCGTCTGCAACCTACACCACAGCTCACGGCAATGCTGGATCCTTAACCCACTGAGCGAGGCCAGGGATTGAACCTGCAACCTCATGGTTCTTAGTCGTATTCATTAACAACTGAGCCACGACGGGAACTCCCAGTCTTGATTAATAATTAAGAGCTCCCCTAATTTTTGCCCTGGCTTCTAATTTAGGACCAACAGGAGAAAGCCAAATGTGTACCTGTAACCCATCAAGTAGGACTCCCTGGTTCTAGTCGGCCTGTCTTGGGATTCCCCAAGCCAAGATCCTCCCATCAGAGCACACCTGAAGCCTTCCCTTTGTTCCACTGTAAAGCTTCCTCCCTTCTCTTCTTGCATTTGAGTCTCTGCCAAATGCAGGGGACGGTGGCTGCCTCCCTCTCTAAGGCAGACTCTGGTGTGCTTGCTTGTTTTCATCTGAATGGTCTTCACCTATTTCCCATACCTCTCAAACCACAGAGTCAGACTGTGGTAACCACGGGGTAGGAATAGAATCTGTCTTGGACCTACCACGACGGCCCCAATATCCAGCACAGTGCCGGATTCAGAGAGACCGGAATGAATGAACTGAGAGTCCTCGCTCCAAAACCAATCAGAGGCTCTCTAGCATATGGTGAAAGAAAGGAGAACTGTGAGCAGGGCGGGGCTCTTCTTGTGGGAAGAGGTCATTTAGGTAAAAGAGCCTGGGCAAAGTGCAGCTCTTCCATGACACAGCTGTTCAGTATTGCTCTAAGCTCTGAATTCTGGGATCCATGTGGACCCCCCATCCATAATATTAAGACAATAGAGATGCCTACTCACAAGGTGTTTCTGAGGCTTTAACGAGATTGTGGATAAAAGAACTTGAATGAAGTTCTGGGGACTGAGGGCAACCTGCCTTTTTATTTATTTATTTATTTATTTATTTATTTATTTATTTATTTATTTTTTAGTATCTTAATGTCCTTTTGACATTACTTACACAGTTGACCCTTGAACAACATGGGTTTGAGCTGTATGAGTCCACATACATGGATGCTTTTCAGTAAATAAGAACTACAGCATTGGGATGCAAATGCTATGAAATTTGGTTGTGATGATTTTTGTACAGCTATAAATGTAATAAAATTCATTAAGTAATTAAAAAAAAAAGAACTGCAGCAGCACACTCTCTAGAGCTTGGCTGAATCTGAAGATGTGAACCACGGATATGAAGGGCTGCCTGTAAAGTTATGCTCAGGGGGTGGGTGCTCCAACCCCTGCGTTGTTTAAGGGTCAACTGTATAACTTTTAAAATATACAACATGGAAAGACAAGAAAAGCCATTCTTGATTTGACAATGCTATACATACATTGGATTTTTTTTAGAGAAATTAAAAGTATCCTTCTTTTGCATTTTATTTGAATACCTCATGTTGGAATATATTATTATCTCAACAATTAAAAACACTAACACCACACAAATAGATTTCGATGCATACGAGATAGGATTGTCAAATTTAGATTTGAACATGCTTTATTTAGTTAGCAAATATTTATTGTAAATCCCTATTTGTAAGCCATTATACCCGGCATAAGGAGAGTTCTAAAGTTGTGCAAGAGACTGGTCCCCGCCACGTTGAGAAAGTTTAAAAACTCTTTAATGCAAGCAACTTAAGTTCAGTTTTAGATGAGGAAATGGTAGCTGATGTGCCGCTGTGTACAAAGGGAAGGGAGGGGGCTTGTTGTTGAGATGAGTGGGAAAAATCTCATGTGGGGGTATGCTTGGAAATTTTAATACACAGAAATAACAGAAGGGCATGCTGGGCAAAGGGCAAGAGAAAGAGGCCAGAAGAAGCAGGAATGTGCAACAGAATCCTTGGTTATACACTGCACAGCACTGTGATCTTTGTCTCCATAGCTTTTATTACAACCGTAATTAATTTATTATTTGAGCAGTTATTTAAATGCCTCGTTGTAAGCCATAAGCTTATAATTGCAGGGAATGTGGATGTCCTGTTCACTATTATATCCTTAGAGTCTTACACAGTTTCTGAAGCATAACTGATGCTCAGAGCATATTTGCCAAATGGAATTACAAGGCTCTTGTGAATGGCTGAAATGTAGGGTTAATATAAACCAATATAGGTGACAATCCACTTACAACTTAATTTTGATTCTGGGTTTAAAATGGCAGCTTTATTTATAACAAATGAAAATTAAACTAGACATGTAGGGTTTTTAAAAAAAACGTAGTCACAGATTGGGGTGTGCTAAACACAACTTTCTTTTACTCTCTGTCAACGAACAGCTTAGTTTTGGAGTCCATATTTCCGTTTGGGCAGAAAAAAATAATTGTAGGGTAATTAGGTCCATTTTTGATTTGACACAACCTTTTCTGGGTTAACTCAGTCACTTCAACGTAAAAGCTCTTTTTTGTCAGAAGCATGGTTCACTCATTGTTGTGCTGTCACCCAGTGCTCCCTGGCTCCCACTGACCTCCAGGTGAGGTCTCCTGGCCTTTGGACAGCAGTGTCTGTTGTCAGTGCCCTAGTGTCAGTGTCTGGTGCAGCACATGGCTTATCCTGATGTGGTCTTGACTCAAAAGGTTTTACTAATGCTGCTGGTGTCCTTAGGCTTATTGCTGTCCTCCATCCAAACACTAGCATTGGACTGGTCACCGGCCACCTCTGCAAAAACATCCCACCATGACTCTTGAGGCAAATGAGAGGGCGATACAGCCCAGCTTCACATACACAGGCAGAGCCAGATGAGCGGTGCTATGGATGGACTGTGAGAAATATGCATGTACCCATGGGGCTCAGACAGTGGGAAAAGGCATGTGATCCTTTGGAATCTCTGTTCTCTGCCATGATGAACATGGCAACCTTAAATTAAGGTGACAGAATGTCATGAAGGAAGTAGGATGGATCATTTAGCTATAACATGAGGGCAAGCTACCTAGAGAGTTAACCAGATTCACGGCCAACTTTGTGAGAATGGAAAATTTTGAATTTATGTGTACACTTAGCCTGCCCTGACTCATTTTACAGTGTACTCGATAAGTCTCTTATATTCTGTATTTTGATACTTTGACACCTGGCACATACTGACCCTGGAAAAACTGCCCCTTCCAGAGTAGCCAATTCCCAGAGACATAAACAACTCGCCTTGTGAGCACACTTTTCAAATACAAACCAACCAATCCAAAACCCACATCCAACCGCCTTCTTTATTGACTCTTATACTCTGGGGCAGTATCCACCTGCCCAAATCACCCCAGTGCCAGGTACTAAACAACTAGGAACAGACTCTATTCCCTGGAACGTGCTGAATTTATATAAATTAGGCAACCCTAAACCCCTTTATCCTGCTTCACCCGTTCCTGCTCATGGAAGCCACGATAAAGCTGGTCACCCACAGTTCGCCTTCCTTTCTTCTTCCTGAACAACCACAGTGCTTCCTCGTGTGCAGACCCCCACCTACCACAGAGTAGCATCCCCCACCCCGCAGGGAAATTGTGAGGGTCAAACTTTCTTTTCAATAGCAATCATTGCCTCATCTGTTGGCTGTACTATACCTTGTTTTGTGTCAGTAACTATATTTGAAAGCATAGAGTGATTATTTTCACCGATAGGAAAGTAAGCAACTTGATTGCAGACACTTAACACACTCTTCTTTAATTCATCGTGTGGCACAGAATAGGCTCTCAATCGCTACATACTCGATGAATTAATGGAAGTAGCACAAATCAATATATTCAATACATTTTCTTCAAAACAGGTGAGTAGGCATACTCACATTGGAAGGTGGTTGGGAGAGAGAAAGAGTGAACAAAAGGTTTTGAAGAAAACCATTGTATCATAGAGCCACAGATGCTAGACAAAGAATTCCGACAAAAATGGTGATAAACATGCAGAGATATTAAGAAGAATGGTAAAGAAAAATAATAGCTGTAGTGAACATGGCTATTGCAGGCACTTAGAGGCTACACTGATGATGATATTCAACGCCATCATCCTGTCCCATGTTCAATCTGGAAACAAAGAAACATTGCCTTTTGGTAGTTAAATTTTAAGATGTATCCATAATGGGTCATATCACAGAGATGCAAATTAGGAAGTTTAAGTGGGAGACAGACAACAGACAAATGAAAACACAAATAAATGCGCTATTACAAATTGTGAAAATTGCTCTCGAGGAAAACGTGCAGCTTGCTATGACACAGTGTCATGAAGGACTAAATTTAGATTGATGTCAGGGAAGTTTCCTGATGAAGTGACATTAAAACTGAGGCCTACAGAGCTAACTATATATAACCTGACTGAATATATTAACATAGCTAACAACTGGAGATAGGTGTGCTCAACCATGGAAACAGAAATGAAGAGTTGCAAGAGGAGAGGTCTTAGCCTCCAGACTTGGGGTGTTGACAAAGCCATCACTAGCATGGTGCCAGATGCAAGTTTTCCCTAGGGCAAGATTTTCATACTTAGCCCTTAGCCTCAGCCATGAAACCCTGACTTTAGCCGTTAGATTTTTCAATTCATCTACCATCCTGTTTTCTGATTATAAGTTGGCTTCTCAAAGGGGTCTGCCTAGAGGGAAAGCATGCATTGATCATGAGAACCTTGAGTTATTTCTGATTTCTAATGGTGGTTTCTTATGGTTAATTAATAAAGTGATCTCTGATTATGATTTGGCTTTGCATAAAAATGACAATGGGGAGAAAAATGTTGAAAACAGGTTTTTTGTTTGCTGTGCCTTTCAAGTGTATCACTGCAGATGGACACACTGATGTTCACATTCCTGCCTGACACTCATTCAAAAAGCATGTTGGAACCTTATTCTCAAGAGATCCCTGAAGCCTCATAACAGTCAAGGAGCCTTCAAGGCAGCAAGATTGACCTTGACACACAGGTGACATACTTGAGAAGTCCCACCATCCATCAGGTGACACTTGTTTTCAGCTTTCTCTCCACCATTTACTTCTTCAGCTACCAGTAAAACAATGGGAGTGGGAGCCACATTAGGCATGCTCAGATGGTTGCTTGGCATTGCAGATGCTTAAGTAGAAATTAGATGATCCTTTATCCCTTACCAGCATCCTTGCAAGGCTCTTAGATGAGCTATGAATTAAAGTCACTCCACCCTCTGAAGAAATGAAGGAAGGGGAGTTTCTGTCGTGGCTCAGTGGTTAACAAATCCGACTGGGAACCATGAGGTTGCAGGTTCGATCCTTGGCCTTGCTCAGTGGGTTAAGGATCTGGCGTTGCCATGAGCTGTGGTGTAGGTTGCAGATGCGGCACGGATCCCGCGTTGCTGTGGCTGTGGCGTAGGCCGGCGGCTACAGCTCTGATTGGACACCTAGCCTGGGAACCCACATATGCCGCGGGTGCGGCCCTAGATAAGGCAAAAAGACAAAAAAAAAAAAAAAGAAAGAAATGAAGGAAGGAAGAAAGGAAGGAAGAGAAGAAGGAAGGGAAGAAGGAAAGAACAAATAACAATGCACTATGATTCAGGAGTGTTTCTTCCTCCGATGATTGAGACTGACTAGGTGCTGACTTTCTCAGTCCTTGTATGAGTTCTTTTCCATATCCTTAGGAAGCAGATATAAATAAACTTCAACAAGGATCATCTCGTGAATCCCTCAGAAATACTCAGACATATCGGGATCCCAGCAGGGAATACAGCTTGGTCCCAAACTGGCCTGCACACTACAGAGCAGATCCCAGGGATAAGGCTAAACAGAAAAGGTGAAGCTCTAAACTGGATGGTAATAACAGTATGTACAGAAGGGCGAGATGGGATTACAGAGACAAAGGAATTAGACTATTGAGAAGCTGATTGAAAGCATATGTAAGTGGTAAGAAGCAGAAAGATTGCTGCATGGTCAGAGTTTAGCATCTGGACAAAGACCAGAAGTTGAGATGAGAAATCCTGATTTCTTGCTGGAATGTTGGAGTAGTGGATGGTTCACATGGATGCTGGCAGATGGTGCAGACTGCTAAATTTTACTTTCCTAGAGTAAAATTCCTAGGGCTTGGCTGCATTATACCACCTCTATCCCCAATTCAGTAAGTGGTAGCTTTTATTACTGAAAGTGCTCTGTCTTATAATGCATAAATGGTAAAACAGCATATATAATGCAAATAGATGGGTATAATTAATCTCATATGGTACATGAAGAGGAAAGAGGTGCCAACACAAATCACCGCCCTAGAGCCTTGATGTTTTGCTGCCCTTGGAATCAGTGACACAGATTTTGCTGTAGGTGAAACTGCAATATAGCACGATCCTTCTGGTGGATTGGGTAACTAAGTCCTCTTGGATAAGATCCATTCACAGCACATGACACCAAATTCCATGTTCTGAGTTGGTCGTCTGTGAATATAATGTATTTAATAATGCCCATCAGTTTTTAAAAATTCCATTCAAGTGTGTAAATATATGGCTAAATATTGGACTGTCTCTTTTTCTAGTATATGCCAAAACTTGATATATTAAAACTTTATACAGTGCTGCTGATCTTCCGGTTTTTAGAGACAAGTTTATGTAGTTTATTCCTTATGTAGATAAGGAATTGACTACAGGTTAATGCTGAAGTTATTTAAGTAGTAGTAGTAATGGCTTACATTTGCGGCAGGCTTACATGTTCAAGGTAGCTTTCTAAATGCTCCAGGTAAATTACCTTTACTTCATCATTACAAAACAGGAAGTAGGTACCTTTATTTTCATTTTAAGGTAAGAAGCTAAATCTTTACTCTCCTGAAGATGTACAATTATCAAGTGTTGAAAGGGGACTTTGAATCCAAGCCTATCAGAACTTAGAGCCACTTTCTTTACTGCTACTCAGTATTGGATTGTTCCACTTTACTTAACAAAAGTAGAACAAATATCTCCAATATTATTTGTTAGCTTTAGGTCCCATTACTGAGAAAGCAGAACAATTTAAAATCTGCTAGGTTTAATTAACAAGTATTTCTCAAACATCTAAAATGCACTCAGCAAAAAATTTAAAGAGCACCAGAAATTATCTCTGCCTTGAGAACATTATAATCTTAATTTGGAAGGAGAAAATAACCCACATAAAATAATAAACAGAATGAGAATAAATAGACTTAAGGAGGGAAGGAAAAGTATGTGGTATGGATGCCAAATGCCTGAAATGAGAGGGTCACTGCGGGTGAAGTAACCAGCAGATCTCGTGTAGATGAGACTTGATCTGAGTCTGGGAAAAAGATAACATTTCTGTTTATGCTCTTTATCCCAACAGAAATGCACACTACATTTGCATATTCAAATAAACCGCATTTTAAAAAATGTGAAGTAAGCAGATATACCTAAAAATATACAAAACAAATGTGTATGGTCTGATGAATAAATATAAAGTGTGCCTCATGAGGTCAAGAAACTGAACATAAGTAGTTCCCAGAACTAGTTCCTACATGTGTTCTTCTCAGTCCAAATCCCAGTGAAGCCCATTTGATGAACTTTTGTTATATGAAGTAAAAACTACCAGTGAGGGCTCAACAACTCTATTCCTGGCAGGATGAAGTGGCTTCAGGCATATGCAAAATGAAATCCTAGAACTGTGTCTTAATCACCTTGCTGGTCATCAAGCTGATCTTCCATTAACCATCCGTATTATGTATCTCCCCACAAAAAAAAACCTGATCAATAAGAATTTCCTCACGTAACTTTCCAGATGTTGCTGATTGAGACATCCTTCTGCTACCATGGCAAATAGGGCAGAACTGAGTGAATGGCAGGCATGTGACACAAAGGTAGCCATGCACTTTTTTTTGGCCAGACCTGCCCATTCAGCAGCGGGCTCCCAAGGCAGAAGAATCTGAATGAACACAACAAAAAGTAAACCCACTCTTGCAAGAGCAGCGCTAATCCTGTCCCAGCTGGGCCTCATTAGGTTTAAGGACTGGAACAGCCGTATTTCTGAAACACAGAGTAACAAGAAAAGCCTAATTAAAGACCAAAGGGTAGGACGTTTAGCAGCCCTAATAAATATGATGTGCTGAATGCATTATCTATTTGGCAGAAAACAAATTATGGAGTAATGGGTAGTATTCAGACGGTCTAATTTATGGCAACTCATTTAAGGAAACGCTTTAACCCAGCATTTGGAGATCATAAAGCACATTTTAGCAAGTGTAAGCGTGACTTTCTGGAATGTAGAGATCTTTAAGGGGTGAGGCTTTTCTGGGATACATTGAGACCATTTTAAAGATTAATCGCTATTCATGTGTATCAAACACAAATACTATTCCAGCAATTAGATAATACGAATGATGGGGAAAACGTCTATTCACATATTTTTTTGTTTGAAATACATGGAACGTTGTTCCTTGGACAACTGTTCTATGCGACTTATTTGATCAGAGCTGGTTAAAATCTTTCAGTTGTCTTTTGTCGTGCTTAGAAATCCAACCTTCAGCCCTTCCATCACATGCTTCCCCTAACTCTCCCTACCAATCAGGCTTCAGCAGCAGTGTCCTTTCTGAAACTCTACCAAGATACTTCTGGTGTTGGGAGCTGGGGAAGGGGTAGTGATCCATTGGCTCCTTGCCTCTGTCTGAAAAAATGTTTTCCACAGATCCCGATTTCTTCTCATGGTTCAGTTCCAGTATCTCTTCTGCAGAGATGGTTTTTCCAACCACTCTTTAGTCAAAGTTGCCCAGCACTCTCCCATTCCCCTTTCAAATTTTCTGCACAACACCTACAGTTATCTGGTCTCAACTCAATTGTTTATTTATCCTGTCTCTCCTAATAGGAGCTATGTTCCACTGAGTAGTGAACTTGTCTTGCTCATCATCTTTGACCTCCGCTGTCAAGAACAAAACCCACCATATTAATATAAATATGAACATGTGAGTGAAAACAATTGAGCGAAACTTCAGTAAATCTGTGAAAAACCGTTCCATTTCACAAGATGTATTTGAAAAAATAAATGTTCTTAATTTGCATAGAAAAAAGTATTTAATAGTGCCAGTGGTACAAGTAGTATCTTCTTTGTGTGTATAATTGTAACAACTTGCCTTTGACTGACTTAAAAATGTATTGCAAGTACATACTGTCTTTTTCTTGCCAGTGGAAAAATAAGGTCCAGATTGGCCCCTGTATTTGTTCTAGCCGGTACACATCAGAGAAAAAAAACAAAGTTAGAATTCAATGATTTGACTTCCAAACCTTGGATTTGTCTCCCCACAATTTTCTTCTGGCTGGAAATATACAAAATAGAATGAAGAAATAGTTATACAATATCTCAGTGACTAGGACTTCCCGTGTGGCTCACAACAATATCTCAGTGACTTTGTAATAAAGGTAATCAGTAAATTTGCTTTGAGTTATTAGGTTTTTTTTTTAAAGCATTGCACTTTATTCTTCTTGCAAGCAAAGTGAACATTCTCTTACCCGTTATTACAATTATACAAATAAAAATTTGACTCCCATTTTAACATTTTTTGTCAACTTACATTAAAAAAAGGATTAAGGAGTTCCTGTCCTGGGGCAGCGGAAATGAATCCATCTAGGAACCATGAGGTTGGGTTTGATCCCTGGCCTCACTCAGTGGGTTCAGGATCCGGCGTTGCCTTGAGCTGTGGTCATGGCTCGGATCTGGCATTGCTGTGGCTGTGGCGTAGGTCGGCAGCTGTAGCTCCAATTAGATCCCTAGCCTGGGAACTTCCATATGCCTCAGGTCTGGCCATAAAAAGTAAAAAAAGAATAAAAATAAAAAAATTTCAAAAAAAGATTAAAGTGTAATTACTGGGGCAGTTGATTATTTATACTATTGTTATAAATCAAGATATTACACCTATGGTGTGCTTGACATGCAAGCCATGTTATTTCTAAAATGTACTATTTCCTGTCATTATATTATGCCATCTTAGCTATTTCAGAGAGAGCCAAATGCTGAACTTATTCTACGTATATAGCCAGCTCCATGTGCTTATTCTAAATGTTAGCAAGTTGGTCATTTCTTTCTTCAGACCTTCCACAGCATTCAATCACAGAGGGGCTCAGTGGCAAGTATTGTACAAATAGTCATAGGAAGGCTCTCGAGTACTTATCCCATGACAAGACAACAGACCGAAATAAGAGTTATAATTTTTTATTATCTTCGCAAAGTCAATAAAAATCATCCCATAATTAGTAGTTTCAGTTTCTTTGGAGGTCCAAAAACATATGTTCAATTTGTTTTGGAAGTCATACCCTCTACCTCCTTGACTGAACCTGATACTGGCAAATGCTTTTCCACTGTGAATGCTCCTACATGCTTTTAGTTCTAGTCAGGATCCATACCCCATCTTGCCTTAAGGGGGATGTGGTTTTTGGAGAAGGTCCAGGTTTTGCTCATTTAAGCACACTTCATGGCCTGAGGTCATGACTACATTTGACTATTTTAACTCCATGGAGCCTCTAAGAAGTTAGCATAAACAGTTAACAATTGGGCAACTTTTTATCTTAACTATTGTAATAATGTATACATGTAAATCCATTACATACATGTGGAGGTAACTAATTCTGTGTCTACATCCTAATTCTTGGACTCTATCACATATTTCCTCCAATAGTACATAAGTACTCTAGATTTCATAATGATAGTTTTGCTTAAAAATTAGTGTGCACCAAAGTTCCCCTTGCTCAGCAGGTTAGGAACAAGACATTGTCTCTGTGCGGATGCAGGTGTGATCCCTTGGCCTTGCCTCATAGTTTAAGGATCTGTTGTTGCTATAAGCTATGTGGCTCAGATCTGGTGTTGCCGTGACTGTGGTGTAGGCTGGCAGCTGTAGCTCTGATTCGACCCCTGGCCCAGGAACTTCCATATGTTGTAGGTGTGGCCATAAAAAGAAAAAAAAATAGTGTTAAACAATGTAGAAAGAAAAATCTTAACACTTAAGGAAAGATATTAACATTTAGCATAAACTTTAACAATTATGTACGGTGTTACAAAATGTTTGCATTATACATAATCCAATATATTCCTACAACGTTATCATCAATAAAAGCATGGCATTCTTGTATGTATATATGATAACTTATTTAAGCACTCCTTCTTTGGACATTTAAATTTTTCCAGGTTTTCTATTGTTTCTGCTTTTCTTTCATAAAAAATGTTGCAAAAAATTCTGACAGTCATTTGTTTCAGGATATGCACAATTACTGACCTTGCATTATTGTAAAATGAGAGACACAACACACATAATAAAGTAATTTATTTAACCTAGAACTAAAATTAGAGGTATTAGCATATTATGATTGTGATCTTTTGGGAGATCAGGCATCTTAGCTAGTAACAGTAAGAGCAGCAATTATTGTTGTTGTTGTTTTCCCTATTCTTTTCATTTACTGGACACTCAGGTGCCAAATTCTATGTTAAGCAAATTACAAACAAAATCTAACTTAATACTTACAATGCTTCCATGAAGTATTATTAGGCTATCAATGATTTAGGAAAAAAATTAGCAAAAACAATCTGAATACATCACAATCTTTAAATAAACTCTTAGTATCAAAACATTGCTTTTATCTACTCAGTTGTTTGCATTGTCCATATATATAGCCATATATACAAATTTTCAATTATGGAAAATTTTAAACATGCACTAGTCTCAACTTTCCATTTTTCCTTATGTCCAAACCCTTTGTCATATAACTCTGCTGTACTCTCCCCCATTTTGCTATATGACTTGTTGAGGCCAATAGAATGAATCTATTTTTAAGCTCAGCCTTCAATAAGCTTTATATGTTTCATTTACCCTCTTGTACTTCTGTCAGAGCAGTAAACAATGCCTGCCAAGCTTGATGAAAAATAAGATGTGTGGTGCAAAATCATGCTCCAGGCATGGCTATCCCAGGTCAGAGAGCTAGCCCAAACCAGACAGCTGCACAAGCCCAGCCAAAATCAGCATTACCACCTAGACAATCCACAGTTGATCCCAGAAAAGTAAGCAATATGTATTTATTAGTATATGCTACCGGGAAATTATGTGGTTGGTTGTTATGAAGCACTATTATAATAGTTAACTGATTCACTTACAAGAACAGAGATAGTAATATACCATATCTCCACATGTCAATCACTCAGGTTCAACATTTGTCAACAGATGGCCCATCTTGTTTCATTTGTAGTCCACAAGTCCAGCTGGACTATTCTGAACCAAATGCCGGACATATACTTTCAGCCATAATACTTCAATATGTATCTGAAAGAGATATGGAGTTCCCATCTTGGCTCAGTGGAAACGAATCTGAATAGTATCCATGAGGATAAAGGTCCAATCCCTGGCCTTGCTCAGTGGGTTAAAGATATGACTTTGCCAAGAGCTGTGGTGTAGGTCGCAGATGCGGCTTAGATCCCACGTTGTTGTGACTGTGGTGTAGGCCAACGGCTATGGCTGCTATTGAACCCCTAGCCTTGGAACCTCCATATGCCTTGGGTGCAGCCATAAAAAGACAAAAAAAAAGAGAGAAAGAAATAATGATTCTTTTTTTAATTTTTTCAAAGATTCTTTAAAAATGTATATATTACCACATACCGTTGTCACATCAAAAAATAACAATAATTTTTCAATATAATCAAATATCCAGTGAGAATTACAATATTTTGTTTATATATTTTTTATTATTTGGGTATTTGAATAATTTTCTGTTGGTATGTTTATTAAACATGTTTTAATCCAAAAGTTTTCCAACTTTTTTCTTTGTAGTTTATTTGTTAAAGAAACTAACTCATTTGCCTTTTAAAATTCCCACACTTGGCATTTTGCTGACCATATCCCCATGGTAAATAGGCATGTTTCTTGTCCTCCTTTATTTCCCATAAACTGGTAATTTTTTTAATTGAAGTATAGTTGGTTTAGAATATTACATTAGCTTCAGATGAGCAGCATAGTTATTCAGTATTTTTACAGATTACACTCCATTAAAAGTTATTATATGACAGTGGCTATCAACCTCCATGCTATGTAATATATCCTTGTTGCCTATCTATTTTATATAAACTAGCTTGTATCTCTTAATCTCATACCCTTAATGTGCCCCTCCTTTCTTCCCTCTCCTCTGGTAAGCAATAGTTTGTTTTCTGTATCCATGAATCTTTTTCTGTTTTGAATACATAACCATTTATATTATTTTAGGTTACACCTATAAGAGATACCATATAGTATCTGCCTATGTCTGACTTATTTAGTATAATGCCCTCAAGTCTACCCATATATATATCTATCTTCTTCATCTGCTTTTTTGTTGATGGGCATTTGGGTTGCCTCCATACCTTGGCTATTATAAATAGCACTGTGATAAATAGTACTGCTATGATCATTGGAGTGTATGTATCTTTTTGAATTAGTGTTGATTTTCTGTGTATGTACCCAGGGGTAGAATTGCTGGATCATATGGTAGTTCTAATTTTAAAATTTCTTTCTTGGCCACACCCGGGCATGCAGAAGTTCTCGGCCAGTGATCAAATGCATGCTACAGCAGTGACAATACCAAGTCCTTAACCTGCTAGGCCACCAGGGAACTCTATGTAGATCTAGTTTTAGTCTTTTGACTATACCTTTTTTCAATAATGTCTGCATTAATTTACACTCTTTCTCCACATCCTCCCCAACATTTGCTATGTGTAGATTTTTTACTGAAAGTCATTCTGACAGCTGTGAGGTAACATCTCATTATTGTTTTGCCTTGTATTTCTCTAATAATTAGTGATGTTAACATGTTTTCATGTGCCTGTTAGCCACATGTGTCTTCTTTGGACAAATGTCTATTCAGATCTTCTGCCCATTTTTTTTTTTTTTGATTGGGTTGTTTGCCATTGTTCTTTTTTTCTTTTTTTTTCTTTTTTAGGACCACACCCATGTCATTGGAAGTTCCTAGGCTAGGGGTTGAATCAGAGCTGCAGCTGCCAGCCTAAGCCACAACAACAGCAACGTGGGGTCCAAGTTGCATCTGCAACCTACACCACAGCTCACGGCAATGCTGGATCCTTAACTCACTGAGCAAGGCCAGCGATTGAATCCGCATCCTGGTGAATACTAGTCAGGCTCATCACCCCACTCAACCGCAATAGGAACTCTGGCTTGTCTGCTTTTTTGATATTGGGTTGTATGAGCTGTTTATATATTTTGGATATTAACCCCTTTTTGGTCATATCATTTGCAAATATCTTCCTCCATTGTATAGATTGTCTTTTCATCCTGTCAATGATTTCCTTTACTGTGCAAAAGACTTTAAGTTTAATTAGGTCCAATTTGTTTATATTTGCTTTTATTACTTTTTCTTTATGAGACAGATCAAAAAAAGTATAGCTACAAATTATGTAAAGAATATTCTCTTATAGGAGTTTCATGATTTCAGGTCTTATATTTAGGTCTTTAATCCATCATAAAGTGGAAATTTGATCTAGGGACTCAGCTAGTTTCAGGTCTCATTTTTAGAGAGCAATATTTTAAAGCTGGTTGTGAATTCATTTTGCATCATGTGGGGAGTTCATCATGTCTGGTTCCCTGTTTCTGTGGTGTTAATATTAAACAAGAGGTTCAGATGTTGCCAGTCCATCAGTTTTTTTAAGAATCTCCATCCTTATTTCATCTTACAGTCTTAGAAGATTTTAAGCATTACCTAATCTCTTATTTCATTCAGGGACACCAAATGGTGATATTGTAATTGTATTATCCCCATGCATTTATTACCCAGAATTTATTACCTGGGAAAAAAAACTTTCTGTCCTTGACTACTTGGATATTCTGAGGCACAGAGAGCAGATTTAATTCTTCCCACCAGTTTTCAGAACAGTATATTGGTTCCTGAAAATCCCCTAAATGTGACTAATTAGCTTTAATACTTTTGAGAATTATAATTAACTCAGTGATATTAGCTTATTTTGTATATTGAAACACATCGGAATAATTGCATAGACATTTTTTAAATAAGCTTTTATGCACATTATATTTTAATTATTCTATATTACCACTTCTAGTGTGTTTTGACTTCAACAAATCTTATCTTTCAAGGATATCGTAAGTAGGTCTACTAATTCTAGTCTCCTATTCTTTAAGCTATAAATGTACACTTTATTGTATTTGTAAGGAAAATGATTCTGCTATCAGTCAGTTTTCTGGATATTCATGATGAGTAGAAACGTCTGCTCTTAGGGATATTTAAAAATAATCTAATCAAAGAACTTGTTAATTGACATCATGTTTATGGAGTACTATATAATTCAGACACCACTACCATGGCATATCACACAAGGAAAGATTTTCCCCCTATTATTTCGAAATCTGTTTGGACATTATTATTTCTTATTTTATTTTTTAATTTTGTGAAGGCATCTGTGGCCTATGAAAGTTCCCAGAACAGGGACTGAATCTGAGCCACAGCTGCAAGACATGCCACAGTTGCAACAATGCCAAATCCTTTAACTCGAGGGCTGAGGGTCAAACCTGTGCCTTCTCAGCAACCTGGGCCACTGCAGTTGGATTCTTAACCCACTGCAACATGATGGGAACTCTAGGGCATTATTATTTTAAGGAAAGTGCTAGGGAGAGGGTCAGAAATGGGGTGTGTGTGTGTGTGTGTGTGTGTGTGTGTGTGTGTGTGTGTGATCCCAGGGAGTAAACTCAATTGATTTACAAAAGAACTCTAGATACTTTTGAAATATCATGAGCCCAAGGCCAAAGAACTCTAAAATTTCCTAAATGTGGTCCTGTCAAGGTGGAAAAAGTTAATTACTATTGACAGGTTTGCTGGCAAAACGGAGGGCATAATCTATTTTTTGCACCATCCTTCTATCAGGGAAAAATATGTGGGAAATAGAAACTGGCTCTTTATTTTTTTCCTGTATTCATTTATTTTTAATTGAAGTATAGTTATTTTAAAGTGTTGTGTAGGCTTCAGACGTGGCTGAGTTCCCTAGAATCTTTGGTGGGAACGTGGCCTTGATGACATTTGATTCCAGAATCCTGCCCTCATACTTGAAGAGAATAAGTTCCTATTGCCGTAAGCCATCAGGTTTATGGGTATTTGTCACAACAGCCCTAGGAAACTAACACACAGGCCTACTCCAAAATGGAGCATGGCAAAATTCTTGGAAGATTATTATTCCTTGAAGTTTAGAGTTACAGAGCCAGGTGCCTGCCCCCCGCAGCATCAAGTTGAAGAAGAGAAGCCTTCTGTCAGTGCCAGCTGCACACTCACAGAGGGCAGGCCAAGGATGCACGTTTTCCCTGGATGAAGTGAACACTTCTGAGGAAAACCAGGTTAGATCTGTAATGAAAGAACCATTGGCAAGAGACTATAACACTAGGCATGTGTTTGGTCTCCACATCCTTCTTTTGCAAGTATCAGCAGGAGAAATTAACAAGCTGGTTCCAAAGTTCATCTATGTTTTTCAATGCTTTTATTTCCACTGTTATCATTATTACTACCAGTAATAGCCTTATGCTAGGAAGCCTTTGTAATATATTTTCCTAATCATCCCCCCCATGAAATATTGATACCACAGGTATAGAATTTGTCTAAGTACTGTATGTATATCTGTAGGTGCATATACATTAAAAAAAAGTAAGTTTTTTCATTCTTTTTTCCCTCTTGTGGATATTACCCCCATGGAGAATACATGATCTAGAATGATTACCCCCATGGAGAATGCATAATCAAGAACTACAGAATAATTTGAAAAAAAAAAAAAAAAACAAGAAGAATTATGAAAGATCACTTTCTCAATCTAACATCAAAACATACGCTAAAAATTACATTAATGAAGACACTGTGTTGGGGAAGTTCCCACTGTGGCTCAGAAGCAATGAACCCGACTAGTATCCATGAGGATACACGTTCGATCCCTGGCCTTGCTCAGTGGGTTAAGGATCCGTCGTTGCCGCAAGCTGCAGTGTAGGTTTCAGACGCGGCTTGGATCCCACGTTGCTGTGGCTGTGGTGTAGGCCGGTTTTGACCCATAGCCTGGGAACCTCCATATGCTGCGGAGACAGCCCTAAAAAATACAAAAAAAAAAAAAAAAAAAAAAAGCAAAGACTGTGTTGGTATAGTAATAAACATAGAACAGCATTTTGAAATAGATTCACATATATATTGAACATTTAGGAAACTACAATCATCCATTTCAAAATTAGTGGAGGGAGTTTGCTTTGTGGCTCAGCGGTTAATGTATCCAACCTCCAGAGGTTCCAGAGTCCTGTCTACATTAGCTATGTTGTTTGGGAAACCCATACTACATGGTAATATAAACTCACATCCCATAAACCTATCTGGGATAGCTTTTAATTTCTCACAGGAGACGTTTCCTCTCCCCTGAAAGCACATGGAATAATCACAGTTCTCCCTTTCTCATATCAGAAGAACTTCAAGGATTCTAGCTTTATAGAAAGCCCTTACTTGCAGCCACCTGCCTCTCACAGAAGTCCTGAGGATCCAGAAGAAAGCACCTGTGTCCCCACATAAGCCAGTGTTTAGGCCCCTGTGAACAAGAGACTTCAACCTCCCACTTACACCAGCTGTACTTCCAGGCAAATCAAGTGACATTTGGCCCTTTGACCCAACATCACCACCACCACCAGCACGACCACTGCTTCCTACCCTAGTCCTAATCAGCAGAGACACAGGAACCTCTGCAGGGCAGGCCAGTAATAGGGCATAGAGGAGACAGGAGCCTTAAGCTGCACTATGGTAAGTTTGCTATTGTTAAAACTACTGAGAGATTAGCCTAGCTGTCATTAAGAGGTTTGAAAGGGAAATCAGATGGAATATGGTTGGACAAGAACGCTTTCGTGTGTGTAGACTAGCAGTCCAAAACATTAATTAGGCTGATAATACAGATATTAAAAAGGTTGTGAAACTGTTAAGTCAAATAAAGTAAGCTTCTGTTTTCACTGCTCAGTGACATGAGTAAGTCGTAGAGCTGCATGTATGGTGATGCAATCCCATTCATATAATTATTTTTTTAAACACTCTGTTTTTATACATCTTCTCCTCTATATGTCGGTCCCGTCTATTTATTTAAGGGAAGAGTGTCATGTCTCACGCCAGCTCTGTGACCTTGAGAAAACTGCTTAGCCTTTCTGTGCCTCAAGCTTTCCTCTTACTCACATTGGTGAAACAGAACTAATGACGATAAATGCTTTATGGGATTTTGCAAGGATCGTATGAGTTGATCTAGATCAAGGGTTTAGAATCTTGTCTGGAATTTGGTAAATGTTGTAAGTTTTGATATTATTATTTTCTCGATATTTAATGACTAGAGAAAAGGTCTGGAAGTATATTTATCAAACTGTTTATAGTAATCATCTCAGGATAGAAGAGGATGATTGGGCAGAGTGCTAAAGGTTCAATTTTACTTTTTAACCAGAAAAACTTAAGATTGTTAAATACATATACAGAAAATGTATTCGTGTGATACGTATGTAATTTGAAAATACAGAAATAGGAGTTCCCTTTGTGGCTCAGTGGTTAACAAATCCGACTAAGAACCATGAGGTTGCGGGTTCGATCCCTGGCCTTGCTCAGTGGGTTAAGGATCCGGCGTTGCCGTGAGCTGTGGTGAAGTTTGCAGACGCGGCTCAGATCCCGCATTGCTGTGGCTCTGGTGTAGGCCGGCAGCTACAGCTCCTGTTAGACCCCTAGCCTGGGAACCTCCATGTGCCGCGGGTGCGGCTCTACATAAAGGCAAAAAAGACAAAAAAAAAAGAAAAGAAAATATAGAAATAAAATGTTTAGTCTAAAAGATGACCACCTGTCCCAGTAATAAGTTTCTGTGAATCACCTAACACTTACTGGGCTTTTTTGCCTTTTATCATCCACCTGCTGGTCTTAGCCCTTTTTTTGGAATCCTGTACCTTAAGTTTTCTTTTCCATGTAAAAATTTTGTCTTTCACAAATATCATATGAGATCACTGATATGTGGAATCTAATAGAAATGATACAGTCTAAGAGAAAACAGACAAAACAGAAACAGACCCAAAGATTTCAAAACCACGCTTACATTTACCAAACGGGAAAAGCGGTGGAGGAGGGATAAATTAGGGGGTTGGGACTTCTATATACACACTGCTACACAGATAACAGGTGGGTAGTGGGACCTACTGTACAGCATGGGGAAATGTACTCAGTGCTGGTTGTAACCTTATGGGAAAAGAATCCGAAAAGGAATGGATATATGTATATGTACAACTGATTTACTTTGCTGTACACCTGAAATGAATGTATTCCAATAAAACTCTTTTTTTTTTTTTTTTTTTTTTTTTTTTTGCCTGTTAGGACCGCATCTGTGACATATGGAGGTTTCCAGGCTAGGGGTCGAATCAGAGCTATAGCTACTGGCCTACACCACAGCTACAGCAACGCGGGATCCAAGCCCCATCTTTGACCTACATCACAGTTCATGGCAATGCCCCATCCTTAACTCACTGAGTGAGGCCAGGGATTGAACCTGCATCTTCATGGATCCTAGTCAGATTCGTTTACGCTGTGTCACGAAGGGAACTCAATATTCCAATAAAACTTTTTAAAAATTAAAAAAAAAAATTGTCTTTCCAAGTTGATTCTCAGCTACCTCAATGCCGGCACTACTTCCTATCTTTATTTATAACCCCACCATGGTAAATGCAACGTGACAAATGTGGGCAATGTCTAGGTTAATTTATTAACCACCACTTGAATCCAGACCTACGGAAAAGTCCAGCTCTTTTTAATTTGGCTTAGGCATTAAATTCTCAAGTTTCCTATACCACACTTGCTCCTCTGAGTCCCCAGTAGAATATCTGTCACAAAAATCTGTCTTTAAGACTCCTCAACAATATACAGTAAGAGTTAACATTTAGATGGTCCCTTGATGTATCAATGTTCTAATACGGTTGTCTGCAAACTTCTCAGTTTTCGTGCCCCTTTTATATTCTTTCTTGAGGCCACCAAAGAGCTATGGTTTATGTGGGTCACGTCTATTAATATTTTCATTATTATAATTTAAAACTAAGGGAATTTCAAAATATTCTTTAATTCATTTAAAAATAATGTTTCAGGGAGTTCCCCTTGTGGCTCAGTGGTTAACGAATCCGACTAGGAACCATGAGGTTGTGGGTTTGATCCCTGGCCCTTGCTCAGTGGATTACGGATCTGGCATTGCTGAGAGCTGTGGCATAGGCTGCAGACGCAGCTTGGATCCCACATTGCTGTGGCTCTGGCGTAGGCCGGCAGCTACAGCTCCTGTTAGACCCTTAGCCTGGGAACCTCCATATGCCGCGGGTGCAGCCCTAGATAAAAGCAAAAAAAAAAGACAAAAAATAAGAAATAAAGAATAAAAATAATGTTTCAGATAAAATGGGGATAAACATGTTAGCATATATTTTAATGAAAATAATGTATTAATAAAAACAAAAATTATGTTTCTGTAAATCTCTTTGATGTCTTTTTTTTCTTATTAACAATGAATTTTATTTCAGTTATAGGTGTTCAAAGATCATAAGTCAATTCGATAGATTTTGTGTCCCAAACCCCCAGTGCATTCCCCCACCCCCCAGATTGTCTTATTTGAAAAACCAAGGTTTTCCAAAATTTGCAAGTCATTGTCTGTTCTTCAAAGAAGTTCATTGTGTCTCTTTAGTTTCCACATGTAAGCGGTAGCATTGGATGTTGCTGTCTAATTGTCTGACTGGTTTCACTTTGTATGATAATCTCTAGGTTCATCCATGTTGCTATAAATGTTATTCCATTCCTTTTAATGGCTGAGTAATATTCCATTGTGTGTATGTACCATATCTTCCCTATCCACTCCTCTGTTGATGGGCATTGAGGTTGTTTCCATGACCTGGCTTCTTCCCTCTCTAGCTGCTTTAGATATAAAGTTAGGTTGTTTATTTGAGCTTTTTCTTGTGTCCTGAGGTAGGCTTGTATTGCTATATACTTTCCTCTTAGAACCGCTTTTGCTGCACCCCAGAGGTTTTGGAGTGTCGTGTCTTTGTTGTCATTTGCTTCTAGATATTTTTTAATTTCCTCTTTGATTTCTTCAGTGATCCATTGGTTGTTTCCTTGTTTTTGTATCCATTCGGCTAGTTTATGTCTTTCGTTGGGGCATTCAGTCCATTAACATTTAAGGTAATTACTGATATATGTTCTTATTGCCATTGTATTAAGTGTTTAGGGTTTTTGTTGCTCTTTTTTTTTTTTTTTT
>PVHT021183688.1:5173964-5281886 GCA_004024745.2 Catagonus wagneri | reverse complement strand
TTGCCCTGGGACCCAGTGCACGTGAAAGTCTGTGTGTGCCTTTCAAGAATGGGGTCTTATTTCCCCCAGTCCTGTGGAGCTCCTGCACACAAGCCCCGCTGGCCTTCAATGCCAGATGCTCTGGGGGCTCTTTCTCCCTGTGCCCGATCCCCAGGCGTGGGGTTTTGACATGGGGCTCAGAACTCTCAGTCCTGTAGCTGAGTCTCTGTGATGCAGTTACTTTCCAGTCTGTGGGGCTTCCCACCCGGGAGGTATGGGGTTGCTTCTATCGTGTAATCTCCCCTCCTACCTCTTGATGTGGTCTCCTCTTTGCCTTCTGGAGTAGAATATCTTTTTTGGAAGTTTACAGTCCATTTGGTTGAAGGCTGCTCGGCATTTGGTTGTAGTTTTGCTGTTTTTTGGGAGAGAAGTTGAGCTCCAGTCCTTCTATTCCGCCATCTTCCATTTTCAGTCCTCTTTGATGTCTTATGTAATGGAAAACATCTGGGTTCTCCCATCTTCTCCTGTACTAAGTCTGTTAAGACATCCCATGTCAGGTGCTTCTTGCAAATTCCACTGTACACCCATGAAAGAATAACAGCAAAAGATTGTGTATCATATTAGTATTGTTATAAAAATTAAGGAAGAGTTACAAAAGATAATTCTTCACATTACTATGAATATAGTTTTGAGCTCGCAGACCCTGGAAAGAATGTCAGGCACCATGCTTAAAAATATAATAGCTGTTCTAATTTAAACCTCAAAAATATAATAAAAAAGGGAGTTCCCATTGTGGATCAGTGGTAATGGACCCAACTAGTATCCTTGAGGACTCAGGTTTGGTCCCTGGCCTTGCTCAGTAAGTTAAGGATCCAGCGTTGTCATGAGTTACAATGTAGGTTACCGATGTGGCTTGGATCCCATGTCGCTGTGGCTGTGGTGTAGACTGGCAGCTGCAGCTCCAATTAGACCCCTAGCCTGGGAACTTCCATATGCCGTGGGTGTGGCCCTAAAAAAAACCAGGATGCGGGTTCCTTCCCCAGCCTTGCACAGTGGATTATAGTATCTGGGGTTGCCACTGCTGCAGCGTAGGTCACAACTGCAGCTCAGATCTGATCCCTAGCCTGGGAACTCCACAGGCCACAAGGCAGCCATAAAAGAAAATTGAATAATGGTATTATTTCTATTTCCCAGATGAGGAAATTAATGCTGAGCATGGTCAGCAAAGTTACCTCAAGCTACCCCAGTTAGTATGAGGAAGAGTCAGGATTTGAGGCCAAATCCAGTCCCTCAACCACTAAGCTCTGTTGTCTTCACTGTAGCTTGTGCCCACCCCCAGGTCCTGTTACACTGACCACGCTGAGGCCAGTGGTTGCCTTTGTTTGTCTAACCCACTTAACCAGGCATTATCTGTCTGCCTACTCACCCATCTCCCTGCTTTGGAGTGACCATTCATAATTATCTCTATGTCTCTTTTCCTGACAGTTTCTGGAAATACAAGTTGAATAATAAATGGGTAAAAGCATGGGCTTCTTTACATTTACAAAAGTAACATTTAGACTGAAAAATAACTTCTTTAATGGTTACTTAACGCTTACTATTGCCCCAATTATGTGACACAGGATTCCTTGTCATAAAGCTGGCAGTAGATGCTGATAGAGTGGCCTTTACAAGAGATTCTAGAGTAAGTGGGTTTGGAAATGCAGTCAGAAAAAGCAGAGATGTGAGGCTGTTTCAACACTCTGCCTGTGATTTAGGAATACACCAGTTTATTTGAAGTCCACATTCTTAGCAAAACATCACTCACTTTTCCAGTATTAAATTCTTGTCAGATGGCTCCAAATTATAGACTGTCATGTCCTTAGAAGAAATGTTCCCAACCTTTCAGTTCAAGCCCATAAATATCCATGGGTTCTTTGTGCATTCAGTTGTGAACATCAATTATTTAACAGACCTGGAACATGAGAAGTAGGAAAGAAAATCCTTGAGTTCATATATCTGACAATATTTCATTATGGTTAACCTCATTCAAGTGCTAGTGTTGGGAAAAAACACTTGGTTTATACTTAATGGAGAGTTGATTGTTGAAAGTGATACTTCGTACATCACCACAAATGTGGGGATCTGATGTGACCCACGGGGTGAAACACTGGGCTTTACAGCCTGGAGAACCACGTTTTAGCTCAGATGTGGTTTTACCTCGGCACTCTCATGTTCTGTAAGAGAACATAGGACAGCGTAAAAAGAAACACAACATAATGAAAAGAAAATAGGAGGAAAGGGAAGATTTCTGTAAATCAAAGAAGTCTTACTAAATAATTTACCTTTCTGTGTTATTCTCAAAGGATGCCCTGATTCCTCTCTCATCATCTAATCCTCAGTGCCAACACTCTGAGTCTTTTTTTTTTTTTTTAAGCACATAGATTTTACCCTGTAGGTAAAATCCAAGGTCAGTGGTAGTTTTGTTGTCTTTAAACACATCCTTCTGACAAGGCGGGAAACCAAAGGAACCAGAGTCCAAGGTGAATAAAACTTGGGTAGACAAAGATTGGATGAGCCAATCTCAGAAGATCTAATGGGTCCAAAAGTTGCAAAAACTTACTCATGACAATCTTTCCAGTCTGTGCACTCTCATACAATTCCAGGACGGAATAGAAGCCATCAAGGAAAGGTCCCTCCCTTTCCTGGTAAAACGTTTCTCTGTTGGAGCATGTTGTCCTCACAGCACCTAAAGCAAAATGACTCAGTTCCATTTGAACCACCTTTAACACCTTCTTCTCTTCTAAATTCAGAAAAATGACCACATTTCATTCAGGATAAATGAAACAGTGGCACCTCCAAATGATCACTTGGGAAACACACAATTAATTTAAAAAAAAAAAAAGGAGGAGGAGTTCCTTTTATGGCTCAGTGGTTGGTGAACCCAACTGGCATCCATGAGGACATGGATTTGATCCCTGGCCTTGCTTAGAGGGTTAAGGATCTGGTGTTGCTGTGAGCTGTGGTGTAGGTCACAGATGCGGCTCTGATCCCACGTTGCTATGACATAAGCCAGCAGCTACAGTTCCCATTGGACCCCTAGCCTGGGAACCTCCGCATGTGCAGGTATGGTCCTAAAATGACAAAAGACAAAAAAAAAAAAGAAGAAAGAAAGAAATGGAGAGTAATCTGGTGCAGGGGTATGGAAAATGAAAGCAACTAGAAATAAATGGCTGGGGAAAGCATTATCTGATGAGAAAGTGTTATCAAGCACTAACTGTTAATAAGAAAAATTAAGTGATTTCTAGCTACTTTATGATAGTTCCAAGGAGAAAGAAGAATAAGAGGACGTTTCCCTAGGAAGTGTTCATTTAGCAAAAAGGCAGATCATTTATAATTTCACCTTCTCCCAAGATAGGAGACATACAGTCATATCTTGTAGAACAGTTTTGCTCTGAGCAATGTGTTTTGGAACAGAGATTGTATATGATGAGTAATATGACCTTTTATACCCTATTATCTGCCTCATTTAAAGTTCAACAGATGTATTACCACAATTAAATATTTCCAGCTAAAATACCAATTCTGAGGGAAATTACCATATTCATTATGAAACCTTCCCACTTTCTAATTCTATTGTCTGGAAAGGTCTGAGCATCCTGTGCTTCTGGTGTGACCCAGACTTTTGAGCCCTTGGACCCATTCCCTCCAGCAGGTGAAATTTCTGTAGAGCATGAATGGACTTCTGTTGAGCTGCACACCCAGACATTGTAAACACACACTCCCACCCTGACTGTGATGATTTTTCTACTCTTCCATTTAGAACTTTACCCCTGCTCACACCAGACTTAATGTTTATCACATGACCTTGGTATTGTGTTGCCTGGGTGAGTCAATCAAGATGCTTAAGCATAACCAAGAAAATGGCTCTGACTGATTGCAACAGAAAAATAATAATATTCATTGTATACTGACTAGCTCACAGAACCTTGCGGAAGTGTGAGGGTCTGGAGATTATGTGGTAAAGTCTAATGTCCAAAAATCTAGTCCAGTGAGGACAGTTCTGCTACTCCCATCAGGTGGTGAGTGCTAGCAATGCCACTGGCTTCTGTAATAAGTCTGTGTGCTTGAGCTTCTACATAATTTCCATCACTGCCATCAAAAGCCACGTTGCATCAGCCATTCAGAGAGTATCAGGGCAAATGGGCAAAGAGGCTTCTGGGCAAAGAGGCTTCTGACAATTGTAAGATCACTTAATTTTTTGATTTCCCTAAAGCACAAATGACTATATCCTCTAGTAAGTGTTCAATCTACCAACAGAAGCAACCAATGCTGAGTTCCAATATGGCACTCTTCCATGAAGAGGGACAGCTGGATGGGGCATTGGCACAGGAATTTAAATTGGTTTCCGGTCTTTTTCTCATGTTTCTTTTCTCTCAACTTCTGTTTTTCTTTATTCAGTTTCCTTTTTTTTTTCTTATACTAGTTCATTATAGCTCTGCTGTTAAGTAAAGGTGAGCTTCAGCTTCTACAACTTTATCAGAACAGCAAAGCAGCCAGTCTTTTCACTGAGATGTCCTCTCAAGACATATTCCCACTATTATACATCTCTTCTGCTGGAATGATTCTAATGAATCGTAGTGTTGGAACCTTGTTTCTTCTTGGCAGAGTTTGAATTTGAAGGTGATAAACCTCTGCATTTTATTACCCCAATCCCCAGGGCAGCAGCAAAACCTTGGAAGTACTGGTTAAGAGAGATTTATGGATTTCCTGAATGATTGCATCTGGTTTCCTAGGATGGCTTTTTTCTCTAGACTAGTTTTAAAGTATTAACATTCGATTCATACATACACGCAATTGATGAAGCAAGGAAACAGGCAACAAGAGAAAATAAATAGATAAGCCCAAATCAACTGTATTAGTCAGGACTCTCTGGTTGCAAGTAATAGAAATATAACTCAAAACAGCTTAAGTAAAAACTGGTTTGTTGATTTGCATTAACTGGGAAGAACATGGATGAACAGGCATGGCTGGACCTAAGGACTCAACAGACACTCCTAGTTGGTCTTAGTCCCAGGGGTTTGCTGCTTGTTGTGGCTGGTCTCAGGGTTTCCTACTTGTGATGTGGATATTAGGGGAAGCATGTCCACAGGCAGCCTTAGGCTTATAACACCCCAGCTTAGCCACTCCAGAGAGGAAAAGGGAGCTTTAATTTCACCAGGATCTGTCCAGAAAAATCTCAGGGAAGCGCTGATTGGTATGGACTAAGTCAAATGCTCATCCTTGGGCTAATCACTATGGTCAAAGGAAAGGGTCATTTGGACTGGCCAAACCTGTGTAACATGCCTATATCTGTGATTAAGGGGCAGGAGAGTATAATTAATTGGAAGCCTCATTCAAACTGCTTAATGGAGGGACCTTCTTCTAAAAGAAGCAGAATGCATCTCCAGAAGATAAAGAGTAACACACACACTAACACAATGAAACAAGGTATCTATTCAGTGGTGTGCTGGTAAAAGTTTAACCACCACCATCCTTGTCTCCTACATAAGAAGGACTGACTTGTAGTATTTACCCATTTCTGTAGAGGAAATACTGCTACTGCCACCAGTTTCAAGCTACCCAGGTGACCTCACTGGAGGCGGAGTTCAGAAGATAATCACAGCAGTGTACCATTTTATCGATTTTTAACTATACAGCTACAATGGAAGTAAATAACCTCAGGAGCCTATGTCATAGTACGATGCAGTGAACTAGTTGGAAGCAATACTTTGGAGTATTTTTTACCTTTGTTTTCCATACAGTATACTTCATGGCAAGTTTACATAATTTATTTTATTTTCTTTACATTTTCTGTGTTCAATAACTGGCTCACAAATTTTCTGAACATTTCATACATTCATACATATGAAATGGTCATACAAGCTGGCTCCAGCAAACCATATGGGATTGAAAGAAAACTAGTCAAAATATGATGCCAAATTTATCAAAATTCTCTCTCTCTCTCTCTCACACACACACACACACACACACACACAAACACACACACACAGCAAGAGGAAGGAACTGGCGCCTTCTTTACATGAGTTCAGGTGACTGCAATCTCAGGATACATGAGGGCTCCTGGTTCCTGCCCAGGTCCACCCTGGAAGGTCTGGATGGGCAACCTCATCTCTGTCTACTTTTGACCTCACAGTATGGGGAGTGCAGATAAATATCAGAGTCATGGTGTTGAAGGGCGGAGAAGGCCTGGATACAAAATAACCCATCTACTTCCAATTCCTTTCCTCCACAAAATAACATTCAACCCCATATTCATTCGGTCATGTGGTCTATTACATTATATTTAATTTCAGTTAATACACACAACAAATACTCCATACCAGAATAACCCTATAACTTCTTCCCTCATTCCCTCCCTCCTTTCTCCTTCCCTCCCTCCCTCACTTCCTTCCTTCCTCCCTCCTTCTTCCCTCCCTTCCTTCTTTTTTGCCTTCCTTCCAGACTATTGATAGCCTACTATATGTCTAGCACCTTAGAGATGGAGTCTAATTGTAGTGTGTGAATAAAAATACCACCGTTTACAGACCTGATGAACATAATGTACATATATTTTTCATACAATACATCTGAAAATGTTGCTGCTATTAACAATAGTATGTGTCCTATAATTCTCACCATCTGTAGGATGTGTATTTCTTATTGCACAGATGGCTTATCTTGAATTATCCATAAATTTCTTTAAAGCAAGAAAAGCTGTTTTCCTAGTTTGGATGGTATGGCCTGAATTTTTAAATCCCTTCCCCAGAAATTATTACACATTGGCAAAGACATCTGGTCTCTTACCTGGTAAATATAGGACTCCCCACAAAGTCCACTCTGACGCATGACCACATATGCCAGATTTGCCCAAAAAGGTCCCACAGAGCCACAAGGCACCTGCTGAGTTGTCTAAATCCTCCCACATCCTTTATGCTCTAACTTCCTCAACTTCTCCCTATTTATATAAACGTCACTTTTTTCTGGCCTCGGTCTCCTAAATCCGTGCTTTCTTCCTTTCTTTGTTTATAAATAAGCATGATAATTTTTTTTTTTTTTGCTTCTTTTACATGATGTTCTGAAACAGTTTTCCAACCTCAAGTTTATTCCAATTCCTGTAGTTATCTTCCAGCCATGCCTTCCCATTTTCTGATTTCTGGATAAACTAATGCAGAAGCAGTGGATTCTCAGCTCTGGCTTAAGTATTTGAGCCCAATAGGTACCAGTAAAGAATAAAGGCATGTCCAATTTTTGGTGTTTATTTTCTAAGAATCTAAAAGTAAAGCAAAGGAATTGTAAAGCTATCTCATAAATTTGCCCCCTCCCCCCCCAAAAAAGGGACATTTCTACACTTAGTACAGCTAACACTTTGTTATCTTTTTTATTTTTCTTTTTAGGGCCACACCTGTGGCATATAGAAGTTCCCGGGCTAGGGGTTGAATTGGAGTTGCAGCGGCAGGCCTACGCCACAGCCATGACAGATCCAAGCCACGTCTGTGACCTATGCTGCAGTCTGAAGCAACACCAGATCTTTGAATTCACATCCTCATGGACATTATGTTAGGTTCTTAACCCACTAAACACAATGGGAACTCCAACAGAGATTAGGGGCAGGACCACTGTTCCAGGACAAACAGTTATACCTTCATAGGTGGACACAAATTTCTCCATATGCTTTTTTTATACTCATCTTCATCAAAGGGTAGAAAGAGAGGGAGACAAGCTTGGGTAAAACCAGAAGGCACATTTTTTATCAAGGAATAATGGGCATCACGACAAACCTCCAAGCCCCATCGCACAATCAATAGATCTCTGCTTTTTCTTCCCTTCATATTTTCAGTTTATAGTAGCAATAAATACACTGGTGCATGAAATTTCCTGGAGTATAATGATCAATGGGCATTTTTGACCGGAAGCTGAACCGTGCAACCTCAACCCTCCCGCAGTGTCATCAACTCAGATGATGCTGCCAACATGGTTATTAGTCCCCAAATGGCATTTAATTATATTTCTAATTGGAGGTCTCATGGTTATTCTTCTACACCGAGGTTTTCTCAGTGAGGTCTTTGTAAAGTGATTCAAAACCCATTAAGCAGTTGAAGAAAATTGTTTCTGGGCCTTTGGTTTATCTCCGTGGGTAACAGAAAACTGCTTCGTTTGGGTGTCTGTTTCCTAACCCTTCTCCTTCCAACTTAAGAAAGAAAGGAACTATGTCCTTCATTGCCAAACCTGAGCTGCAGCAGAAAAACATCATCTGCTGAAAGGTATTTTCTAGAGAGATTGTTGAGTGTACACCTAGCATATGAACAATGAATTGTTTGTTCTTCATCCTGTTTTGGATTCTAATAAGGCTCAAGAGTGACGAGTCTGACATATGGTCATGAAGCTCATCAAAAAAATGTTTGCATGTTATGTATTTATTATGCCCATCAAATTATTGCTTACTTCCTTTTCTATTTTTTATTTTTTCATGAATTCCTTTTGGAAACTACTTCAGTTAAGGGTCCTAGCGACCATTCGTTTTCATTTTTTTGTTCTCTAATAAAAATTTTTTATGCAATTGTTCTGTGTAATTCATGTTTTGTGACTTTTTTTTTCTTTTTAGGGTCATAGCAGTGGTATGTGGAAGTTCCCATGCTAGAGGCTGAATCAGAGCTACAGCTGCTGGCCCACACCACAGCTGTAGGCCTACACCACAGCCACAGCAACACAGCATCCGAGCCACGTCTGCAACATACACCACAGCTCATGACAACACCAGATTCTTAACCCACTGAGCGAGGCCAGGGATTGAACCAGCATCCTTGGGTTTGTTAAATGCTGAGCCATTAAGGGAATTCCTTGTGCTCTTTTAAATGAAGGTTTATGGTATAAAAATTGACCACAAGAGTCTTGTTTTTCATTTCATATGTCCACTTTAGAAACCCCAAATTATTTTATGTAATTATGCATTCTTAATAAATGCTTATGAAAGTATAGTTGATTTACAATGCTATGGCAATTTCTGCTATACAGCAAAGTCAGCCAGTCATACATATACATACATTCTTTTTCTCATATTATCTTCCATCGTGTTCTATATAATTATACATTTTAATATCATTTTTTCTCTATAAGCTCCATGAAAAAAAAAGGCTTATCAGTTTTTTTAACCAATGAATCCCTACCATCTAACATGGGTTTGGTACTTCGTAACTGCTACTCAAATACTTGCTGAAGGACATTTGACTGCACACATAGAGATTAAATATTTTGTAACTATGTTGACCTGTTATATATATATTTATGGTGTAAAACCAGTGAGGAAAATCAATGCCAATTTTTAAGTCATCTCTTCTGTATACACATTATCTGTTCTATCGAAGGTGGATTTTAAGGTAAATGGAAGGCTAATGTTGAAAATAAAATGATTCTACCTAAAATATCGAGAAATAAAAAGAATGTTGTTACCTTGGTGGAGAATTCACACATCGAAGAAGGAGCTTTCAGATTAAAGAAGAAAATTTTGTAACTGCAAGCTACCTTTTATCTTATCCTTTGTAAAACATTCAAGAGACTTTTCTCATCACTTCCTCTGATGATGGGTGAGTCTCAGTTTTCTGAACCTGTGAAATGGGGCTAAATGTCATAGTTATTCTACAGGGTTGTTGGAGAGACAAGGTGAAATCAGGCGCCCAGTCCTTTCTGCCTGGGCCTGGCACAAAGAAAGAAGTCCCCACAAAGCAGCTATGGTTTTGCTTCTCTCTCTCTCTTTCTCCTTGCCCTGGAGCTCTCACTTCCTGACCTGGCATGATCAACAATTGTGTCAGACAGTACAGCCCTGGGGACTGATGAAAGGACTTTCCCATATCTCTAGTTGGAGATAAGAACAGTAGATGATCTGCCAAAAAACAGAAAGCTAATGATCTCAAATTGAGAGAGGAAGGTTTCCTTTTACCAGCAACAATACCTGGGCAATTTCACGTATCTCGTAAGTGTGCAACTTCTAATGGGATCTCCAAGTAGCTATTTTTTTTTCCCCTGCTGTTATAAAAGACTGTGAAAACCTAATTAGCCCAGGGAATTCAGCACTATTGCAAGGACACAGTTTGCTTTCTTGCTCGGCCCCTGCACCTGCCATCACACAGACATGATTTGAGCAGTATCCGCCCAGAGAGATTGCAAGATCTAGGTTCCCACTTTGACAGCTTTGCTGACAGTTTACAAAGCCAAGGAGCCCAGAGGAGCAAAATGGAAAAGATTATTTGAAATCTGCTTCTGTGATCAGTAGAGACTTCACAGGACGAAGGGCATCTTGTCCTTTTCGGATCCCACATAAACATTCAGGCAGGTACGTGGGAGAGGGATGTGCAATTGCCTCCTGGCCTTGTCAGCTCCCTGTTGTCTCCGCTTCTGACGGCTTTGGTCTTTTGGCTTAAGAAAAATGAGGTTTAACGCTTTCCCTGTAAATCGGGAAGGCAATCCAGCGCGCCTGAGGGGATGAGGAAAGGTGGGATTAAATTGTAACCCAGAGGCTTTAGGAAATAAACCAAGAGGGTAATTTACAATAGCAATTGTTTTCATTTCTAGGAGAATTATCCCCGCAGGTCCTGCAAGAAGTTCCAAATTATAATCTACTTGGTGTCAGATCACCACTGAGACCATAGAATAGTTGATCTCCTCTTGTTAATATGAATTAAGTGAATCAGCCCTTTGCCATAAAGCTATTTCTCTTCTCTAAATAGACACAGTCTTAGAGACCCAGTCATAGTTAGACAACAGAGGTCAAGGTAGGCAGACTTTGGCTCTTTATTCTATCTTTACTGTCCTCAGAAGAAGCAGTGGAAGATAGGACAAACCTTGACATTTGAGCTCAAAAACCTAGGGTATCTATTTACTTATAAATGTGTGATTTTAGGTATGTCACTTAACTTCACTGGGTCTCTAGCTCTTCTTTTGTAAAATAAGAATGGTAGCTGTCCTTACTTCCAACAACCAAGATGGTTATGAAGTAAAATTAGTATAGAAAATCTGGACTCGAAAGTAGAAAAGTGAGTAGTTATCATTGTTATTATTAGAAGTAAACATCAGATTATTTTCTTGAAGCGAAATAGTATTTTCAATAAGTGTTTGTTGAGCAACTTTTATTAGTAGATGGTTTTTGAACTCAGAGAAATAATGGTGTGAATCTTGATTTCATCATTTATAGCTGAATGACACTGGGGAAATGACACAATATCTCTGGGGCTTTGGCTTCATCTTCTGTTAAGTGAGGAAATAATAGTGACATGGAGCTATAGAGGGTTTAGTGATAATACAGAAATCAAATAATGGGTTTAAAGTCAGTTCTCTTTGCCTCTTACCTAAATGACACTGGTGTGGGCACATAGGACAGTGCCAGTCTTATGAAGAACAGCTATTATGTAAACATGAAAGGAGGTAACACTTCTCCCCAACCAAGCCTCTGAGTATCATTTTCCTTCTGGCACTTACTCCACCTTCCCAGCTAAATGCTAACTGCTTATCCTGCGCCATTGCAACAGAACAAAAAGTGAAACCATAAGGGTGGACCAGCAGACAACAATTAGAGGATTTTTTTTTAAAGTTCGAAATGCTTCCTAAACATTAAAAAGATCTACTGGCCAGGCTGAGAACCTCGATTCCATCAGTAATCGCAGGACATAAGTAGACACTTAACACCCTGTGAAATGGTGAAATGGGCTTGTTGATTCCAACAGATACTATTGTCTCTTTGTTGTGAGATGGTGTGGGAGGAAACTCAGTTATTTTTATTTGAATATCGTCTTCTGTTTTGTTTTCTGTATTTTCAGGCTCTGGAAAGGAAAAAAATTTGCTTTGCTCTCTGACATGTTGATGTAGAGAGTGCACCAGGGCTAGTCCCCAAATTCAATTTCTGAGTTCATTCACATTTACTCCTAATAAACATAGCTAATTCGATTACTTGTGCTTGTTTTTAAATGGCAGGCTAGAGCAATTTGCCTAATTCTAAATTTGATTATTCTTTTTATTTAGAAGCAAATTTGTAGAAAACCTATCACATTAGTGCTCGGGGTGGCATGGGGGGGTGCTGTTAACCATTAATGTGATTAAATCAATTGGCTTTTAGATACTTTTCTTGTAGGTCTTTTTGGCACAGGAAGGCTTGGCCTCACCTTCTTGGAACATCGTCTGTTACGCTGTTCCAGAAACTTTCAGATTATCTTGAGTGCTCTCAGTAAATCTTGTTAGTGTTTATGAAGTATTTAACTCTCTCTTTCTTTTTCCTTTTTAAATTCCCTAACTAGACTCTGCTGGTCCACCTTATGTTTATAAAGTTTAGATTTGGGGTCAGTTGTGACTGCCAAAGAGTAGAAGTTAGCAATTAGTTCCAAGGGAGGGACCAGGTGGAAAAATGAAATTTCTATCAGAATTCTAACAATTTGAAATGGTTGAAAGGTCAGCATATAGAAACTCCCAGCCCTGTAGGTCATGTTAGCTGAGATGGAAAGATTTGAATTGATGCCGACAGTCCTTTTTACCTCCTTTGGATACCCGAGGAGTGTTTGGGATTTTTAAATGCAGCATTTTCTAAAGTATAAGAAACTGTTAAGATAAGAAATAAAGGAGAGCCCTCCCTGGAAGAGTTTTGATTGTTTTTCAATCTTAAAACATCTTAGAAGTAATGGCATAGGAGTTTAAAAATGCCCAAATAGCTCTTTTAAGGATGTGCATGTGTGTGGTTCAGTTTAAGAGTCAAAGTCAATGACCCAAATGGCCAATTCTCACCGCTCTTTCTGTAATTCATTAAAACCTGACAGTGTGATGACAGCCAAGATAAGAATGACCTTGCAAGCAAACTTGTATATATGTTGCCTTTTACCTCTACTTTCACCTATAAAAGAAGCTATTTGTTTACTTGTTCCCAGATCTTTCATTTCTCTGTGCATTTTGTGCTGACAGTAAAAATGTCACTCAGGATGAAAATTCCTCTTGGAAAAGAAATCATAGCTCTGCATTGGCATCTGGGGTAGAAAGACAATAATGATACCACTACTGGTAGTGGAAATAGTTGTGACGGTAGTCAACACAGAGTGCTCGCTACATGCCAAACACCCCTCTGAACAAGAAGTTCAGCTGGTTATGGAGCTGGCTTTGAAGCTTTTCAGATAGTGTAGGCTGGGCTGGGCTGGAGCTATCACTCCAGGCTGAAAGGGAAGAGAAAACAGACAGAAACCACCATAACTGAATGGTAGCAATAGATACACAGGGACCCTGTCCCACTGCTTTATAGATATGGTCGTATTTCATCCTTATAATACCTCTAGGAGGTAAGTACTACAGGTCAGAAACCCCAAATACAATCCTGAAGTCCAGAAAGTTCTGAAACACAAAGAGCTTTTTTGTTCGGTCTGTGGCACACTCACTTGATAATAAAGTCTGACCTGCATTGATGGGAGGCTGGCTTATGACTTTATCTCAGTTGGCGTGAATATGCAAATGTTTCACAGCAGATGTTGTATAATTAGAGGGTGTTTGCACAAACCTCACCGAGACATCAACATAAAATACAATATACAAACTTCATAAACTATCTACCATCTTAAAATTCTGGGATCTGGAATACTTTCGGTCCAAAGACTTCAGAAGGGAATTACGGACCCAATTTATAGATGACAAAATTGAGGCTTTGAGACATTTAGAAAATTTTACAAGGTCAAATAGCTTTTATGTACAGGCTCATTTCCCCCAACAAACCAAGTGAATATTGGTGGGATTTGGGGGCAACTGGTGAGGGTTAAAGTCACATGCAGACAGAACACCTTAACCTCTACTCTAACTGTAACCAAAGGTTGTAACAATGGAACAAAAGAGAACAAGCATAAGCAACTCCAGAGGCATGATTTGTGAAAGCAAGAGGGATTGCAAAGCCTGCTGGAACACTGCAGTAACTGTCCATTCTGGGTTTGGACAGTTTCATCATTACATGAGATCTATTTCCCTGTAACTTATACTCATCTGTCCAGCTTTTAGCATCTGGAGGACAGGGAGAAGGAAAGAGGTGACTTTGAATTACTGAATTTCTTGAAAAAATTTTTTGAAGGGTTAGAAAACCTACACAAAACAGCTCACAAAAGAGCAGGGATGAAGGGATGAGCGGGGGTTGTTAGAAGGATGCAGAGTGATCTAGGCTAACCTAGTTCTGGACTTTCAGAAACTGGAATGTCATTTGTTATTTTTGTCTCCATCGCTTTCTCTGAGCTTTCAGTCTCTTGTCTCTTATCCCTGAACATCTACTTCTTTCTTATTTTTACAGACTGGATTCATCTGACAGGATCCAGCAACACTGGTTTGCCATTAAGCCCACTCTGATCTTCCACTGTCAGATCTTCCACTAGCCAGTTCCACTGTCCCCAGGTACCTGATTACAGTTTCTTTCTTTGTGTTCTTGAGAAAGAAAATCTGAGACATGCAGTCCCTGGCACAATTAGTTGAAGTCAAGAAAGCAGATGACTTTGTAAACATGGCATCCACGTTAGTGTCATTCAGCAGGTGTGTGTTTCTGGTCTACGTGCCAGTGGGAGGGGGCACTTACAAAAGTCAGGGCTAAGCTGTGCTCTAAGCCTACATTTTCTGTATTTCTGTTGGGCATTCTTGGGGGGTTTACCTTCTCTGGCACATTAATTTGTTTTTTCTGGAACCACACAAGATAAATTCACTCATTCTTCTTAATCTTACAGATCTTCAGCTGTCCTAGCCCACTTCGGTGTCCTTTGATTTGGAACATACGATGTCTTTCACATAGCATGTTCTCTATCAGCTGCTTTCCCAGTGCTACAGATACAGTAAATATAAATTTTAAAACTCTTGTTTTAACCTGAAATGGAGCATCTTCAGTTATAACAAAGTATATCTGAGTCTGTGTTCTGGTCATGAAAAGCTTCAGATTCTGCATATGGCTTCTGGACAGATATTGATTCCATATGTAGACCTTAACAGATGATTGTTACAAAATTCTGCATCCATCTTTTTTTCTTAAACAATGAATGCTTCCAATTAATGATGAAAAAATTATAAGGGGACCCTCTTATGATAAGTAAAAATCTCCAAAATCTATTTTATTCTCTCTGGCATAGACTGCATACAGACATCTGTATTAGGACAAAAAGATCATGATAGAAAGACATGCATCCTGCTGTATAGCACCAGGAACTATGTCTAATCACTTGTGATGAATCTATATATGTATGTGTAACCGGGTCACCATGCTGTACAGTTGAAAAATTGACAGAAAACTGTAAACCAGCTATAAAAGAAAAGTAAGAAATAATAATAATAATAAAGAGAAAGACATGGAGCTTGCTTTAACTTGATTGAATGGGTCACAGGTAGGTGCCTGCTATTTGAGGCTTTGCCACTTCCAGGTCATACAAAAAAAGCTTATCTGAAATAGAGAAAAAAATGATTGTTTTGGTGTCATCTTACACCAGTCAGTCTAGAAGTCAATGGATTCTTAAGAACCTAAAAAAAAAAAAATTAAATCATTTAAGTGGCCTTGAAAACCTATCTCAAAGAGCTTGCAATTTGTTACCAGGCATTCTCTTGGCCCTGCTGGTAAGAGCTTCTCTCTCATTCACTTGTTTATCCTCCAAAAGCTTAGTTTGTCATTTAAATCAAAATGATTTAGATGAAGAACTTGATCAGTGAGAATGAATTTACAGGTTTTCTCCTGCACAGAATATCTTATTTTTGAAGGTGGTAAACTTAAAAGTATATTCAGTTCAATAGCTGTGCTTCTCATTTCTCTTTCTAAATGATAGTGCAATGTTATGTCATCTGCTGGTAAATCACCGCAGCATTTCATTCCAGAGGTGACAGAATTTTTAATGGTCCAGAAAATGACACCACATATATCAATCTCAACACATCTCACCTGCACTCACATACAAGGCAGTGTGGACTCTTACTGGTTTTTCTCCCCCTTGTTCCTGATGAGTTTGGAAGGAACTCTTGTTTTGTGTTTCTTGGTCTGGGACCATTGTTGGCTTATCTTAAGGAGCAAAGAGAGGTGAAAGGTCAAAATGACAATAAATATATTTACCTATGCATGTGTGAGACTTGGCAAATTAACTACACTAGGAGTTAGCAGTTTTCCTGGTAATAACGGTTATATTATTGAATTAACGTTGATTGAGGAAAATTATATAAGGCCAGCATATAAGACCAGTACAGATTACGTCTCATACATTGAACATAATTCAATTTAATTTCTAAACAGTTTTGGAGTTAACATGACTACATGGCAGGTGGATCCTGGGATCCAGAAAATTGGCTGACGTTGGCTGACGTCTTCTTGTGCTGAACAACAAAAGCATGCATCCAATGGAAACCATCGTTAATATGATGTTATGTTTGCCTGAAAAACAGCAGGAATCAGGTGTGGGTGCCCTATACATAGTGAGGAGTCTATAAGAAAAAGGATTCCGTAAAAGATGTCCATATTCTATGTTTAAACTTGGCCAAGAAAACATTATGAAACGTTTTAAAAGAGAGAGAGAGAAGTCCAGAGAACATTACTATCTCTTTCCTCAGCTATTCCACATCCACAAATTTCATAAAATCATGTGAAAAAATGATTCCTTGCATGCTTATTCAATTCAAATGGGGAAAAAAGTGGGAAACAACAGATATGTTCAATACTGGGGGGGAGGTTGAAAAAATGAGTTCTAGTACATCTCTCATATGTTATCCCCCAAATCACGATGATGTTAAAAAAATTCAATGATATGACTTAGCAGGTGATGAAAGCAGGTTTGTGGAGTATTGTATTTTAGCAGTTTGGTAGAAACAAGATATATATTCTATAATTTTCATGCAAGTGTGTATGTGTGAGTGGGATTCTAAAGAGATATTTCCTAAAATATTAACAGTGGAAATCTCTGGACTGTGAGACTTTTAGTGATGATCCCCTTCTTTTTGTTTCTGTGTATCTATATTTTCTAGCGTGAGGATGATGCATTACTTGTGTTAATAAGTTAAAAAAATTAAAATCAGGAACAAAGTGATACACGCAGTAAGATCAAACAAAAGAAGGACACAAACCAGCATGTGACATTGTGTACCCCCAGGGAATGGGCAATGCACACTTTTATTTTTTTCATTTTACTAGTTCCTGTTGTCAATGTTCTCCATAATAAATGTGTATCAGCTCAGAAAAAAATTAATAAAGGTGTGGGTAGTCTGTATTCCTCTGCTTTCAGTGACCTAAATTTAGCAACCCATGATAATTATAAAAAATAATAAGGAAGATTAACAGTAAGACCTTATAAGGACTTTGCTTAGAGAATACCAAAGACCACGTGAAGAAACCTTTGAGCACGTGTGTTGGAGCTAAGCTGTCCCTGAAGTCTCAAATTACAAAAGACAGTTTCTTTTTTTTTAATATGATTTTTAACTCCTTGAACAATGGCTCATATACCCACTACTGATTTGGTATCATCTTGGGAGAAGGACTGATAAGAGGTGTGTAAGGTGAGAACTAAAAAGAAAGCAAGTTTTAGCTCTTGACCTTGAGGAGGTTACAATTTGTTGAGGCAAAATTTGACTATAAAAGTGATTAGGGTTTTATGTGTGGTTTATGGAAATTAGTTATGTTGGACAAAATTTGATAGCATTTAAAAGTAACAAATAAACAAAGGCATATACATATAACAAAGACAGGAGCCAGGAAGAGAGGATAATCCTGTGTTACCTTGAGGAAGCTCACAGTACAGCTTAAATCCACTGTAATAGGGTCAATTGACTTTGCTGACTTAACACCCAAAACAATAGGAGATAGAATGCAGTTAGATTCAAACATGGATAATATGCCAAGAATCACCCTAATGTGAATACACTTCTTTCCTCCATAAAACAAACATTTACTGAGCACCAGCTTTTATCACTTTTAATCTGGAGATCTGAGATAATATGCCAGCCCATACCAATACTATACACTCTCTTCACTAACATTTCATTTAAAGAATCAAAAAAAAAATTAATCCTAAAACAATAATGGACTAAATGAAGAACTGAATTCTGGAATAAATTTACTCATACAATAATATTTTATCAAGTGACTACTATGTCCTCTCGTGGTCCTAGGCTCTGGTAGACCAAAGTGTCCAGCCTAGAGCTTACATTCTGGTATGTGTGTATGGCGAGATGCATATGAAAACAAGAATGTGTTTATGGTACATGCTTTCTGTGATAAGTGCAATGGAAGAAGTGAGGTAGGATGAGGAGAAAGAGGGCATGATGGGAGTCAGGAATATGACCGTCTGGAAAGGTGACTTTAAGCAGAGACCTGAAGGAAATGAGGGATGAGGTGATCAGATATTTTAGAGATGAGTATTTTAAGCAGGAAGAACAGCAAGAAAGAGGTCCCTGAAGTGGAAGTGTGCTTCATGGGCTCTAGAAAAGCTGATGTGGCAAGAGTTGAGTGACTAACGGGAAAAAAAAAAAAACAGAAGGAGATGAGGTGGGAGGCAGGGAGTACAGAACCTGGCTTTCAGACTGAATGGGTTGGGAAGCTACTAAGATATTAAGCAGAAGAATAACTTGATCTGATTTGGATTGTAGGAGGCTTTCTCTGGCTGTTATGATGTGGGTAGGCAGTAAAGGGTAAGTTAGGCAAGAATGGAGACAAGGGTAGGGTAGGAAAACTAGTTAGGAGGCTCTTGTAAATATTTGGAAAAGAGATGGTGTCAACTGCCTAGATTATGGCAGTAGCAGTGAGGGTGGTGAGAAGAAGTTAGAATCTGGATACCTTTGTCAAAATTTGCCAGTGCGTGAGGGGTGTTAGAAAAAGTCAAGGATGACTATCAAGGGCTTAGTCCAAGCAACTGAAAATTGGGAACTTCCATGTATTAAGATGGGTTAGGGATAAAGAAATTTTGTGTGACTTTTAAAAATGAAACTAAAGACTTCATTGCCAGCATGTGGCAAGACCCACCGGGGTTCTCTCCGAAGTACATGTTCAATGTTGCTATTTTTAGACTCTGGTAAGAGGGGTGTTGCACAAGGCTCTCTGGTATTCCTTCAGCTCCACCCCTTCCCATGGGGTGAGGAGCCCGTGAGGCCAAGGGGATATGCCCATCCAGAGCCTACCCTTCTTCTAGAACATTCTACAGGCAACCAGAACTCCAAAATTCCCTGCCCAGTGGCCCTCAGGCTCACTTTTGGGGCTGATGTGGGATTATTTCCAGGATCCATCCTGATACAGACCACACCTCTGTAAGTGCCTTCCTAAAATACTGGTTCATGCTTGCAAGGTGTTTGGATGGAGCTGAGGTCTCCACACAAGTAGCCATGAGTCCCTCAAGGAGTAACCAGAGCCTGGGATAAAAAAAAAAAAAAAAAAAAAAAGGTGTGGGGGGGAAATCAGGCTAAAAGCCAGAGGCTGAAACAGAGCTTTGTTCTCCTTGCCCTGCCAGCTCAGAACCCAGAGGAGTCAGCCTTCCAGATTACAAAGGTATATTTGTCAAGGTAGGAGACAGAACTGATAATCTTAACAGTCTGTGAGCTTGATTTCAATAAATTTCAATATTTTATGCATATGCATGTCACTAGGTAGGTGCAGGGATCTTACAGATAGGATTAAATAAGGACCTTGGTTTAAAGGTGGCCATGGACCGGTCCTCTGTCTCTCCAGACATCGTTAAGCCTCCTGTTTTGGGAAGCACCCTGAGTACGCTTATCCCACTGTATGAAAATGGCCTGACTTGCTTCTCTGGTTCTCTTACCAGCCTGTGAGCTCCCTAAGGGCAGGAAGAAAGATTAAGCCCTCCCTAGCTCTGTGGAATCTAACAGAATGACAAGCTGCTAGGTAATGTTTGTAGGGAAAAGAAAGGGAAGAAGGAAGGAAAGAAATGATCTGATTATCAAAGACCTAGTAGAATAGAATAGAAATCATTGCATCACCCATAACTGGAGGGACATGTTCCAGGTGAAGTCTATGAAGAGCTAAGGCAGTTCAGTGGGCCTTTAATACTTCCTGATTGTGTGGGTCAGTGGCCAGAGCATACGGCTGACCTTGGATGAGCCATGCAACCTACCTGCTCTGGTCCTCCATCTGTAAAATGGGGCTAATCATACCTCACAGGGGTGTCAAGAGGATACATGAGATAATGTATGCAAAAAAACTCTTTCACTTTTTCAGAAGAAAGACACTATATAAACCTAAGGTATTATTATCACTCATTTTAACTTTGGAATAGCATCACCCTGTCATTTTTGATCCCATAATTACAATACATCAGGTAAGCACAGATTTTAAAATCAAGGGAGCACTGTACAATGAAGGGAGACATGAAAACTTTGTCACACGAGAACAGCCCTGACAACTTCAAAAGTGCCTTAGGGCTGCATCTATTTCCATATTAATGCAATCCACATACATCATTAAAGAGAGATGCAAACGTGTAGTATTGGCTAGACTGTGCTTCTTATTTGACAGATACACAAAAATCATCTGTTCTGGCTTTGTGGGACTAAATAACCACTCATTCTTGAGACAAGGGAGTGAAAGTGCTTTTTGTTTGAAGCTGTAGAACACCCCGGCTCAGCAGGGACAATCAGAGATCCAGATTCCAAAGTAAAATTTAAAATCTAGAAATATTTAGTGTCCTTTTAAATTTGATAGCCATGCAATCAGTCTGGTTTCAGAGTTCTTTGACAGTGGCAATTCTTAGAAGCTGCAAGCGCTAAGTATTGCAATTTTGATATCTTTTTCTAAAGAAAAATATTTGAGAAAGTTTTAGCCAAGAATATTTCCTTTATTTGCCTTTGACCCTTCAAGAGCCCATGTATTTCTGTTAAATGGGATAAAAGCAAAAGCACCAGTGTAACAATCGAGAGATCTTCGCTTTACACTGAGTGGCCTCAGCCTTCACTTCCTGTTACGTGAAAAGCCTGATGGAACCACAGTCCTGTGGTCCTCTGGCTCTGTCCACAAAAAAGGATAATACCCTGTTTAAGACATATAGGTAGGTAGTCTAGGAATCAGAAGAAAAGCATCGTTTCCAGCTGCCTTTCAGTGCTTCTGTGCACCATTCATACTCAGCCACTTCTTTTGTGTGTCCCAAGTTAGTCTTGGAATCAGCACAAATTTAAGAAAAGATATCGGAGAAAATTTCAGTTGCTTCTCTCTCTAGTGGAAAATGCTGGAGTGTTATGCAGCTTTAATTAACAGTGAGAGGTCACTGTTTTGGCTGAAGATCAAGGTATAACCCATGAGGTACAATTTTGGCATTTGTTGCAGAGATTGCACGGTGATGCCATCCCTAATGACACTGTTCCTTAGGCAAGACAGTGATGCTGAACTGAAGTGGACATGGGCAGTGAGATGAGGGCTCATCTTAGAAATCAGCATCTTCATAAGGACTCTCACCTGTAAAAGACTATGTTCCACTCTGTGAATCAAGCCCAAGATGCTACTTGGTCCCTTCTCTAGCTCTCTCTCCCTCTCTTCCTCTCTTTCTTCCGCCCTCTCTCTCTCCGCCCACTCCGAGCACTTTGGGTCAGAGGACAAATGATTTTGGGGACAGATGTTTCCTTTGGCTCAATTGATGGGAAAAATTATTCCACAGTGGCTCTGCTGAAAACGCATATAGTACAGAGAGCAAGGGGTTCTATCCCCCGATTTCCCCCCTAACTTTCCTGTTGATACAAAATTCAGCAACATTTAACTAGTTTTGTCTTTTAAAGGAAGGATAATGGGTCTGTTGATACTAATTTGGACTTTTTTTAAAATTAACGACTCCAGAGATAGCTCTTGATTAGAAAATGAAATTTGTAAAAGAAAAGACTCTTACTTCTACCCCACGTGGGAAGATCAGGGTAAAACAGTCTGATGCTCCAGCTGAGGTATTCTCCACTGATCCAGATATGAGATCCATTAAACTCATTCTGTGCCAGACATGGTAAAAGGAATAATCATGGCACATTACCATGAATTTTTTCACCAATTTCTTACAATCTTGTGCTGTAGCCTTAGTGATAGGTGAGAAAGCTTAGGTGAGGAGACAGTAAATGGCACAGATGGGATTAGAAACTAGGACTTATGATGCCAATTTTAAGATTCTGTTTCCACCATCCACATGATATCCAGAGCGAATTACAATTCATTTGGGGGAATAGCTCCACTTAAAAATAAATCTTTCCCAGCAAATGGAGATCAGACTGGAAATGTTGGTAAGGAGGGGAAGAGCCTTAAGTCATAAATGAAACCCTAATATAGCTCAGTGGCCTTGAGACCAGTCTCCGTCCATTTGATGTATCTATCACCTAGGACAACACACATCTATCTCAGAGGTCTTGATAAAGACTCTAAATCTTTATATTTGGTTTTCTTGAGAGAGCTGTGCATGAGTTTAAATAGCACATTACATAGTGAAACATCCTCAAATTCCCAAAGACACATCCTTTTGCCAAGAAACTCCATGGTAGCTGTTCTGCCTCCCACATTTCCCTTTTTGCATGTGTTTATCTCAGTTTCTCTATGTGTTCATTTCTCTCTGCTCATCTTTCTCTTTCTTCCCCCTGATACCACCACCGTGCCAGTTGCCCCTTCTCCTTTCCCACGCAGCCATTCCACTCCTGTAACGCAGTCCAAATCATGATCCCCAACTTCATGTAAAGCCCCCAGGGTAGTCTTGTGACAGCTATTAATCTTGGGGAGAATAGGCGCTGGAATTTTAGTGAATAAAACTCTCCATCTCATTATTAGGTTAATAAGCTCCTAGAGCATGTTCAGATCCCATGAAATATTAACGACATGCCACAGAAGTTGTAGGCTGAGGGTATGTTATGCTTAGAGCAGTAGGAGCCTTTGCCAATTAAACATCAATCAGAAATTAAAACGAAGCATTTTCCAAATGCATACTAAAAATCCGTGGAAAAATATTTGATTTCTAAGTGTCTGAAACAGGAAGCAAATTTTGGAGAGAACATGCGTTGCCACTTAAGAAAAAGACAGATATCAAACTAAACATACATGTAAGCCTCCTCTTAGGAAATAAATGGTATGTATTGGTTATAGAGAACCAAACAGAAAATCAAATTGGAAGTCCAGTAATAAGCTGTATGCTTAACATTTAGTGAAGGTATTTCTTGGCAGTAGGTAATCTAAATAGCACTAACCCTCCAGATCTTGCTAGAATCCAGCATCTTCCACGAGCAGAGTGCTAAAGCAAGCCTTTCACCAAAGCTTTCAAAACAATAGAGTTTTGAATATAAAAACCACAGCTCTTCTGACAGAAGTTCTAATTTTGTGTTCCTCAAAAATCAATGTGGATTTAACATTTATACCTTAGTGTCCTGCGAAGACCTCTTACATTAAAAATAGCAACCCTGGGCTTTAGAGAGACCACAGGAAAATTCCTCTCTTTCCTGTGGGGCTTTTTTTTTTTTTTTTCGGTTTTTACTGTAAGACACTTGATTGCTACAGTGTTTCCACTTGAGGAGGGATAACTCCCTGGTCCAAGTAGAACAAGACAGAAGCTGAAGCTTTCTGGCAGATTCAAAGCTGTGCACTTCAGTGTTCCAGCTTCAAGCATCACTTTGCCCAAACACGCCCTCCATAGCCAGGTGTCCTACCTACTCACAAATTCCTTTTTCTTTTCTTTCTTTTCTTTTTTTTTCTTTTTTTTTTGCCATACCTACAGCATGCAGAAGTTCCTTGGCCAGAGATTGAACCTATGGCCATTAATCTACTACACCACCGGGGAATGTGGAAAGGTTCCTGAAATAACCCCCCAAAGGACTTTCACGGCCAAGGTGGTCAAAATTCATACTTCTTTCATATTTTGGAGGGAAGAGTATGAAAACTTATAACTATCTAGTCTGTACTTTGGGGAAGATCCAAGATTGTCAGCTATTAAATCTTTTTTCTTATGTAGACTTTAGAAAATGAATGATGGAGGTCCAGAGGAGTTTCGAGAAGAGAGGACAATAAATCACAGGAGATCAAGTGTATTAATAAGCCAGTAGCCTAGCAAAGGCATCCACCAAGGATCAGGTCTGGGCTCTGGATCCCTAGGTCAGGGAATAACAGACATGACACTGTAAACTCCTCATGTCAGGAACTATAGCTCATAGGCTGACTCCACAATCATCTTGAACTTCCTTTTCATTTGCTTGCAACCAGGTATACCCATGGGACACAGTGCTAGGCAATGAAATATCAGCAGACGTCTCAAGGGCAGAGCAGGAAGGTCTGGATGATTTCTCTTTCTTTCTTTGTGAAAGACACCCATGTAACTTGCATTTGCCTTTCGTCTCTGCCTTGAATGCAGATTCTGTGCCTGGAGACACAGCAACTATCTAGAGACCATGAGGGAGCGTCTAAGACAATGGCAGACACATCAGCTCTGACATCATCGAGTCACTGAACCAATATCAGCAGCTGCCTCCTTTCAGGTACTTTATCAGGTAATAATGAAAAGACCCTCTTTTCATTACAGGTAAAAAAAATTGTAACAGTGTGTGATGATGGATGTTAACTTATTGGGGTAATCATTTTAAGATATATGCATCATATCATTATGCAGTACACCTAAATCTATCACGGTGTTCTATGTCAATTATATCTCAATAAAATACAAATTATATATTTTTTAAGGAAGGAAAATAATTCTTATCTATCTGATCTACTCTATGATGGCTTTCTATTTCTTGATCTAAACTCATTTCTATAATGGATACAGTGCCCTGCCTAGTGCTTAGCAAAATACCTTACAATCAGTAAATTGAAGTGAAAACATAAGACCAGCTTACTACACTCATTCTAAAACCTGCTACTCCAACACCAGTTGGCTTCCTGAATTTTAGAACCAGGTACCACACTGCTCATAGCACCTCAAGCTCTTTTCATACCAAAGAGAACCCTTTTCATTCTTTAATCTGTTCCTTTGAGTTTGGCATCACAGTCCCTCAACTGTTGAAGTTAGAATGCAGGTACCATCCTCAGCTGTACTCTGTTGGGCTTAAATGGAGTATCAAAGTCTTCATCAGAGATCAAAACTTTTCCAGAGTATTATCTTTTTAAATTGGGAGACTAATCACATAATAAACTGAGAAAAAAAATCCACAGTGACAGATTCTCTCATATCCCAGACTCGAGAACAAAAAGGAGACAGTAAGGAGAAGAGATGGGTCCAAAGAGTGCCTTCTTGTTCATCCTGGGGCCATCACCTACTTGGCTTAGTTCGAGGAATCCCTTGGGGGGGAGGGGCGCAGAGGAGGGTCAAGCACCCAGATTTGTCAAAAAGGCAGGAACATGGTGGGATACCTTTTCTCAAGAAGAATCTCTGTGAGGACCAAATATTAAAGATACGTTGCTGTGTTTTGTTTTGTTCTTCCCAAATCACACAGATTAATTCTACCCACAGAGGGCATTAATATAGGTCCCTCCCTTCATGACCCCAGCAAAAGTTAGACTCTTTAGTTGGCAGTGGTTGAGACCCAGCTCCAACAGCATATAAGGAGAATCTAAGAGAACATAGAGAATTCTCCGGAGAATATACGGAGTTGAGTTGGTTAGCCTCAACCGCTCATTATAAAGGCGGGAGCCGAGCTGTCTCTAGGGCTGACTGGAACCTGGATTCAAAAGACCGCTTCACACCATGGCCCTGGGCCACCAGCTTCTCAGCTCAAGCCTGGAGAGGAAAGAAAGGCTCTCACCCCACCTCAGCTCAAACAAATCCCAAGAAGGAGGCAGCAGGAGTTTTCTCGAGTCCTTGAGGGCAACCTTTGCACTCATAAAGGATGGTTTGCAACTACTTGGTTTCTAAGATATTCAATATACTGAAGTAATGAAGTAACCTTTTTTTCTTTGAGCTTTTAAGTCAAACTAAAAATCTTATTATTCTATCTATAAATCTAATAAATTTTAAGGGGTACTTTACAATTTTGGCAGTTAAATTCTCTTAAACCGTCTAAGCTGCATTTATGAATGTGATATATACAATTTTCTTTTTAAGTACTTCAAATATTTGACTTACAAGCAAAACTTTCCCAAGTACCTAAGCAGTTCTTATACATCTAATAAATTAAATGTTTAAATATCATGACCCTAAAGTTCTCTTAAATCTTTCAGTGCAGTTTATAAACCCAGCCAACGTCTCTTGGACTTTCAACTTTAAAGTGTTAGTCCGAAATCAACCACTTAATTAGATGTTTAAACTAGAATCACATGAGTAATTACAAGGTTGAATATGCCAGAGTCTTTTAAACATTACAAACACTTTACAGATACAGATTGTCTTAATTTCAATAGAGAAATGTTAAAAGTATGGATTTTGTTTACCTCATCCTATCCATAGGTAATTCTGAAAACTTGCAAGGTTGGAAAATACTTACCTGATAAGGTAACAGTTTTTTTTTTTTTTAAGTTTTAAGACTTACTGGTTAAAAATATATGAACCAATATCAAATATAGATGAATAGAGGTAGACAGGACTTGATCATGCTGTAACTTTAAAAGAGACTCGTTGACTTTTGTAACCATGTGACACATTTATCAACTCTTTCTGGAACTATAACTATGAGATGTGATAGTAATTTAACATCTATCCACATGTGGGTGAAATATATTGTAAAAGTTTACAAGAAGGTGGAGTAGGAACTGACAATATTGATCATGTAAAATATACTTGCATTGACTTTGCATTTTACATGGAGGAAACACTATTCTAATTCCCAGCCAATCAGAGTTGCTTTCTTACTGTTTGGTATTTCTCATTAATGAGAGATTTAGATCTACAATGAGCTCTTGAGAGTTTGGACTTGAGAAGCTTTACTGTACAATAGAAATCGGCACAACATTGTAAATCAGCGACACATTCTCAGGGGATGCTGAGCCTAGGTCCCACAAATGGGATCCACTTGGCTAAATAGAGTCTTCTGGGGAGAGCTGAATGCTTACCTAATTTGTAAATTCCTTCACCTATTCTCACCAGACTTGAGTCCAGGGTTTCCAGGTTGTTTCATCCCTTGATTGGATTCAGCCAGTCTGTTTGGGGTTTAATCCCCATTCTGCCTGCCGATTGGCTACAGCTAGGAAGGCCATTTAACAGCAGGAAAAATGAAAGTTCTGGCTAGTTTTGTCACATGTTCACCAACTGGGCCAATCGAGCTGAACATCTGTTTGTGTGCCTTTTGTTTTTGAGTCCACAGAGAGGGTAGGGTAAGAGGAGAGAAGTAGTGAAGTCACTGCTTACAGAACCCCCAGCAGCTCCTGAAATGGTTGGCCCTCCACCCACCCCACACACTCATTTCCCAAAGTGTCTTCCACTCTGCATTCAGTGTGACTTTTCTCAGATGTAAATCCAACTGTGCATGCTCCTCTCTAAAGCCCTCCCACGGGCCCACTTGTGGATCACGCCCAAGAGCCATCAATGGTACCCAAAGCCTCTGCTGACATGGCTACCCAGCCTCTTTTCAATCTCATCCCCTGCCATTTTTTCTGCCACGTCTTATCTTTTGAGCCTTCTGATAGGTCCAGTTTATTGTAGTATCTGGAATTTATTGACATATGGGACTCTACATATATTATGACATTTTACACCTTTCTTCATATATCCCAGTCCCTCTGCTTACAAAACATAGCTTTTCCTGCCTAGTGCTCCTAAACTGCTGTTCACCTTTCAGGGCTCCTTCCCTCATCACCCCTCTCCCTTGAACTCGTGCCATCTTCAGGGGCCCCACAGCATCTTTGTGCACCATCGTAGCACTCATCACAGCACTGACAATTATTTGTCATCATATCAACTTGCTAATTAGATCATCCGTTTCTCGAACACAGGGGTATATCTAATCTTTCTTTGTATCCCTGGCAACTTCCACAATACTTGGCATATAGGTGATCCCAATCAAGACTTCCACCAAGAAGCCTCTGGAACTAATATGACTGTGAAATGTGAGAATAATTAATATATGTTAGAGTACACAATGAAAGTTCATGACTGTGTGTATGTGAGAGAGAGGAGAGAATTTAGGAACCTTAGTTTAATCAGTGAATGACCAGAGAACCAGCAGAAATCCTTCAAGGACTTGAGAATTTAAAATTCTTAAAGGCACAGGCAAGGCGTGTGTGTGAACTCTTCAAAGCTTTTAAGATTCTATCTAAATAATAATTAAAAACAATACTTTCATTGTGCTTACTATGTGCCAGGCATTAAACAGCCTATATTAGTTGATTTACTTCTGACCAAAATCCTATCACATAAGTACTGGTATTTTCCTCCTTTTTTATGAATTAAAGTGTAGTTGATTTACAATGTTGTGCTGATATCTATTATATAGTAAATTGACTCAGTCATATACACACACACACATATGCACACATATGTATACACACACACACACACATATATAAATATATATATATTTACACACACACACACACATTCCCTTCCTTATCTGTCATAACGGTCTATCCCAAGAGACTGGATATAGTTCCCTGTGCTGTACATAGCATCCATTGCTTATCCATTCTAAATGTGATAGTTTGCATATACTAACTCCAAACTCCCAGTCCAACCCACTCCCTCTGTCCTCACCCTTGGCAGCCGTAAGTCTGTTCTTGATGTCTTTGAGTCTGTTTCTGTTCTGTAGATAGGTTCATTTGTGTCCTATTTTAGATTCCACATAGAAGTGATATCATATGGCATTTGTCTCTCTGATTTAACTCAGTATGAGAATCTCTAATTGCATCCACATTGCTGCAAATGGCATTTTTTCATTCCTTTTTATGGCTGATAGGATATGTTTCCTCCAAGGAACAGAGAGGTAGCATAACTTACTTGTGCCTCTAAATATATGCAGCCTACTTGTTTGAACACTCAGGTAAAAACAAACCGAGAAATGAAGGACAAAGGAGAAAGAATGAATCATGAATACAGGAAAAAAAGTGCTTCTAAGGGATAAGACTCTCATTAGGGTATTTAGTAATATTATCTGTTGTCTTTGATCTTATCTGAATGAAGTTAGTTCTGTAAGAGTACCCACCCTGTTGTAAATGACTGAGGACCAGATCTTAATATCTGATAAGACTCATTCAAAACAGCCCACGTATGGTAGCTGTCCTCTAAAGGATTTGCCAAAAGCATAATTAGCAATCCCAACTACTCTCACCTAAACAGGAGAATTTATATTAGCTTCAACTAAATTACTAGTTCGGATGGAACACTATTACAGCAGCAAAGACCAACTTTCAGCCTGTGGTGTGCTTGGCTGAGAATCAGGATCTCACTTATGCTGCTGTGCCATCGCTACACTGTCATTAAGCATCCTGCATCTCTCCACCAGGGTCAAGCTAAGATGGAATGTCAGAGAGTGAATGGATCCATGTTTTCCGACTCTAGGAACTCCTATTTCTTTGTTCGAGTTGGTTGTGTAGTTCCTGCAGAACCGAGAGGCTGTCATTCCAACTGATCACTCTTTCAGTGGTCAGTCCAAGCTTGCGACATGATTGTTAGCAAGGCAGGCACAGTAAAGTCACTTTTGGCTGGACTTCTGGGATCAGGACTCTCTGAGATGGGTATCTACATTTGTGAAATCAGTTGGCACCAGGAACTGACACGTGAGGCAGGGAATAAAGATTTTAGAAAATGAAGAGTGAGCTTGGGGAACAATGCCTTCCTGTATTAATTATGTGCTGGCCCTTGTCCCCATTGTCTCTTTAGTTTGAGAAACAAGGCCATTTCCCTGGTTACAAATGCAGGGTGCATATGCCTCCGTGGGTTGTTAGGATGATGAATGCTGTGTGTGTGTGTGTGTGTGTGTGTGTTGTTTGAAAGAGGTTGTACAATTTCCATAATTAATAAATACTATAAACTGGTAATTGGGCTATTATATTTATGAGTCGTTTCCTTTCTTGATCTTGGACAGATTCCTTTATGGGTCTTAACTGTTGGTCCTCTTTGAAATCATGTTGCTTGTAAAACTTACTAAGTGACCTTGGGCAAGTATCTTACATTCTTTAGTCCCTTAGCTACTTCGTGCATAAAATAAAGGGTTTGCTGCAGATCATCCTGGTGATCTCTTCTAGCTTCACAGTTCTACAATTTAAGGCGATCAATAAATACTCACTGATGTGTTAGAAATGTCTTCCATTTGCAATGCATTCAACATCCAAGAACTGATTTGTTTAGAAATAACGCTCTCCAGTGGAAGAAAGAACCATTGTGTCATACTCTGTGATTGGTTGCTAGCTGATTTGTCTCTCTGGCTGGGACTTAACACCGAATCAGCTGGCAATGGAGGCATCATGTAAAAAGGTAACTCGTCTGTTAAAGGAAGAACTACAGGTGCAGATGATGGGTCTCCCCAGTGTCTCCAGTCAGTGCATGTTCATTCCCCCAGAGCAGGTAACATGTTCACTGCACAGTCTACGGTTGGATCGCTCCCCAAGGCTTCCTCTGGAGTGAGCAAGTGTCCTTCTAGAATTCCGTCCTCTTCTATCTTTTGAAATTTAATTAAATATTTATTAAGCTCATAATATTTCAAAAGCCAAATATAAACTGGTAAGTTGTGGATTTTCTTTTCTTTTCTTTTTTTTTAGGGCTGCACTGGTGGCACATGCAATTTCCCAGACTAGGGATCAAATCACAGCTGCAGCTGCTGGCCACAGCCACAGCAATGCCAGATCCAAGCCGAATCTGCAACCTATACCAGAGTTCATAGCAATGCCAGATCCTTAACTCACTGAGCCGAGGTCAGGGATCAAAGCTGCATCCTCATGGATACTAGTTGGTTTCATTACCACTGAGCCTTAACAGGAACTCCAGTAAAATGGTAACTTGTGTATAAAAAAAAAAAAAAACCGTTGTCTTATTTTAAATAATAAAATTAATAGTATACTCAGGGCAAAACATTTCAACAATACAGAGATAAGGCAGAATCCTTATCCAAATCCCTCTTCCTCACTCCTTACCTCCCAACACCACTTCCAGGAGAAATCTCTATTAACAATTTCTGGTATATTCTTCATAGAGACAAAAGCATAACATTTCATGAAGGATAGATCCATCCTCTCCTTTGGACCTCTGATTAAATCAGAGTCAAAGTTGACTCTCTGATCACCAATGACCTTCAGCAAAACCTGTGATGGCTTACAAATGGTCCCATAATGTGCTAGCCTATTTCTTGGCCATTGTGCTGTGATTTCTTTGCCTTATTAGCAAAGTGATTCTGATTCTCAGAGATTCTGATTCCAGGCACAGAAACGAAGCACACAAGCATTCTTCTGGAGCACAAGCTACTGCTTTCGCGAGTCTGGCTGCCCTCTCTGCTCTGGACTTCGGCTTCTTTATACACTTCTCACGGCTCTGACACCTCTGTTCAATACAGCTTGTCATTCTTGGCTAATAAAATTGGTCCTATGCCAAGTCAACCATTCTCTCAAATCCTGGGTGTCCCATCTCATCATGTCTTCCTTTTATCACTGAATAAAATGCAGTAATGTTTGACCAATTTTGTGTGTATTTCTTTGCTCTGTCCTACAAATACAATATAAGAATGGGCCATTTTCTCACCTACGATTTTGTTCCTTCTCATTTTCCTACAGCAAAGGAAGCTTCTAAAAAGAGATTTTTTTTTTTTTGGAGATGTGTTGCTTTTTATTCTCTTTGAATATATTCAATCACTAAGAGAAGAATTCTTATTCGTTATTAACCCATAAATTTGCTTAAGAACCTCATCTTCCACTGGGACACCCTGCCTCTTATTAGGAGTATTTCATTTGCTTTAAAAACTAGATGTTCAGCTTCTCACTCTGCTTCCTCCATTACCCTGGGACCCAGGAAATCTGTATTGTTTAGTCTCTTTTGTCAGATTGCCATTGTATCTTTAAAACTAGATTTGAATATATATAAATGCATAAAATGTTTTTCAATGTATGAAATGTATACAGTTTTTAATGTTTTTTGATATTGCTTCATTTAGTGCAGGTTCTTTGTTTTTTCTTTTTCTCAGTTCCCTCTTCTCCATTCTGCCCCCCATTATTCCCGCTGCATCATTCCCTTCCACTCAGTTTCTGTATTGTATTGTAACCACATCGTATAGATACTTCTATAGTGTTCCATGTTTACGTATTTATACAAATATGAATATACATACACAAATATGCAGAAGTAGAGATTGTACCAGCCAAAATCTCAACAGGAAACAGCTGGCAACTTTCAATTAAGATCATTCCAAGACAACCTAATAATGGGATTATTTATAAAAGTACAAACAGAGTGACAAAAACTAGAAGGAGTGGAGCTGTACCACAGGGTTAATACCCTGAGACTAAAGAGAGGGAGGAAGGAGTTGCCAGAAGTCATAAATAAAAGACTATCCTGAGAGAAGCTCTGATATACAGAGACTCAGACATTTCTGACTTCCCTTTCCTACCCACACTGCTGATTGGCTGAGCCTGATAGGAAGTCATCAGTTTCCCTGAAACTGATGTTCTGGTCTATAAAGGTCAGCCTTTCAGGATGCAGATCAGAGTGGAAAGGGTCAAGAGTTGATGTGCAGTGGAGAAATGAAGACTCCAGTATAGGGCTGTCTTTGCTACCTGTTTTCTTAAAATCAGATTATATTATTCACACTTCGCTACATCCACTTTTCTCCATAAAGCTTGGCAGATAGCCTTTCAAATGAACTAGCACTGATTCCATTTATACTTTTTGATGGCTGCATAAGAATCCATGGTGTGGAAAGTTCCAAATATATACAATTTTTTTGCTGTTTTGAACAATGTTAGAATATACTGTAATTACGCATATTTGTATGTATATATGCATGTTGTGTATGCATGTGTATATATAGAGAAAGAGTTTTCCACAGGCTGTAACTTTTCACATTAACAAAGTATGTGAATCCTCTTTTCTTCTCGCCCACTCTAGAAGTGTTAGTCTTTTTAATTCTTGCTAGTTGGAAGGTAAAGCAATACTTCAATTTATTTTAGTTAATACGTTCCTAATACCCACAGAACTTGAGTATATTTTCCTATATTTGTTGGCTATTTGGGGGTTTTCTAACCCACAGTCTTTTTAGGATTGTGCTTCTCTTTCTGTTATTTGTGCTTAGCTGGCCATGTCTGTCTCCACCTCTGTTCACTTCTGTAGCAGACAAATATTCCCAGTGACAACGCTCTTACTTGTCTATGCACTTTGCTTTCTGCCTGTTGATATTGGCCTTCTCTCTGGTGTTGTTGTGAGGACTGACTTTTCAGTTGGAGTCCAACCAAAAAACATTGCCCTTCCTTTCAGCATCGTTAGGGATGACCGTGGAGGCAGTGGCTCTGAGGTATTACTTACTTCTAGCCACTTCTCTTACTGGTGCCTTGTAGGCTGTGATGTGACTCCAGCAGCACTTAACGTGTTCATTTGAAATGAACCCTATAGAAAAGAAGGGGACTAATACTATGAGACTACCCATTGTGCCAACTCCTGTGCTTCTGCCACCTCACTTATCTCACCCCAAACCTTCAAAGGATCAAAGCATAACAAACACTAATATGGATCTGAATAAGCTGAAGATCTTGTTAAAATGCAAATTCCAAATCGGTAGGCCAGGGTGGGAGGGTCTGAGAGTCTGCATATCTCTTCAAATTCCAAATCAGCTGCTAGAGGTGCAGAGGCTGCGGATCCAGTGATGCCCACTTAGAGCAGCCAGAAAGTAGATGACAGAGGAAGATTGAGCAGATGAAGCCACATACAAGCAGACTAAGTTGCCATATAGCTAGTAAGTAGAAAGCAACAGTCAATGGCATTCTATCTGAGACCAGAGCTTCTGGAATCAAGCTGACCCATGTGCTTGTTTTCCATTCCCCAGAATCAGAACCCTGTGTGGATGACATCAGTTTACTTGTCTTTCTTCCAGCAGATTCAAGGCAGAGGCTGATTTGCTCATCTCTATGTCACTGGTCTTGCCCACTGCCTGGCACAGCAATATTTGCCAAACGATGAGAGACAGGGTTGCAGAGCTAAGCAATAATGTGTGGGACCTGGGATAGACACACAACTTTCAAACTCAACTGTGCACAGGAGAGGCAGCAGGAAAGAAGCTTCTAGCACTTGGGCCCAGAGCAGAAGATTCCTGAGCTGCAGCAGTCCCTCTGCGGAGCCCCACTTTGCTATGGGGAACTCTCCTATCTGCCTCCCAGCTCAGGAAATCATTGAGGAACTGAGCCCTTGAGGTAGTTTATAGTCGATAACTGGAAGCAGAGGCACTGTTTGTCCTCCTGGGAGTAAAAGTAGGCAAGACAAGGGGAAGTGTTGTCTGGAAGAGCATCAGTTGGGAAGCTTTCTGTGCCTCTGAGCACCTCTGAGTACAGACTGAATAAAGCAGACTGAACCTTCATGGAACTGGCTTCATGAAGGTCACAGAGAAACATTTATAGCAAAGGCAAGAACAGGATAACAAAATAATAAGAACCATTTACATGACCAGGTCAGGTCTTTGTGAGGACACATTAGCTCATTATATTTAGTCTTCACTGACTGTGGGGAGTTCCTGTTATGGCTCAGCAGCAATAAACCCAACCCTACTAGTATCCATGCAGATGCGTGTTCTATTTTTGGCCTCGCTCAGTGGGTTAAGGATCTAGCGTTGCTGTGAGCTGTGGTGTAGGTCAAAGATGTGGCTCGGATCCCTCGTTGCTGTGGCTGTGGCTGTGGCTGTGGCCAGCAGCTGTAGCTCCAACTTGACCCCTAGCCTGGGAACTTTCATATGCCAAAGATGGGGCTCTAAAATGCCAAAAAAAAAAAAAAAAAGAAAGAAAAAGAAAGAAAGAAAGAAAAAAAATCTTGACCATTTCTCTATGGCAGTGGACACTTTCCTCAGTTTGAAGATGAGAACACTGAAGCGCAAAAACGTTAGATAATTTCATGAAGTCACATGGCAAGTGAGGCCAGAACCGGGACATTAGGGTCAATCCGATTTATTTTTGTTTTCATGCAACAAGAATTAATTTGGTGCCTGCTCTGGGCTTAGTAACACACTGGGTGTGTAAAGCATCTTTCCTCTGCTATATTTAGCTAGCTATTCTCTTTTTTCTCTTATTTTTGAATGAATCAAGGTTAAGTATCTTAGGTTGGTTCTATCTACATATTGAAATTAAAAAGAGAGAAAAAGAGAGACTAACATCTCATATTCCCTGACCGCTTTTTCCCTGAGTGAAAAACAACATATTGTCAATTTGGTTTTTATACAGTTGCCTCATTTGAACCAACTTATGTGGATAAAACTAGAATTGCCAATTCTTTCACAAAGAAGGGGACACAATAACTTCTATGTGTGTCGGACCTGGGGTACATTGGTGTGGGTGTGGGTGTACGTGTGTTTGAGAACCTTCTAGGGGCTTTGACAAACTTTATTAGGGTATAAAAGGACACTTACTGAATAAGTGAAAAGATTTCTGTGGTTTTCGACATTTGTGCCAGAGCTTGAACGTGTGCACTTCCTTGCTGCTGTGTGGGAACACATGCCCACTCTCTCTAGGACTGTGCCAAGCTAAGTTATCAATTAGCTACCCTCTCCTGGAGCTCCTTCAGGGCAGGTTGCAAGGAGGGGTAAACTATTCACTTCCAGTGACAGGAAGCTTAAATTGCAATGCCAAAGCCCGGTGAGAAATTTGCAAACTGAAATCCCTGAGAACAATCACTTTGGCTGAGTCCAGCTGGGAGGTAGGAGAAAGAGTTGAAAAATCAGCCTTATGGATCCTTAACAGCCTTCTCCTACTTTGTAAGCTGCAAGCCCAGCCGCTGAAGGAGTGGACTTCTCTGAGGCCACTCCCGCTTTCTTCCCTTATCTTTCCCCAACATGGCCGGTAACCTCGGCGACAGGGAGGCCCTGTGGGAGGAACAATGCCAGCTGGGTGTTTCTTTCTGTCACTATGTTCCACTGGGTGGCAAAAAGCTTTACAATCAATATAGTCGGAGACATGAAGTCAATGCAAACTGAAGGCAGCTCACGGGGAGAGATGGCACTGCTTGTGACTCAGAAAGACCCGTGAATCTGTCCAGGAATCACCCAGCTGAGAAAACAATCTGACTTTAAAAGTCCCTGATAAATTCTTTCCACTTAATCTTTATTTAAGGAACAATGTTAATTAGCTGTGACTATCTCATATAATTATCTTAAAATAGGATTGGTATTGAATGCTGATAAAGACAAGCTCAAGAGACAATAGCGGGTTGTGTTAGTTTCAAGGATATTATTTACACTAAACACCAGAGATGAATATGGTGAAATGAGAAATATTGTTGGAGTTCCCATCGTGGCTCAGTGGAAACAAATCTGACTAGCATCCATGAGGATGCAGGTTCAATCCTTGGCCCCGCTCACTGGGTTAAAGATCTGGCGTTGCTAAGAGCTGTGGCGCAGGTCACAGACGAGGCCTGGATTTGGCACTGCTGTGGCTGTGGCATATGCCAGCAGCTACAGTTCTGATTCAAGCCGTAGGCCGGAGACCTCCAGGTGCCACGGGTGTGGCCCTAAAGGGCAAAAAAAAAAAAAAAAAAGAAAGAAAGAAAAAGAAATATTGTTAACTGCCGACACTGTGGTCTACCCTTCAGATGGAAAGTGAGAGTTCAAATGATGTTTATGTGAACTTCCTGTGTGCTCTAGGTGCCTGGCAGTTGCTTCTTCTGTTTTCAGATGTTTTCCTTTGTCTTTTTTTTTTTTTAATGTGGAACTTATTTTATTAGCTCTATTCATCATTCAGTCAGTGAAATATTTATTGAAGACCTATAAATCTTCAAGTTGTAGACCATACACAAGAATACAAGATATGGTCCTGTCTCCCCTTAAAGAGATTATAATTTACTTGGGGTGTGTGGAGTGTGTGAACAAATCTTAGTCAGAAGTACTTAGTAACTTTGGCTTTGTCTGGGCAATGACTTTTACGCTTGACTTCCACCAAGATTTAGGAACATTCTTGTAAATTGCCAATGACTATAGACACTCAAAGCCTCTATACCTCTGGGAACATTCAGTTTTTTAAATATGACTTCATTTTTCACTTGGGAACCATGGCAGATTTAAGTTGTACAAAGATCTCAGTAGGTTGTAATAATGGGCTCGATCTAACAAGGTTAATTTTAACCAGAAAGTCTGCATTCCTGAAGATTAATGAGATGCCGGGCTCTGTGAAACATCAGACACAGTGTATGTCCACTCCTTCATCTGGAGTTATACCTCTGGTACCCAGCCCAGTGTTTCTAACAGTTAACACAAATAAATATTTGCTGTGTACATAAACTTGCCCAAGTTACGCAGTCAGTGAGTGAGAAAAGCTGAGCAGATTTCATAGTGGTCGATTCGAGGGCAAAGGGAAGATTTAGCATAGTGGGCATGCTATGAAGAATAGCAGAAAAAATACTCACAAAGGGGGAAGACTTAGTAAAAAAAAAAAAAAAGGCTTTCAGTTTACTCTGTGGTGTTTTTCCATTAAGAGATTGACTTACTCTGGATTGAAATCCATTCCTGGGTAATAAAATTCTTTTTTTTGTTGTTGTTTTTTTGGTTCAAGACTGCCATTTTCTAATACAAAAGGGAAAGTAGGGGAATGAAGCAAGAGTGCACCTAAGATAGAAAGGGTAAGTCCTTCTCTGAGCTTTTATTTCCACCTTAAAAGTATAGATGACATGTATATACGAACTGTATAAATATAATGTTTTAAGATGCTAGTGGTAACCACAGTACCTGGAACGGTATTTTTCTAGAAGGAAACTTGCTGGTGATTTAGGAAAGGTGGAACAGTTTAGACAAAAGCAAGGATGATGGACTAGCCCCACAATGTGGGAACTATAAGTAATTTGGTCTGGCTACAGGGCAGGTTGCCTGTGAAAGGGCAGTGGAAGTTGAGGCTAGAGGCACTGGCAGGAGACAGCTGTAAAAGGGACTCTGCTCATAGGGAATTTGGACTGCATGCTGAAGGAAGTTGAACCAGAAAAGATAAGCGAAGGCTACTAAGGAGTGACCAGGAAGGTGGGAAGGTAAGAAAGAAACATTACAGAAGTTAAGGGAAGATTGATTTTCAAACAAAAGTTTGAGGCTGAGGTCTATAGTGTCAAACACAATAATAATAAAAAACGTGAAGGTCATATTTGGTAGTGAAGAGGTCAGAAATTTTGTTTTTTTATTTTTGGAGGGCACTAAGATTTTTTGATAAGAAATACATTTCACATGGCAATCCAAAAATCAAACAAATTATTCATGAAATAATATATTTTGCTACCATGTGCAAGGCACTCTGTCACCTTTTCTTTTCTGTTGTCTTTTATTTATTTTTAAAATTCTAGGAATTTCCACTGTGGCACAGTGGAAAAGAATCCAATTAGTACCCATGAAGATGTAGGTTTGATCCCTAGCCTCTCTCAGTAGGTCAGGGATCCGACATGGCTGTGAGCTGTGGTATAGGTTGCAGATACGTCTTGGATCCTGTGTTGCTGTGGCTGTGGTGTAGGCTGGCAGCTGTAGCTCTGATTTGACCCCTAGCCTGAGAACCTCCATATGCCATGGGTGCAGCCCTAAAAAGTAAAAGATTTTTTAAAAAAGTGAAATAAAATTCTAGTTGAGGAGTTCCCTTGTAGCCTAGCAGGTTAAGGATCTAATGTTGTCACTGCTATAGCTCAGGGCACTGCTGTGGTGTGGGTTTGATCCCTGGCCTGGGAACTTAAGCATGCCAAGGGCACAGCCAAAAAAAAAAGAAAAAAAAATTCTAGTTGAAAGCCACTAAGTTGATTTTCCACAGAAGTAATGACTGGTGACCACTAATTTGAAAATGATTGCATTGGATCACAGTGAATGAGGAATATGGCAACCAGAGCGGATTTTATTGGAAGGATACCAATCTTTTCTTTTGTGTGTGTCTACTTTTGCATATCCTATGAGCTAGATTTGACTTTGCAAAGCCCAAATGATAACACTTACATATGTATATAAATAAGTTCATGTAAGAATTCTATTCAATCTAGTCTCCAAGACCTTTTCTAGAAATGTGTTTTAAAAACCATTCATACTGGTAGTTGTAAAGTGGCTTTGTGAAACTGACTGTTTTTAAAAGCATAGAAGCAATACCCAATCACAGATATTTTGGGGGACCACAGAGGTCAGGGGAAAGGAAGGAGAGTGAGTGTCAGATGGGAAGACTTCATGTAATGAAAAACAACAATCCCTGCATTACAAAGAGGATGATCATAAATGATTTTTCTCTCTCTTAGTTCAGAAAATACTCCCAAACTGACTCACCTGGGGTAAGTCAGAACACATTTAATACAAATCTTGTGATTCTTGTTCATATTTTCTATCTTAAAAGTTGAAATGTTTAAAATAAGAACTACATTTTAAAGGTAATTACTTACCTCCCTATTAAGAATTTTTCAAAGACAATTTGAATTTTTTATGCTATTGCTCACCTGGGTTATATTTAAAACCTTTTAAATGTTCCATTGGGAGAAAAATATTTTAATCAAATATATATATATATATATATATATTTCATTAACTTTATTTGAGATAAACTTTTGTCCAAGAGTACTGGGTTAACATGTTTTCTTAGTTTTTAGTCCTAACAAAATGCAATTATCATCTCCTGACTGTAGACCTTTATGGGTATAAAATTTATTCTAATACCTTTGTACTACTTTCATTGAAACTTCATTAATTATAAAATATGTTTGCTTTGTCATGAAGCCTACTTAGAGTTCTAGAGTGTTTAGATAAGTAAGCTTTCAATTTTGTCTGCGGGAAAGTTGTTTTCTAACGTTGCTCAGAATTGAGTGGTATCTTAAAATCACTTCTTGAAATAAATGAGATGAAATGCAGAAGATTAAACACAAGTTCTCTTCATGGTCAGGATGGGGCAGGCCTGGGTTGAATAGATAAGAGAACTCTCTTAAGTGACTTCTAGAAACAGAATGTTTAACTGACACAGTGCTTCTGAAAAACATGCCAACCAAACACATCTAGCCAGGGAGTTTTCCAGTGGAGCCATGCACTTCTGTTCCCCTGTGTTAGCCCTAGGCTTCCCCAGTGACAGATGGGTTTCCTTCTGAACTTACTGAAGCCAGTTGCACTTCTTATTACTGTTAAAGGGGAATTCCCTTTTCTTTCCCTGACTCCTTGACTCCATAATGAGGGATTATTTGTTTTCCTCCATCACTTTCCAAATCTCTCTCCTCTTCATTCGTTTTGCCCCTGAGCGATGGAATAATTTACAGGTGGTAAAATTGGGATGAAAAATGGCTGGTTGGCTCAGCTTTGCTTACCTCTCTTGGATAAACATGCCTAATCCCGCACCTGCAGGACCTCAGTCCCTGTGAGGGAAGCTCAGGGCTTCTTGGGACTAGATAGTTAAGTCCTGACCTAATAGATGTGTTATCAATGTGGGTAATAAATCTAAAGTCTAGTCCTTCAGACTGGCTTCTATTACTATAAAAGTGATAGTTTGACCTCAATATTTGCTCTTGGTTTTATTTTCAACTTGTTTGGAACCTGGGTAAGAGGGATTCAAATTATTGAGTCTACTTTTATAGACCCCAATAATTTTAATTACATAATTTAATTCAGCATTACTTAAACAGATGAAATATAATTATTTCTTCAATTAAGTTGAATACTTTAGAAAGTCTTTGACAAAAGCAAATCATTCAATAAGTGCTATTAAGTATGAGCATGGCAAATAGAAAAGTTTATTTAAAATTATAAAAATCTAGGATTTTCATTCATATAAATCTCTGGCAGCTCAAATTATTTTTTTTCAATTTGAACAAAGTGAAACTCATGTATGATACGTTTAATAGTATGCATTTAACAACAACAAAAAAACCAACTTCAGCCTACTTACTGAAATGAAAAGAAAGAAACCTTGACCCTTCATTTAAAAAAAAAAAGACAAAATCTGCATATGTACGTTTTAAGTCAAACAAAATGCTTATCTTTTTTGTTGTTTCTAACAATTTCTCTCTTTAATCAATTTTTTAAGGAATATCTCTTTTGCACCAGAAAACTTCTACTATAGTTTTCATTTAAAAGCGTCTAGAATTTTTTTGGGAGGAGGGAGGTAGGGGGAGAAAACTCTTTGAGAATCTAGTGAAAACTATGGATCCTTTTCTTCTTTGCAACACATATACATGCAAAGCCACAGCTCACAGATCTCATGAATCCTCTCTGTGACTGTGTTCCTTGAAAAACCTCCCATCTCTAGGTGTTATTGATGGTTAGACTAATATTTGCCAACTTTGCAGGATAGTCATCAGATAAAATAAATGTGATCTGAAGCCATGGAAGTAGGAACTTGACAACTACTTTATTCTGCTGTCATCTGCCTATTTATCTAGAGGACTGTTTGAAGGTCGGGCACCATGTTTTAAGAGGCATATTCAAAACCCAGAACTCATTTAGAAGAAATCGTGAAGATAATGCAGGATGCAGAAACTATGCCACATGACCAATGGCTGGGGAGGTTTATTCTGAGGAAAAATAACTTACGGATGAAAGAAGACTCCCCTTGATGATGGGGGACTGGCCGAAAGATGTGGGCTGTTCTGTGTTGTTGCAGTGGGTAGAACATGCAACAACAGGGAGTAGCTACACCCGGACAGGTGTGGGTTTTGTGCAAGAATACTTTCATTTGGAGGAAGGAGTGATTAATGGACTACTCGACAGCATTGATAAAGAGCCTACTATTTTCTCAAGATTTCAAATTGCCTCTCTCTTCCATAACATAGAAATGTGTTTTAAATCAGTCTCTGGAGTTCTGAAAAACTAATTGTGCAATGTTATGAAGATTGCTTTTTCACATGCATAGATAAGTTATACACCGTTCTCAAATTTTAAAAAAGTTACAAAAGTATTTCAGTCAGGGACTTCTATAATACTGCATTGATTTTCTTGGTATCGTGTTCTTGATTTGTCTATTCAAAAGAGCTTCTTGATTTTGCCTCTTTTTCCAGGCAATGCTTAAGCATAACGATAAAACAGTATACATTTTCCTTTAGAAGCTCAGCTGTCTTTTGACCTGCATGCTAACCTCCCTTTTCCTCCACTCTATTCTCATTTTCATGAAAATATTCCTGTAAGGAAAAGGAGGGTTTATTTTTCTTTTTACTGTTTTAATTTTCTAATGGAAATTGGATAATACCAGTGGTGCTTCCCCTATTCCCCTTCTCCTTTTTCTTTCACCTCTCTTTCACTATCTTCCCCTCTAACTGATGCCCACATTCTTTCAGGATAACTATATAATTAGGACCAGCTATTTAATTTGCAAGTCTCCATGTAAAACGAAAATCTGGAGCTCCTTGTTAAAAAATGATTAAGAATTTCAAGATGGATGCAACAGAGCATTAAACGAAACATGAGGTCTTTCTGTGTGCATGGGCTACGCACCCATGAAGCCAGTCTCATTTATTACTAGCATTTGTTGAGTGACTTCTCTATGCCAGGCACTGGGAAAACTGTTTAACATGCATTATCTCATTGAATCCTCCTGCAATATTATCATCTTAAGTTTGTGAAGAGACTTATTGGGAAGAGGTAGTTTTATAAGGTCACAGGCATAGTAAGCGGAGTTGTGGGATTAGAACCCATACTTTATGCCAGAGCCCCTCTCTGTAGGGAATTAGGAAGGATGGAGAGAAAATGTGAACAGTGTGAGCCATCACTTTCCTCAAAGTTTTAGCAAGTGGATGCTCTACATGCGTCAAATCAGAGCATGTCAATTTCTAGGAAGGCAAAGAAAAATACAAAATGGACCCCTACATTTTAGGACTATGTAATAAATTAGAGGATGATCTAGCAGGAGAATGCTATTGCAATCACTGAGAAAATGAACTTGATGTGGTAAGAATTGGGCTACTGAGGGAAGGTCAAAATTCCTCCCCATGCCTCCCATCAAAGAGGCTGGCTCTCTCCATCTCAGCAATGGCATACAGACTTTACACTAATCCTCCTGTCCACCTCCCTCCTCCCAGAAAGATTTGGCTTCTTGTAAGAGTAACTCCTATCAGTTCCCTAAGCGCCCTTTTCCTTATCACAGAGGAAAACCAACCCATCATAGGGGTGGATAGAATGGATCTGGCAAACATCAGTTTACTTAGGGGGCTGAGTGGAAATCATTTATCCAGAAGACTTATACAATAGAGATTAACTTTCTTTGTCCCCTGCTTTCCCTGGACCCGGAGTAAGAGGTGATCTTGAATATTTATTTTTTCTTTTTAGGCTAAAACTCTCCCCCCCCCTTCTTTTTAAGGCTGCACCTGCAGCATATTAAAGTGCAGCCACCATCCTATGCCACAGCCACAGCAACGCCAGATTCAAGCCACATCTGTAGCCTATGCCACAAGTTGAGGCAGTTCAGGATCTGTAACCCACTGAGTGAGGCCAGGGATCGAACCCGCATCCTCATGGATACTAGTCATATTCTTAACCCTCTGAGCCACAATGCAAACACCCAAAAACTCTCCTTTGAGTGAATGCTTTCTTGTGGTCCACAGTTCAAGCAAGTCTTATTTCAGAAATGAAATAATATTTTCCAATCAGGATTATCAGTAACAATGCAAATTTAAATAATCTACATCTCTTGATCTTTATCATTTACATATGACTGATTTTGTACTAAAGAGAAGAAGGGATATTACTTTTTGTCTTCCCAGTGATTCCCTACCTCCATACACACTTACATACCCGTACATACATTTCTCTTTCCCAGACTCTGAACACATTGCCTTGTTCAGATCTATTGCTCAGTACTGATGGATACAAAACTTATTCCACTGTAATTTGTCTATTCTGTTAAGTAGAGCCCTAAACTGAAGAGACTTGACTTCTGGAAACAACTCTTGTGTTAATAGGTTATCTGGATTTACACAAGATACTTCCCCTCTGTGAGCCTCAGTTTCTTTATCTGTAAGGAGAAGAGTAGGATCTAGTGACCTTGAGGGTTTCTCCCACCTGTGACATTCTCTGAATTATTCCTTCAAGGTCAAGATTTCAGGATCTTTAAAATGGCAGCTCACGGGATCCCTTAGCAAATTAATCTGAATTGATATAATTATGTGACAGAAATAGAAGAGAAGATTGCAGGTAGGGTGTACACTTAGCTAAGATCATTGGGACAAAATGTTATCCAAGCAGGGGTGACTTGAAGGATGCAGATTCAGGACAGCAGACAAAGATGTTGCTGTGATGATTCAGGAGGGAGATCTTTTTGATAAAGACTGGATTTCATTGAGTTTCTAACATCACACAACGTAGGTGACCACTCAATTTTTCAGATCCAGGCATACTATATTCTTTGAACAGATTCATCAATCATTTTAATCATCCGCTTTTGAGAAGATATTCATTTTGGAGCATTTCCAGGTGGCAGGCATGCTTCTAGGCTCTGAATTAAATCAGTAAACAATGCAGAGTAAAGTCTTTTCTGAGGAGCACTTACATTCTTGAGGGAGTAAGGCAGAATCCAAGGAAAAGAAAGAGCAGGACAGAGGCTGGGAGACAGGCTTGACTGAGGTTTAGTGGATGTGAAGAGTGTGATGATTAATTTATGCATCAACTTCACTGGGATACAGGGTTCCCAGATATTTGGTCAGACGTTATTCTGGGTGTTTCTGTGAGGGTGTTTTGGGATGAGATCAGGTTTAAATCTATGGAATGTGAGTAAGTCACATTTCCCTCCATAATGAGGGTGGGCCACATCCAATCAGTTGAAGACTCAAATAGAACATTAGCTTGGCCTCCTCTGAGCAAGAGAGAATTCTCCAGCCACTGCCTTTATTTGTAGCATTGACTTTTTTGGGTCTAGAGCTGATGACCTTCAAGATCAAATTGGAACATCAGTTCTTCTGAGTCTCCAGTCTGACAACCCTCCCTCCATATTTTGGGCTTGATAACCTCCATAATTGTATGGGACAATTCCATATATTAATACTTTTCTATCTATACACACATCCTATTGGTTCTGTTTCTCTGGAGCATCCTAACACAGAGAGGGGCAATAAAAATGAGGTGGAGAAGAGGCAGTCTGGGGCTGTGACAGATGGGTCGTTTTGGACATGCTCTGGAATTTGTATTTTAAATGTAATGCGTCAGCATTGAAGGGTTTTTAGGAGAGGAATTTTAACATTTGGTGCACACTTGGCTTATTTAGGTTGCTGGTGGAGGATGGATTGAGGGAGGCAAGCATGAAAGCAAGGAGACCAGAGAGGGGGCTACTACAAATGTCCAAGCAAGAGATGATGGTGCATTCAGTGGTTAAGCAGATTCATTGAAATTCATCAGAAATGGTCAGATTCTGGAAATATTCAGGAGTGATTGCTGGCAAGACTTACTTATAGAATCTAGATGTTCAAATCTGAAAAACAAAGAATAGTTTCTTCTGTCACGAGAATACATAAACAGAGCAAATAAGGAGGTCATGACTCTGGCCCAGAAGGAATGACAGTCATTGTGTAATGTATTAAAGAAAACAAAAGTAAAGTTTGTGTTTATTAATACCAAAGTAGATCTAGGGGTAATCAAAAAGGTCCAAATACCTTTAATAACATCCATACCTTAGTTTCTTCAACTGTGGAATAATGACGATAACAGGACCCACCTCACAAAGTTGTCATAAGGATTAATACACGTTTAGGGCTTAGAAAAGGCATGCAGTGAGCATCACATAAGTCTTAGTCATTACTATAGCTGCTATTATTATTATCATTATCATCATTAGTATAATAGGTAAATGTCCATGTAAAGTCCAACTGAGACAGAACCAAAACACAAATACTATCCCAAAGTAAGCAAGAGTAACACTCTGGATTAATTCTGAATATATATTATATAGAGGCTTATGGGAACAGTATAGACATACTTGTACTGAGCCCCACTGTCTCAGAAATAAAAAGGTCAGCCATCAGAGCCACACACACACATACACACACACACAAACACACACAAAGCAAGGTAAGCAAGCTCTCAAGTGGTCTATAGAACCCTTAGCCCTTAGACAACCATTCTGATTTTAAAAATAAAATTACTTAAAATACTGGCAGAAAATGAATTATGTACTTACAGTATGAAATGTATTACCCTCTTTACATGCCTCACTTAATGTAATTTAATTCAAGTAAGGACCAAACAGGATACATTTTTTTACTCCTATATTAAAGGTGAGGAAGCCAGGCTTAGAAAAGTTGGGTAACTAGCCAAGATCTGATGCTAGGAAGTGAAAGACTGACACTTTTTTTTTTGTCTTTTTAGGGCCACACCCATGGCACATGGATCCAAGCCATGTCTGTGACCTACACCACAGCTCATGGCAACCCCAGATCCTTATCCCACTGAGCAAAGCCAGGGATCAAACCTGCATCTTCAAGGAAAAAAGTCGGGTTTGTTACCACTGAACCACGATGGGAACTCCTGACACTTAGGTTTTTCAAAACGCGTGCTTCACATATAGGAGTGGGGAAGAATGGGAATTACACATAAAGGGAAAAGGAGACCTCCTTTCTTGGTTAACAGGAGGGAAAAAGCCTTATCTGTTGTGTTCCTTCAAATACATAATGATTGAGAATATGAAATACAGCCTTTGACTCTGTGCTTCACTGGCCACAGAAGCTGCCATAAGCTTGGGCAAAAGCCCTCGGATGTTTATTCTCCTTCATAGATTCCATCACAGCCCTTCCTCTCCCCCTCTCCCAAATAACAGACACAAAGAAAAATAAACCATCACATCACGCCTCCATCGCTCACACACACACTACAAACTTGGCCCATTTGGTGGGGTGGAGGTGTCACCTTGGGGAGCAGGGGAGAGTAGTCGGAAGGAGACTTAAGTAGTCTTCCGTAAATCACCTCCCCTCAGTGGACCATTCCCTTCCCAAAGAGCTAACAAAATTCCCTTCACTTGACCTAACAAAGATGGAGTGTACTTATGGCCCCAGTTAGAGCTAGAGACACAGCCAGAAAGACTTTTCCTCTCTGTATTCGAGGAATGTTTGGTTGACTCTGGAGCTAGAGGGCAAGACCAGTATCTTTCACTCCCTTCCTAGTGGCTGGCAAGAAGCACTGAATGGTGGTGATTTTAAGAAGGCACAAAATCCTTTGCATTGTTACTTGGTGTTTTTGGACGTGCAATAGGACACGGTGAGCATGCATCTTCACAGGCAGGTTCACCAGGCAGCCCCACTGGGGATCTGAGGGCCACCAGTTCAGTCTGCACTTGCCCAGGCACAATATTTGGGAAATCCCATACATCCTCTCACAGTCCCCAAATTATGTTCAGCTGAACCAGAAACCAACTACTCTAGGGCTGTATCATTCCCATTCCTCATCTCCTTTAGGCTCTGCTACTCAGGGTATGACCTGCAGACCAGAATCATCAACCCCACTTAAAAGCTTATGAGAAATGCAGAATTGGGGGGCTCTACATGAAACTGAATCAGAATTTTCATTTTGGTAAGAACCCCAGATGATTCTTATATATACACATTAAGGTTTGAGGTGCATTGCTTCGGATCATTAAGGACTAAACTGGGATCTTTTAGGATGGGCATAACTTCCAGCAAGAGGTTGGGGAAAGATTCAAAGATCCTTTGTCAACTGCAGGCTGTTGGGGCAGAGAGAAACACCAACACCTCTCCCTCTTCTGCCCAAGAATATGGTGGACTAAAATACTGGTTGTCAGTTATGAGTAATTTGGCCTGATAACCATCAATAAAACAAAAGGCAGGTGGACAGAATAACAATCCTGTATGTACAATCCCCTAAGGTGATTTAAACCATTCGTAGCAGAGATGCAAGTTACCCAGTAGAACTAAAATCATCCCCTTTCCTCTTCCCCTGGGAAGACATCAGGATGGTTTGATATGGTAACTTCAACACCTCTGACTCTCCACTCTTACATGGTTTCTGAAACATTTATTATGTAACAAAATGAGTCCCACAAAATAAGAAACAGGGCAGTTTTCTACATTTTTTTCCTCCAGATTAGCATACGATTTATATGGAGTAGGTAGAGCAAAGAAGGAAAAGGGTTTCTCAGTGTGGATGATGGAGGAAGGACAAAGGGCAGGGAACATCTCTCTCCACACATAAAGGCAGCATGATTTTTTTTCTTGCACATGTGCTTTTTAATTGAAGTATAGTTGATTTACAATGTTGTGCCAGTTTCTTCTGTACAGCAAAGTGACCCAGTCATACACACACACACACACACACACACACACACACATGTTCTTTTTCTCATATTATCTTCCATCATGGTCTATCCCAAGAGACTGGATATAGTCCCCTGTGCTATAGAGTAGGACCTCATTGCTTAAAGAATATTGATACATGCATTTTTCAGTTTATAAAACATTTGTACATACCTTATCTCATCTTACCCATACGGAAACCTTATGGCAGATTTCTTTATTGATGATACCATTTTACTGATTAAAGAAGCGAGACTGGGAGAGGTGAACAAAATTACTAAGTAGTAAAGTCAATCTTAATGACCTGGTAGGTAAGCAAAGTAAGAGTATTTTCTACCGTCCCAAAAAAAAAAAAAAAAAGAGGCAGCAAAGGATGGTAGAGAGAAGGAAAGAAGGGTAGGAGAGAGAATAAAGGAAGGGAGAAAAAGGGGGGATGGGAAAAAGGAAAGACAGAAGGAAAACTTCATTGTTTATTGCAATTTTCCAACATTTTAGTCAGTTTCCCCCCTTGCCTTTTGAATTGATCCCACTTGGTCCTACTTCCTGCATTGTTACTTAACATAAAAATGGACCTAAGAACTGTAATTACCAATTACATAAAAGAAGAAAATAAAATTTCAAAGTTTTGCTAAATGTGTACATTTTAACTAAACTTATGATGTACACAGAATCCTAGTGCGTTTTCCAAAATCTCATTTCTGCTACAGCTTATAATTTTAGCCAGTGTAAGGCTGTTTATCCCCAAAACTTTGATTGCATTTTAACTTTCCTTTTTCTGCCACACCCACGACATATGGAAGTTCCCGGGCCAGGGATCGAATCTGAGCCCAGTGTTGCGACCTATGCCACAGGTGCAGCAACACCAGATAGTAGCTTCAACACCTCTGACTCTCCACTCTTACATGGCTTCTGAGCAGAGCCTGGGACCGAACTGGTACCTCCACAGAGACAAGCTGGGTCAGTAACCCACTGCAGCACAACAGGAACTCCTAACTGCATTTTATCTTAAATGATTTTTATGTTCATGTCCTCGCGGTGGTAAATCCAGGATTTGTCCTGAAGAGAGGGAAACACAAATATGTAAGGAAATATTTAGGTGCCAAGTTTGTTGTTGGGTTTTGTTATGTTGTTATTGTTCTTCAGCTTCTATTGATAAGGAATATTGAAATCCTAAAACTCTAGAGGGTTAACACTAGAGAGACCTACAAGGTGCCCTATGTCAACCCCATTCCATGATGTCCAGGGAGGAAGCCATGGATTTGTCTAAGATTCCACGGCCGATGCAGTACTAGTACTTGACCCCAAATGTTCAGACTGTATGATAAGAAAAAATAATATGTTAACAAGGTAAAGACTTCCTTTGAGTTTTGGAATATTAGCATAATCATTCTGGCTTTTCGTTGTCAAACCACTCCAATCTTTTGGTTTTAATTACATGGTCTAAGTAAATCATAGTCATATCACCATGTTTTATTTCTTCTCTCCAGGGAGAGGAGCGAGGGAGCTTCAGTAGATTCTGCATCTCTTGCTTCTTTTTAAACTGAATTTTAATTCCATAAAGGATGGGGAAAGACTTTGCCTGAAACACTTGCACATTCTTTCCTAACAGCTTTGGAATAGACTGATGAGAACTGTGTGTGCTTAGCACCTGGCACAACAGCTTGGCCTTGTATTAGTCACTGAAAAGTCCATCATTTATTTACTATTTGCAGTCTTCTATATGGTAGAATGCCTATTTTACACAGGAGAACACTGAGATTCCTCACATTTAAGTCATTTTTCCAAAGCAACACAGGATATAGGGGAGACCTGACTGACACCCAACCCTGTCTCACTTGAGACCAAGTGGCTTTGCCTGTGATGAGTAAAATACGAAAAATCCATCTTGATGAAGTGAATGAATAATCAGATGAATAAAAAGGTATGTATTTTTACCCCAGGGTTGGGACATGGGCACCAATCATTCTAGCAAAGCAGTCAAGGAAAAAATTCTGCACGAGTTTGATATCTCAATTGTTTGCTAGAATCAACTGGAAGGAGACAAAGCTGCCAGAGGGCATCACCATGAGAGATATTGACAGAGACCCACAAGAGTGGCATCGGTTTCCTAACTCTTGCTGCATCAGAGTGCCTCGAGAGAATGCAGGGACCTCATCTCATGCTCAGTGTCATGAGGGCAAGTGGCAAGCTGCCAAGCTGCTATAAATCTGTTTTTTAATTTAACCTTCTCCCTTGGCCTCACTACTGGGATTGCTGCACAAACAAGGAAACCAAGAGAAGCCCCTCTGTGGTTATTATCACCGGAAGACATTCAAAGGATGAAATAAGAAAGACAATAGAGGTAGTGGGGGAAGGGAAAAGCCTTGTTTCAGGATTCCATGAGGGTCTTTATAAATAATTGAGAGCAAGAAACAGGCTAAACTGAAAATAAACGTAGCATACAAAATTATCAGTGTTACTCTACAAGGGAAATGTTTAAATACAGCCAGAATCCTTGGAATATAACCAGAGGACTCCCGTTGTCTCCGAAGCGATTCACAGTAAATGGCTCCTGTGACTCCAATGTGCCAATTAAACAGTTTGTCTCTGCCTCAACCTTAATTTGGCAGACAGCTCTGCTGTAAATCTGCGTACTGGGATGGAGGAAAGTTGTTTCTTAGCTGCACCCCCCAGAGTTTACTCTTTGCTTAACACAAAATGTAAATATGTCATTGTGTTGACTGGGAGTCAAATGAAAGATGCCAATTGGAATGAAATATCCAAGTCCCAGATTAATTATTGCTTGAAATTTTCTAATTTACTGCCCATGTTTTATATATCAGTAGAGGAATAGAGACCTGTGAACCTTGCAGAGGCAGAGCTTCTTCGGGACTTAGGAGGTGGGAGAAGTCTAGAAACTCAATGGTGTTGCCCCTTTGTCAAGATTAGACTCCTAGAAATGGCCTTGACCGAACACTAGATGATGTCTGTTAAGAGGTAAGATGCCATCTTGTTCTGAGTGAGTACAAAACTCAGTAGCCACTTGACAATTTAATCTTACGAAGGTCAAGAATCATATTTAAGCATATTTTACAAAGTGTCCGTTATTTCTATTTATTGATTCGGGGGTTAGTTATGAGAAACATGAATGGCTGGGACCATGTTGGTAGATTTTATGGGACAGTTCCACTCTAAGAAACTCTAGAACTCACAGGTCTTCCTTCTGTACTGTGGGAAACAGTGATTCCCTTCCTGAAAGAAAAACTGAATAACTTGCCCCAGATCGTCTAAGTGTGGCAACTGCAGTGATTTCTAGAAGGCAATCCGCTGAAAGGGTTGGAGCCCAGTACACCATTAATAGCCTCTGCCTGAATCACAGACTCTCTGGCAATCTTGTTATCAAGCATAACCTAAAGGCTTAGTTTGGGACAGACATGAGAAAGGGTAGTTCAAACTGGGCTTGTCTCATAATTTAATTCAGGGTTCTAAAATCATTCTTTAGGTTGGTCCCCATCTATGAAATGTGACAATAAGTTAGCTACACCAGACAATACCACATATATAATCCCCTCCTTTTTTTTTTTTTATTTTTTTATTTTTGGCCATGCCTATAGCATATGGAAATTCCCAGGCCAGGGATCAAACCTGTACCACAGAAGTGACCAGAACCATTGAGTGATAACACCGAATCCTTTACCCACTGTGCCACAAGAGAATGCCTACATAATTCCCGCTTTTTTTATTATTATTTTTTTCTTTTTGCCTTATTTAGGGCTGCACCCATGGCATATGGAGGTTCCCAGGCTAGGGGTCTAACAGGAGCTGTAGCTGCTGGCCTTCGCCACAGCCACAGCAACGCGGGATCCAAGCCGCGTCTGCAACATACACCATAGTTCACGGCAACGCTGGATCCTTAACCCACTGAGCAAGGCCAGGGATCGAACCCACAACCTCACAGTTCCTAGTCAGATTCGTTAACACTGAGCCATGATGGGAACTCCCCCTCTTTTTTTAAAATAGACTTTATTTTTGAAAAATTATACACTTGTAGAAAACTTGCAAAGGTAGTATAGAGTTCCTGTAGGCCCCTCAGCCTGTTCATCTTTCATGACCATGGTACATTTCTCTAAAGAAACAACACTGGTTTATGACTATTGACTAGACTCCAGATGTATTTGGATTGTCTACTAAAATCCTGAATTTGCCCTTTTTCTGTTCCAGGCCCTCATCTAGTATATTCCATTGCATTTATTGGTCTTCTCCTCTCAGTCTCCTCTGGGCTGTGACAGTTCTCATCTTTTCATATCTATTGTTTGGAAACAAGTCTCTAAAATCCTCCTCAAAGTGAGGGGGGAAGGGAGATGACTAAATTGTATCTCCTGGAGTAGGGAGAATCTATGCATATTATTTTAAATTCTTCTGTAAGGAAGATTCATCTTCTCTCACTCACTTATTTATGTATTCAATTATTTATTTATATCACTATAGACTCATGTATATTTATTTTATGCATTGGCTTATATTTTTACTCATGTGTATTCATTTGGTACTTGGGGTTAAAATCTCTTTCTCTGCTATTTATTTTCTTGCTCAAATTCCAGCTTTGGCCATTGGGAACTCCTTCAGTGGGCTCTTGTGTTTCTTTAATCGGCATCCATCTTTTATTTTTTTGAGTACTTCCCTACTTTCTGGTACTACGAGACACTCCAGGCTCATCTTCTATTTTCCCCGCCCCAACCCTAGAATCAGCTGTTTCTCCATGCAACTTTGGTTCTATTTATTAAAGAACAGAATTTTGAAATCAAGATCTGGGTGCTGTGTGTGCCTATTGCTGTTGGAATATTGCTGCTTCCAGGCTCTTTCAGCTAATAGAACTATTTATGTGTGTAAACCAAGATGCATATGCACTCAGGTTGCTAATAGTTCCTATATCTATTTATGTATCTATTAAGTTAAACACGATGTCATGCTGATGTTCCAGATTCTAATCCACTACCACATGGTTCCTTCTGGCCTTCCCCTCTTGCTCATCTGTAATTTCCCTCTCAACAGAGGGAAGCCTGGCTCTTACCAGCCATCATCCGTTTACCTACGCATGTTGAGCCTCAGAACACATGTAAAGCGTTTTCAGGATTGGTAACTCCTATCTGGAGAAGAAATAAATTAGGCAGCTATAAACCAGTGTTATCCTCACAGGTCCCAGTCAACTCTGTTTTTCAGAGTTCCTTAAGTCATATCCTTTACCTCCTGCCCTCTTCCTTAAAGTGATGTCACGCATTTGTCATCCAGTGAGATTCACATGCCATAATCTGCACACCATTCTGGTTGTTGGTGTTAGTGACTTTTTGTTGTTGTTTGTTGTTGTTTCTCTTAGCATGCACACAATTAAGTTCATTCATTGTGACTTGAAATTCTATTGCTTGAGATAATTTCTTTTTCTTTTTCTTTTTCTAAACAGATCTGAGCTTTTAAAACGAGCCAATCCTGGAGTTCCCGTTGTGGCTTAGCAGGTTAAGAACCTGACATACTGTCCATGAGGATGAGGGTTCAATCCCTGGGTTCACTCAGTGGGTTAAGGACCCAGCATTGCCACAAGCTACGCATAGATCACAGATGCAGCTCAGATCCTGTGTTTCTGTGGCTGTGGTATAGGCTGGCAGCTGCAGCTCTGATTTGATCTCTGGCCTGGGAACTTCCATATGTAGCACATACAGCCATAAAAAAGAAAAAATAAATAAAATTAGCCTGTGTAGAATGGGCCAGTGTGAAAAAGAATATACATATTGTATTCTGTTGTGCATAATATATACATATATATGACATGATTCAGTTGTATATACATATCTAACTGTACATATACATAACATAATAACTTAATCACATTGCTATACATCAGAAATGAACACAACATTGTAAATCAACTATACGTCAATAAAAGAAAATTTTTAAATGATTGAATTAAAAATAAAATAAAAGGAGCCAAGGCAGTAGGAGTGGGTTTTGAGAAAAATATTTCCTTCTTGAAGGCCCACCCTCATCATCTTTATTCCCAAGGACTGCTTGTTATAACTCAACCTCTAGTCCAGGAGGGCTCTACAGATATAAATTCATGTTGATTATCCATTCTAAATGTAACAGTTTGAATAGTTTAGAATAGATAAGCAATGAGGTCTTACTGTACAGCAGAGGGAACCATATCCAATCTCTTGGGATAGAATATGGTAGTAGATAATATAAGAAAAAGAATGTATGTATATGTATCACTGGGTCACTATGCTGTACAGTGGAAATTGACTCAACTGTAAGTCAACTATACCCTAATAAAAAACGAATTTGAAAAAAATAAATAAATTTGTGTTGATAGACTACCCAAGAGAAAGGTGGAGAGGAGCTATTAATCATACCAAACACAGGTTAGGGGTAAAAGTATCATTCCAGAAGAGCATGACATTGCTTATTAAATAAGGTCCATGTGTCAGGGTAAAGGGCACAGAGCATAAAGACAGTCCCTGGAGCAAATATTTCATTTTTTGTTTATCAGTCTGGCACACCGGGTCGTTTTCCATGAACTAGCTCCCCAGAAAATATGTCCATGTTCTTTGTGGGCTGACCTCCAGGTGGGCCTTCCCCTTTTTGCATGATCATGCTTTGTGTCTCCTGCATTTTTTTCACTCATGCTTTTCCATACCTCCTTACCTTGGATGAGCAAAGCACTTTGCGTGAAAGCCCTAGTCACCTTATCTTTCAAGACTCCATTTCAACATCACTTGTTCTGTGAATCTTCTCCTTCAGCTTCTAAGAGCCAGTGAACATTTATTGAAAGCTCATTTTGTGCAGGGCCTTATGGTGTGTTCGCTTGGGGAACAGAAAAATGTATGAGTCACTTTCCTGCCCGTGGGCCCTGTAATACAGAGAAGAACCAACTATATACACAGGAAATAGAAAGTATAGGATTTGTCTAGAAGTACAGAGGCCAGGAGCACATCTGAGCAACAGCTGGGGTGTCCACAAGATAATCTAAGGAACTGATCATTAGGAAAAGAGGTTGACTGTTGGTACTGGATATTTTGCTGACAAGGTAGGGGAAAGCAATGAAGTGAGGCCTGTAAAACAGACTGAAAAGGTTGGATAATTTCCGTAACCAGTGATGAGATATCAGAGATTGTTAAGCATAAATGTTAACATTAATGTCACTCTCTTAGTAGAATAATTCAGGAAATATTATATATTACGTATAAGAATATGTTATTAACATCTTAATCTTGTCAAGTAGAATATAAACTTCTTGAAGGAATGGTTTTGGATTTCTCTTTTTCATAAAAATCCCCTAGAATGTATACTGAATTAGAGCCAAAGGGTGGGTTGTGGACTTAATGAATTATGAAATTCAGCAAGGATAATAAGAATGATAATTGCTGATATTTACTGAGCATTTACGTTATATACTACATACTGTGTGCTGACACTAATGCCCTTAGAACTGGGTCCCTTTATGGAGTAAAACATTTGTGGGGCACACCAGAGCCCACACCAGTCCCCAACCCCTACACCACCACATCCATGCCTTCTTGCTCATCATCTGGGTACCCGGACCCAGGTGGGCTAAACCCACATCCAGGTCTAGGATGGGCTCCTTCCCTGAGGCTGAGGTTTTCTGGGTGGTTTGTGGGGTGAGGGGGACGAAGAGCAACAAGCAATGGGCAGAGGATGGAGGGCTCCATGCCTACTCTGCTCTTGAGCCTCACAAATAGATCAGCAGCAGGTCGTGTGCTAAGTGTTCGAATTATCTAATGTAATTCTTAAAACAGTCTTGTGAGGTGTCTGCATTATACCAAGGAGCAATAGGGCACAAAAAGTTTAGTCAGGTACCTTGTCTTAGGGGACACAGCCTATAAATAATAGAAGATAGGATGCAAGTCCAGATCTCTTTAGCTGTGGACTTGTGGCTTCATCTGCTACACCACAGTGTCCTGTTTCTTTCAGGGCTGCCATATTGCATGATTCCAGTCTCACGGCTGTCAGATGCCTGTGCGTCCTGGAACATGACTGCACCAGAGAGCCATAGCTACAAACAGAACAATTGCTGATTCACCACGTTTCACCTGTGCTTAGCTTTGTTTCTCACCCGCTCCTCTGACCCTTTTCCCCTTGTGGATTTGTCCTCAGCCAGCGGCGTGGGCTCCCGAATTTACAGCATCTGTGCCCCTCAGCTCTCCAATGCACACACATGTTCTTGAGAATCCATGTGTCTTTCAATCATGAGGCTGAAAATGGGTAAGCTCATTCTTAGCAAATGGCAGGTATGCCTCTCCAGGTGGGAGGGCATGACATTTCTGCCGCATGCCACCACCTCCCCCCTCAGCCTCCTCCACAAAGGAGTATTTTAATAGAAGGTTAATGGAGGGCATGCAGAACAAAAAGAAAACCCTGTCACCGTTATTACATGTTTTATTGTAATAGAGGTCAGCTTTCTCTGATTCTTCCTAGTATCCATCCTTAAAATGAATTATTTAGCCTATGAAAACAAAACTAGTTTATTTACGATGACAGAGAAGCTGTAAATGTGCTCCTGATCTGTGCATTGACTAATTAGATTAATTAAGCCGGCATGCATCTCAAAACAGGCAGGCAGGTGGCAAATAACATTTGAGATGATTTATATGCTATATTCCATCAAGCCCACAGTTGATAAATAATATCACACTCATTCCACTAAGATATTGAAGTGGAAAAAGAAAGGAGTACATTCTTGGGTCTGGGCTATTACCAAAAGAACAACTGTTGAGGTTACTGGATGTTATTTACTCTGCTGAAATCAGTGAAGGAAAACAAAAAAGTCACATCTCAAACTCAAGTTTTTCTCCTCCATCCCTTTCATTATGCAGAGGTAATTCTTTGCCATGGCAGGAGAATTGAATTTTTGAAACAGAGATGAGATTTGAATGTCAATCAGGCTATTGCTGCCTGCTACCAAATTTTGCTAGAATCTCCTATAGTGTGTGGTCTTATACTAATCAGCCTACTTTCGGTGGGTACAATTGGTAAATGAGTGTGAAATTGGCTGAATACAAGATCTCTCCTGTGGTCTTCAAACTTCAACGAGCCTAACAATCACTGGGAATATTTATATCAGTGCGGGTTCCCAGGTCCTACTCCCAATAGAACTGGATGAAGCCAGTAATCTGTATTTTTTTTCTTAGTGCCATACCTGCAGCATATGGCGTTCCCAGGCCAGGGATAGAATCAGAGCTGCAGCTGCTGGCCTATGCCACAGTCACAGCAACACAGGATCCGACCTCCCTCCAACGACCTATGCTGCAGCCAGATCCTTAACACACTGAATGGGGCCAGGAATCAAACCAGCATCCTCATGGATAGTAGTCAGGTTCTTAACTCACTGAGCCACAACAGGAATTCCTTTTTTTTATTATTACAGTAATCTGTATTTTTAAATCAACACCTTGGTTATGGATATTACCCCATTCCAATAAACCTTAGGAGTCTCCGGTTCATTGAATATATTAGCCTTACTTCTTCTATTAGAGTAGTCAGAGTTTCTCAATGTTTGGTCAAAGGAAGATCTGCATTAGAATTTCCCAGGGGAACATTGGGAAAATTCAGAGTTCCGAGCTTCAAAACCTGCTGAATCTAAATTTATAAGAGTTTTACAGGACAATCTGCACTTTAGCAAACTACCCAGTTGATTTTGATCCATATCAAAATTTAAGAACTGCTGCCTTGGAAAAATTCTTGATGTAAGTGTAAAAAAAAAAAAAGAATAGAGTCTCCTCCCTGTAGTCATAGATGTGCTTAAAAGAGGAAGATGTATTTTTTTGCCCTGTCCAGGTCAGGAATCCTCTAAGAATTGCCTAAGACCTGCACAGAAAGTAGTGCCGGAGTTGTCTCCTCACCAGGATCACCTTTTGGCCTTCCAACCTTTTGGCGTATGCCCTGAGGGGCTCTGCAGAATTGCTACCATCTTGTTGAGAACTACTCTGGAGTTGCCTCTCAGTCACTGGGAATGTGGTGATTAAATGAGAGGTCTCCTGAGCTATCATTGCTGGTTTAACTGGGGTGTCATGCAAGTGCCGTGGCTATGACTAGCAGCAGAAATTGACATGTGAGATAGACCCCAATCAAAAACTGACATCCTTCCCAGCCCAGCAGAGGGACAGGCCAATGGGAGAAGAGAAGGCTTCGGGATAGAACAGTGTAGCAGTCACGTAACCCAGGAAAGGGATGGCTCATATTTTGCAACCATATCAGCCTAAACAAAGCCCTTACCAAATATCTTTAAGTTATGTTTACTCAGGTAAACAGAGGAAGAGAGAGAGAGAATAATTTGAAAAGTGCATCAGATTTCTAATTATAAGATGTTACCATCCAAGACTGCATCAGACAAGGATGAACTTTGGAACCTGGGAGGAGAGGACTCTGTTCAAAACCAGAACACACTGGCTAGAATCATCACTTGTTCTACAGTGAGAAGGACCTAGAAATTGATTACAGAACTACTTTTATATCCTTCATAACTCTTGCAGTAATTATTTTTGCTCATTGCTGCATATTGTTTTCTCCTTCTCTAGTATAGTTCCAGGTCAATAAATCCTTTATTATCTTAGTTCCCAAAGAAAACCTTCCAGGTCTCAGCATAGATGGGGACATGGATGGGTAGATCCTCCTTGATGGGTACAGAGAAGATTTCCGTTCCCAGAGTGGACAAAGCCTCGTAAGCCACATTCCTCTACAGCATTTTCTGAATGAATGTGCTACATCTTTGCGTAGTGAAAGGATGATAATGCTCAACCCTGTAAAAGCACATACCAGCACATTTTAAAATGGAAAACCTTGAAAAGCATTTCTGTTAAGATGTTTTTTCTTGAGCTATAATTTCAAGGTTATATGCAGGTAAGCAGTTTTCCCATGTAACGAAGTCTCTGTTGGCAACCAGTTCTTGAGTAGGCAGCTCTTCTGAAGCCTCCTCAAAACAGTGACTTGCTTTTCCTTAAACTTTTCCCACAGCAGAGAGGCAAATGGAATCAATAACAAGCCCAGTCAGGTTTTTTTTTTTTCTGTCAAAGGCACATGGTTTTGTCCTATCCTCTCAATTGTTAATCTCAATGAGGCTGCTCTCATCTTATAACTATATGTCTGTTTTAAGTTTTATGTTCTGCCTGTTTCTAAAATGACTCAAGTGTCTGATAATAAAATACATGCAAAAGTTGTTTATTTAAAAATAAACAGAAAATGTCAGCTCTTCCAATAGAGAAAGCATTGTTAATACAAAGCGCATTCATTCCTTCTTTGATTGAGTATAAAATTTAGCTATAAACTTCCTCGAAGCTAAAGAAAGCCTGGACACAAGATGTGTTACATAATTCTTATTATTAAGAGAAAATATCTATCAATTATTTAAGTATAAAACTATTCTGCTTAACTTCGAGGTATTATTTACACACAATAAATTCACCCATTTAAAGTGTATACTTTGACAAATGTATATAATTATGAATATAATCATTACCACAGTCCGTAAAAAGCTCCATCATCCCAAAATGTTCCCTTTGCCAGCAATCTTTGTCCCGTAATCCTTGGCTCTGGACTGTTCTGCTGTCACTATCTTTTTACATTTTCAGTAATTCCATGTAAAGGTAATCATATAGCTTATGGTCTTTTACATCTGGTTTCTTTTGTTAACATAATGCTTCTGAGCTTTACAGAGGGGCGAATCATATTGTTTTATCCATTCATTAGTTAAAATGTATTTTTTTCTAATTTTTGGCCATTACCAATGAAGCCACTATGAATTTTCATGTATATACGCTTTTATTTCTCTGGGGTAAATATCTAAGAGTTGCTACATACCCTTGATGTGGTTGGTATTATCAGGCTTTTGAGCTATTCTAGTGGGTGCATTGGTATCTCTTTGGTTTTCATTTGCATTTTCCTAAATGACTAATGGTATTGAACATCTTTTCATATGCTTATTTGTCATTCATCTATCTTTTCTAAACTTTCTGCTCAAATTTTTGCATGCTATTTATCAAGTTGTCTGCCTTCTCATTTTAAAGTTGTGAAAATTCTATGTATTCTCTAATCTACATATAGTCTGGATTCAGTTCTTTATATGTGTTTTGCAAATGTTTTCTCCCAGCCTATGGCTTGCCTTTTCATTTCCTTAACAGTGTCTTTTGAAGGATAAATGTTTTACTTTTCATAAAGTTCGATTTATCAATTTTATCTTTAGTTCATGCTTTTGGTATTCTGCCTAAGAAGCTTTGCCTAATCCAAGACACGAAAACTTTCCACTATGTATTTTCTAGAACTTTTACGCTTCTAGTTTTTACATTGAGGTCTATGATCCATCTCATGTAATTTTTGTATGTGGTGTGAGTTGAGGGGTCAAGGTTTATGCTGTTGTTATTATTGTTTTATCACCTTGTTCATAATTTATGGAAAAAAACCACTATTTTCCCATTGAATTACTTTGGCATTTTTGTTGAAAATCAATTGACCATTTCTTGACCCTATTCTGCCATCTTGATTTACATATCTATACTTATACCAATGTCTTAATTACTGTAGTTTCAGAGCAAGTCTAGAATTCAGATAATATGAGTCCTCTAACTCTGTTTTTCAAAATTATTTTGGGTCCTTTGCCTTTCTGTATGAATTTTAGAATCAGTTTGTCAATTACAAAATAAGCTCATACAGAACACTTTTCTTATAGGAAGAAATTTTCAAACAGCTCATATATTATTAAAATAAACACATTACCCTGATCTCTTCATTACTTCAGTCCACTCCAGTCTGACTACCAGATTAACCTTCTAAAATTGTCCTTTTTTATAATGATGCTGATGTTACTTTGTTCTCTCTACATCCCGGTTTCCTCACCTTACTTACCTTACTATTGTGAGAATTAAAGGAAATAATTTCAGAGAGGGATCTTGCAGAGGACTGGCTAAATGGTCAATTCATGTTCATGTTCTGTTTTCTGACTCAGCAATGTCAGTGGACATAATTTTTTTTGAAAAGCAAAAGACAGGAAAACATGCAGGACAGGTCATACAGAATAGGAGAGGGCACTGCATGTTCTCCTGCATTGATGGGAATTCCAAGACCCCATGAGGTTGTAGAATTACTAGTAATGGCATCACTGCATGGAGTGAGGATTCCAGCTGGGTTTAGCTCAGTTTAACAGTTCTCTAGGAATATTTATACAAACGCCTGTCTTCTCTCCACCATCGTCTAGCTGTTCTGGAAACTGACCGTGCTTCTACTTTCCTATCAGGTGTAAGGCAAAAGTACAAAACAACATCAGCCTATTTTTAAGCCATTTGCCGTGAGCCTGGAATTAAGTCAGACTCTCAGGTGGAGCATCCCTCAGCAGGCCTGGTTCAACCTACATTTCTCTCCATATTGTTCCCTTCTATTTTCTCTCAATTTCATACTACCCTTACATTTGAATGAAAGGGAACAGTGCTAGACTTTAGGAAATCTGAGTAAAGTATGGACCTGAGCTCACAAAATGGTCTATATTGGTTCATTCATTATACCAACATACAATCATGCAACCTTAGCAATTTTTCTGTAGATTTAAAACTGTTCTAAAAGCAGAGTTCATTTTATTTATTTATTTATTTATTTATTTATTTATTTATTTATTTATTTTTTGGAAAAGGAACAGTGAATTCTGAACACTGGACATATCTGGGGCACCTGGGTTACACAAACGTTCCTGGTGTCTCGGTTTTTCTTAGCTCCAGTTATGTTTACCTTCACATAACTGAGGACAAATAGGAACAGTGGGATGAAGGATTACCATTGTGTGCTGCCCTGCAGGGAGGCAGCCTGGTGAGAAGAATGTGGTGGAGCAGCATGGTACGTGCCGGACGTGGCACATAATTTATGACAATTTCCTGGTTTATTTTTAGAGCAACTGACTTGCCTATAAAAAAAAACAAAAATTATATAGTTTCTCTCCCCATTAGTTTATTAATGCTATGACGGTATAAACCATGCATTCTCATTCTTTTTTTTTTTTTTTTTTTTTGCAGCATGTAGTACCTTGTACTCAATAAATAGCTGTGGCTCAAATGAATGCCATAAATAAAAGCACCGATAAACCTAGGCTGTCTACACATCTAACAGAAGAAAATATAGAATAGTCAATTTAGATTCTCATCAATTAAACATAACAAATGCTTGTTACATCCCCTAAAAAATTAACTGCTGTTAAAATTACTAAGGCAATTAAGTCTACATCATGAATTCATCATATTGAAAGAGCTTCTCTACCCAGAAGAAAATAAAAGGTTTTCAGTTCAACAAGCAAAAAACATATTTTGAGAGATTAATTTTCATCTTTTTGACATCCTTGTCACTCAAAGCCAGAAAACTTGATATAGGGGTTTCAAACTCTGTCACTTAGAACAAATTTCAAGCTGTGGATGTCTATGCAAAATTTCAGTGGTAATGTTTTCCTGGCCACGTTATTGCAGCCTTCAGAATAGAATTTGCCGCAGAGACTCTGGCAGGTTCTAAATGTAGAAGATTGAATATTGATGTAATGTCAAAAGAGTTCCATAATTAAAGGTGTTTCTTTATAGCATATCCCTTCATTCTATTCATTAAGTCAACAAATACTTATTGGGCACCACCTATCCGCCAGACCCTGCATTAGCAAGACTTTTCTGTCTCTTGAATCAGAGAAAGGCATGTGAATGAATGAACACAAATGAATGAATGAATCAATAAGGAGATGCCTCGTCAAGTTACATTACTGCTCCAGAGCCCTCTGAGGGTGGTTTGTGTCAAGAGAAAATTTGAAAAGTACCAAAAAACGCACTGACTTAGAAAAGTTGCTTTTCCCTTCATATTCTCCACTCCTTCCAGATTTCAACCCAGCAAGGGAGACAAACTATCTTTACCTGAGCTCTTGTCTTGCTCTCCTCTCTTACAGGCTCCTCCTCCAAGCACCAAAAACTTTTCCTTTCCACCTGTTAGGAACTGCTCTTACATCATATCCGTCTTTCAGGGGACATGAGACAGCCTGATCTGTGTTTTTTATTGTTGTTATTGTTGTTTGTTTGCTGATTTAAAGTTATATTATGAATTTAGAATGTACAAAAATGAAACAAAATGGTATAATAAACCCTCATATATCCACCACATTCCCCCCAAAACCATTAACCTAGGGCTTATTCTTCCCTGTCTAATAGTTTCATCCACTACCCCATCTTTATGTTATTTTGTGGCAAATTCCCAGCATCATATATTTTCAGTTATACCTTGGGCTTTATAACAGACAGATTAGATGGGAAACTTCAAATTTCTGAAGGAATAAGGAAAATGGAAAATCATTCAAATAAAAATGTATTTACTTACAGTAGGATAACCTGAAAAGTAAAAGGAAAAAAACATCACAGTCTTTGAGAGGAAAATAGGTGCATACAGCCCTAGGAATGGCAAGATCTGGAGACCAGAAAACGGGCTGAACTTTTTGGGATAATCGATCTCTTTCCACCTCTTATCTCTGCATTTCTCTCTTTGTTGGCTTAGTCTATCCTCAGATATATTGTCTCCCCTATGTGGAGGGGACCACGACTGTAAGAGCCATCTTTGAACCTACATCCTAATAAGCCCGTGATTCTAGAGGGAAGAGAGTCATTCCTGACAACTTCAGTCTGGAAAATCCCAGGGAGTATTCTTATTGGTCCAGCTTGAGTAAGGTTTTCTTCCCTTGACCAGTCAATGGGTTCAGAAGACAGGGATACTCTGGCGCAGCTTTGGCCACGCCCACTCCTCCGTCACTGGGATTGAGTGGGTGGGGCACAGAAGGAAGGAATGGGGTACAAAGATGGTACCATAGAAAGGAAAGTGACCTGGCAATTATTGAGCTTCTAATTTGTGATAGGAAATATCATGACCCATATAAGCCAAGAATTCCTGGAGGATAAATAGGATAATTTACATTTAAAAACATTTTTATTAAATAATAGCTGATTTAAAATACTCTGTCAATTGCTGCTGTACAGCCTAGTGACCTAGTCATGTAGATATACACATACTTTTCCTATTATTTTACATTATGTTCTATCACAAGTGATTGGATCTAATGCCCTGTGCTACACCTTACTTGAATTTTTCAATGAAAAAAGGGAAATTCAGAAATGAGGTCATTTGCCAATATTTGGCTCCTTCAGTATACCACTATATCTATCCTTACTCGTGCTGTTCCTGAGTTATGTGTTTTAAAATATGATGGGCACAGGTTGAATAAAGAGAACATTTCACTAAAGGAGCGATTTTGATGGCTGTGAACCTTAGATCCATGAAGCTATATGACCTTGGGCAACTTTCTTAACTTCTCTGTGCCTCAGTTTCCTGCTGTGTAACGTCATTATAATAATATCCAGGTAGTTTGCAAAGACTGAGAATAGAAATGTATGTAAAGTGCCTCATACAGTGCCTGGCTTAGAGTGTGAAATAAGGAAATGGATGCAATCATTCGTTGTATTACTACAGTCTAGTGCTCAGAGTGAATACAAAGAGATGATTATCAAAAGCAAAAAGAACTCCAGGGTCACCAGCTGTGATGAGTTGCTGTGATTGTGAAATGAAAACACCCTACTTTTATTATTTCTTGAAAGGTAAGTTCCAAAAACTACAAAGGTGTTATTTCCCATTATCAATTGACTACACTTTCTCCCAAATCCAGGAATCTACTGGAAACTAAATGAAGGAAGATAATGAGGTTACTTACTACAAAGGGAAAAATTGAAAAGCACAAAAAACTCACTGACCTAGAAAGTGAACTGTTTGAGTGGTTTTGTCAAATTACGGTAGATATCATTCCCATTTCTGGTTCTTGTTTGAAAGGGAAGGCAATAAAATTGCCTAAAAGAGGAAAATCACCCCGATGAATCGTTTTAACCTTTTAAATCTAACATCTAATGATGTGACAACAGCATCTCTATTTGCTGAAGACCAGGCAACTGCCACTGCTGCTACAGCTGGAAAAGATTCTCAGTGAAAGTAGAAAGACAATTCTGGATAACTACCACCCGAGGGATTTATTCAGTCCTCCAGATAAAATTGTCTCTGCCTCCATTTGCAGCTTGCCAAACACGTTTCTTATTATGAAAGATACAACTCACTCTAGAAGGGGATTGTGTGAGAAGGGCTCCAAGAAATTTAAGTCCATGGACTGCAGAAATTTCAAACAGCCCCATTGTGAAATTCTGGAACCAGCAAACATCTGGGGATAGGATGATACAGAGTCTTAAGTGTATGTGTCTTCTTTCCTCACTGCAAATCCTGGTGCTATCCCATGGAGATGGGTTTTTTAATCTCTGATCTCAACCAGATTAAGTTCCTAGAATTTCCTCAGCAACCAGAGTCACCAGAAAGAAGGAAGGAAAGAAGGAAGGAAGGGAGGGAGGGAGGGAGGAAAGAAGGGAAAGTGATCAGGTAAAGTAGAATGTTTGGTATTCCTATTCCTTTGTTCTTTTTTATAGCTGTTCCTGCAGCATTTGGAAGTTCCCAGGATGCGGGTGAATCAGAGCTACAGCTGCAGGCCTATACCACGGCCGCAGAAACACCAGATTTGAACTGTATTTGCAACCTACACTGCAGCTTGTGGCTTGTGGCAATGCTGGATTCTTAACCCACTGAGCAAAGTCAGGGATTGAATCTGCATCTTCAGGGATCCTATGTTGCGTCCTTAACCCACTGAGCCACAACGAGAACTTCCGTATTTCCTGTTCCTGACAACCTTTCCTTCTCTCTGTCACTAGTGTAGGTAATGGAAAGAGTAGGGGATCCCCCATTCACAGAGATAGATACTCTTTAGCAAATTCATCCTCTGTTTTGACAATTGGAACTGTCCCAAAGACATTAGAACAAATCTGTAAGCACTTGGGAACAAGAATTACATTTCATTCCAGATTTCTTCCCTAGGATCTATTACTTTGCATAAAACCAAAAACACTCAGTGAATGTTGACTGAATAGATGCTTGAATGAAGGACATGTATGAGATGAAAGGGCCAAATTCTAAACAGCCTCCAGAATTGATCATTTATTTTCAGCACTTGTCAGTATGACCTGCCAAAATATGAAATAAAACTCTGTTTCTGGAATTCCGTAGTGGTGCAGTGGAAACGAACCCGATTAGGAACCATGAGGTTGCAGGTTCGATCCCTGGCCTTGCTCAGTGGGGTTAAGGATCCAGTGTTACTGTGAGCTGTGGTGTAGGTTGCAGACACAGCTAAGATCCCACATTGCTGTGGCTATGGCGCAGGCCGTCAGCTGTCACTCTGATTCAACCCCTAGCCTGGGAATCTTTATATGCCGTGGGTGAGGCTCTAAAAAGCAAAACAACAACAACAAAAAAGAACTTTATTTTTTACACCAAAGAGACAGGCTCAAGTTGGGAATCTGAGGGAACACACTGACCAAAGGTGGGAACTTGTCTTTCTCATCCAATGTCTTGGATTTCTGCTGAGTTTTAGAAGAACCAGGGTTCATTTACTTATTCATTCAAAAAAATCCATTTTTTTCCTCACTAACTCCATCATCTCTGTGAAATCCTTGGGTGATGTTCAGACTGGGAGAATTATTAATATCTCCCCAAATCAGTGATTCCTAAGGGAACAAGTTCCTTTAGGACTCTGTAAGGTTGAGCAGGTAGGTCTTAAATCCATGCAGTCTTCTAGTGCTTTTCAGAGGGTGAGGAATTTCACTTCAATGTGCTAAGCACCAGTCCTGGAAGGAGAGCCTGGCATCAGCCTTACAGTCTCTGATTATTTTGACCTCACCTCTCACCTCTCTGATTATTCTCAGGTCTTTTGCTATCTTTGCTATCATCTTTTGCTTCTTTGATATAATCCAGGCTCTCCATTTCCAACCTGAACCCCACCAGGAACCTGGTGATGCCCACACGAAGGGGCCAGATGATTTCTCTTGCCTCTCGGGTTTTCCCTGATCTTGACAGTAACCCACCCTGGGCTGCCTGGGCAAATTACTTTGTGCCAGCCTCTCTTTCTGAACCCGTGATTTCCCTCAAACTGTGATGCCTGTATATCAAGTCTCCGTGGGCCCATGCTCCATTGAGTGGTCAAGTGCTAAACAGGACTAAATAGTATCAGATTTACTTACAAATTGGTAATGACAAACGTGCACTTTTATAGTCCTTTCATTCAATAATGACATTACTAACAATTACTTTAAAATTTTTATTATGGAAAATGTCAAAAACATATAAAGTAGTATAGGATAATGAACTCCATTGCACCATTAGGCAGTTTGACAATTACTTTTTAAGTTTATAACTATAAAAATAGTTGCACAACTAGCAAATAATTGTAATACCTCACAATTCCATTCTTACTAAAGCCATATTTGCAACTTGGCAATGTTGGCAGCCCTGCCTTTCAAAATCATATCCTGTCTTGCTCAGTTATAATGGGCCATTCCTCCTAGCTGACTTCGTCTGAACTGCTTAAGCAAATCTACCCAAGATATTATGTGTTTGTTCTATTTCGTAAAAATAGAAGGTGATTTAGAAGGTCATAAAAATGTTCATTCATGAGGTCAGTGCATGCAGTTAGCCTTTTTTTGTCTCTGATAGCAATTTGGCAGGAGAGAATGTTTATTGCCTCTGATCTCAACTGTAAAAAAGGCCAGGGAGGTAACACAAACCATGCCAACCTCCCTTAATAATTAATTACATCGCCCATCCAGGACTTTATCTACACATTTTTTTGGACTCATTTCAATTTCGAGCCTGTACCAGTTGTGAGGAAGCCTGGTAGGGGCCATGGAGATAACGAAGTTGAATCAGGAGGTGGTGGGACAGATAATAAAAGCACACATTTTACCCCACTAACCACAACTTTGGGTAAACGGAATACAAAGTCAAGCTGCTGAATTAGCAGTTCTGCCAGTACAGCTTGCTCTTTATTGCTAAAGAGCTTATCACCCTAAACCGATAAATCCTCACACAGTCAAAGGTAAGTACATCTTTAAAAAAAACTAAAGTGACTATCAGGTGTTTTATAACTCGGAGTACAATCTAGACTTGTGAAGATAAGCTATGTATATATAAGAGCTCTTCCTGTCTTTTTCCGCAATAACCTTAGTCTGGATATTTATCTTTATTAAGTTAAAGATGAATTTTTTCTATGTGTGTGTATATAGATATACATGTGTATATACATATTTTTTATGCTAAAATCAGACACACTTGCTGGGTTGTATTGCCTCTTGATGTTAAAATATAGTTCTGAAGATGATGAATTTGCATCTCCAAACAAGCTCACCAGTTTTGTGAACAAAAAAACCTTTGGCTCTGTCTCAGAAGCTGATCCCTGTCCTTTCCCTGGGCCTTCCTTTTCCTCAGGCATCATGTTCCCATCTTTAGTAGGATATAGTGTAGGAGGAAAGGGTTGTCAGGAGATAAAACTTGGTAACTACGGACAGAGTTCAGTAAAATTCCGAGTTCAAGAAAAAAAAAATTCAAATTGTCAACTAGTTGTGAGGGACATCAGCTATAAAGAACAAACATTTATGTATTGTATGTAATCACATTTTAACTTGAATCAGGTTAGTTAGAAAAAGCATACTCTAAGAATACTAATAAAGTCTATCTTTAAGGGCAAATCTTATATCCTATACGTTTCCCCAATTTAAAAATGCTCTCACTGTAACCTGTGTTTATTCTATTGCCACTTAGCAGTACCGTTTTTGTGGATACATCAAAATAACTGCCATCAGTCACCAGGTTTTGTCTTGAACCATGTGAGTTCGAATAAAATATGAAAGCATCCTTTGAGTCAAATGCAAAGTTCCATGCTGCTAACAGATGCATTTCTTTGAACCGTGCTTTGTGTTCTTAGCTTACTCACTGAATTTCTCTCCTGGAAGCCCCAAGCATTTCCTTAGAGGCCAGAGGAGTGTGGATTGTCTGTCCCTGTGCTAACCGAGGCATAGTCAGTTAGACAGAAGACAAAACTCAGTGACAAGGAAGGTCAGTTTGTGGCTTAATCACAGAGGGAATTGAGACTCTGCAACTGTCAGTCACACCCTAGGACTGAGACTCTATGCCCCAGGGGGAAAGAGGAATGGAGGGCTGTGTTCCTTTGTCTACTCCTGGTGAAAATCTGTGACCTATATAATCACATGATGATGGTACACTGTAAGGCACTTCCTCTCTGTTGTATGTTATCGCTAGCACATGCTGTTCCCTTTGCCTGGAATGCTTTCACTTCCAAAGCAATCTGTAGACTTCAGCTCTTGCCCAAGGAAACCATTGCCAGCCTGGGGCGTGTTTCCTTAGTTTAGACATGGACAATAGAATCCAGGTTATAGACCATTTAGGTTGTCCATAAATTACTCATCAATGCTGCAGAGTACACAGAGTGCTTGTGTGTCTTGGTTTCCATCTTGAGTATGTTCAATTCATAGTTGATGGACCTGAATATAAAACACAAATTCAGGGGAGTTCGCTTTGTGGCGCAGCGGAAACAGATCTGACTAGTATCCTCGATCCAGCATTGCCATGAGCTGCAGTGTAGGTCACTGATGAGGCTCTGATCTGGGCATTGCTGTGATGTAGGCTGGCTCCGATTTGACCTTAGTCTGGGAACTTCCATATGCCGTGGGTGCCGCCCTAAAATGCCAAAAAAAAAAAAAAAAAACAAATACATCCAGGGTGTGGTTAGCTAGCATTTAAAATCTCTAATAAAAAATAAAAAACAAAAAAACTGCACTCCAGAGGCAGGTACACGAAGACTTCAGCTATCTCTAATTCACTGGAGGATTTGATGATCAGCAAATTGCAGTTGTCTTGGTTTAATGAGTGGTATTTTAAAAACGCAGATTGGCTAGAAGTCTCGTACACCTTCTCCTGCCTCTGCAGAATTAGGGTAAAGAGTCAAGCAAGTTTAGTGAGACTTGCTCAGACTCTTTAGAAGAGTGTCAAGTTGAGGAGTCCATCTGGTTCTGGATCCAGGTGCTTCCAGAGGCTGTTGGACATGGAAAGCCTGCTGTAGGAATTCACAGTCATTGCAAGTGGACTTTCAATACAGCATCTGAAAACCTTGCTGCTCAAGATGTGGTTTGGGGACCGCAGCATCAACCATACCAGAGAGGCGCTGGGAATGCAGATTTTTAGGCTCTGCCCCAGGCCTACTGCATTGAAACAAGAACCTCCAACCCCAGTGATTTCTATGCACTTCGCTGTTTGAAAAACATGGCCCATGTTTAGGAACCAAAGATTAGGATTCCACCAGCTTTACAGACCAGGCTGAATGAATTCATTTGTGTTTCTTTTTTGGATGCCAGCTTATTGACCACTCTGTGTGACAGATTTCCATCTGAGGCTTACTGTCACCTAACTGACACGTGGTGGTGAGAAGGTAAGTGGGGGATGCAGACTTGAGCAAAGTCAATTTTTTGGAGCCCACCTTTACCTACGGTAAATAACTTTATCATTATGAACTAGCAAATTAGCTTGGGTCTCTTTGTAGCTCTTTCTTTTTCCAGTCTGTCTTTGTTTTTAATCTCACATTCACCTTGGGATTATTTTGTTAATGTGTGCTTCCCTTGTACTGTAGGTTCCAAAGGTCAGAAACAGTTTTGTTTTTTCTCTAGTCAAGTGTCCACTAGTAGACACTCAATAAATATTTGTTGAATAAATGTCATTGGCGGAAGGGAACATTTATTATTTTAGGAGGATGGGGAAATACATTTAAGTTTTTATGGACTTTTTAACTTTGAACCGGCTCTCAGGTGCTGAATGAATAACTTCCAACATGATTTGTCCCCCAGTATCCAAACTAATGTTCCCCAAGCTCCTATCTTAGGCACCTTAAGTTCACTATAGTGAAGCTCAGGGTTTGAAGCGTTATTTATAAAAGCTTTTCCTTTTCTCTTTTCTTCGCTTCTTCTCTTTTCTTTCTGCTTATCTCTATTTGGTTGCAGTTTGCTAATCAAGTATTTACACGTTTAATAATCATGGAATGCATAACTACAGTGTTAAAAGGAACACTGAAAAATTATTTTATGGAGTTCCCTTCGTGGCTCAGTGGTTAACGAATCCGACTAAGAACCATGAGGTTGCGGGTTCAATCCCTGGACTTGCTCAGTGGGTTAAGGATCCGGCGTTGCCGTGAGCTGTGGTGTAGGTTGCAGACGCGGCTCGGATCCCGTGTTGCTGTGGCTGTGGCGAAGGCCAGCAGCTACAGCTCCTGTTAAACCCCTAGCCTGGGAACCTCCATATGCCGTGGGTGCGGCTCTACATAAAGGCAAAAAAAAGAAGAAAAATTATTTTATGACTTCAGTACATTGTTCTGGACTCAGAATGGCAGACAGCCATTTTACCAGAGGGAGGAAACCCAGCCAATGGTGACACACATATGCCTTCACCGACTCCAGTCTTGTGAAACAGAAAAGCTTATCAGAAATATGTAATCAATTTAAGCCTATTTTATGCAAATTATACCCTATTAAGGAAGCTTGTGAACAAAATCTCTGAAAACAAGATTCTGCAGGTTTTTTGGCACTGCTGTGATAGACAGTTCTAAATGCCAGCAGACTTGAATATTTAAAATATTTAATAATGGTGAGAAAATATAAAATTAATTATCTTGGTGAGAAAAAAACTGTCAGACAGATAATTTATTAAAAACTATTTTGGAAAATTGTTACATAAAACATTTCTAAATAAGAGCAATTGATCTATCTAATAATAGGAATTGGAATTATACCAAAGAGTGCCAAATTAAGATTTATATTGAGCTCCAATCCAAACAATAGATGAAATAAATTGTGCCTATAATACACAATTGATTGCTCATAGAGATCTCAGGCCATAAAAGTGAGTTGCCAGACCATATTTGCAAGTTCTCATATTTTATATGAATGTTATTTAAGGAAAGTCAAATACCTTTAATGCTGTGGCCTTGCATGGAAAAGGTATTGTTCAGAGGAGTGTGCCATGGTTCATACAGTGTGACTGTGACAGTTAATTTTATGTGTCAACTTGACTGGGCCTCGGGGTGTTCAGACCTTTGATCACATTATCCTGGGTGTATTTCTGGATGAGACTGACATTTGATTTGGTAGACTGAGTAGAGCAGATCGTCTTCCCTTATGTGAATGGGTCTCATCCAGAGATTATATCTCTCCCTTCCTGAAAAATGAATAAATAAACAAACAGAAAGACTGAATAAAAGGGAATTTCGCTGCCTGACTCCTTGATCTGGGACATTTGCCTTCTCCTGTCCTCAGCTAAAGCTTATACCAATGGCTCTTATAGTTCTAGGCTTTTTAGACAGGAACGGGAACTACACCTCCAGCTCTCCTGTGTCTTCGGCTTGAGGGCTGCAGATCTTGGGACATCTCAACTGCCATAATTGTGTGAACCAATTTATTTTTCTCTCTCTATATATAAATGTGTGTGTATATATGAATAACCCATATATATGGATTGTATATGTAAATTTATGTAAATATATAAAATATATGTAAATTTATGTTTAGTGTAAAATTTACACATATAAAATCCCTATAGATAGGTAGATAGATATACTCAAAATAATATTTTTTGTCTTTTTTTTTTCTTTAGAACCTCATCCATGGGATATGGAAGTTCCCAGTCTAGGGGCAGAATCGGAACCGTAGCCACCGGCCTACATCACAGCCACAGCAATGCCTAGACCCAAGCCACATCTGTGGCCTACACTACAGCTCACAGCAACACCAGATCCTTAAACCCACTGAGCGAAGCCAGGGATTGGACCTGTATCCTCAAGGATACTAGTTGGGTTTGTCACTGCTGAGCCATGACAGGAAATCCCTCAAAATAATATTGATATATATATATCCTATTGGATTTGTTTTTCTACATATGGTTTATTTCAAGATAGTTCTTACATAATAGGGCTACTTTCAACATTATTTTACTTGGGGGGTTGAAAATTTCTTCCTGTTTCAAAACCACCTACATAAAAGAGGAAATATGCAGGATAGAAATCCATACATGGTAATTACATGTGGATGAAATTATTGAAATGGTTAAGTAAAAATACTGTATTAATGAAAACATAACATTTTTCTTAGACTTTCTACTTCACATAGGAACCTTACCATTTGAAAAGTATGAAGCTATAAGATTTTATTGCTTAGAGATATTTATGCACATGGATCCCTGAAATGGAAAAGCACACATTTTATCACTCCGCTCCCATAACTCAAAACTGTTGAATAGATTTAGTATTTTTAGAATGAATTAAGACCACACATAGGCAATTTAAGCCCCAAAGCTTGTGGTTTCAGTAAGGAATGAGGGGAATAAAATGGTGATGATGGAAAAGCTTTGGCATAGCGCTAGATATGCGCTCTTACTCTGAGAGAGGATGTGTAACATAGAAGCATGATTTAGACTAAGAATGGGGAAAAAAGAAAATTGAAAAGATGTAGAACAGAAACAGAGATCTTAGATTCTTGGAGTCTCCATTTTTCTTTTCTTAAAATGGAAGTGGTCCCCAATATAGTTCACTTCTAATCATAGGGGTGAAATTGCCTTTGTCCCAGTTCCCTAAACTCATGATTGCTGAGCTTGCAAATACCTCTAACCTTTCTCCCAGACTCTTGCTTAAGTAGGAGAATGGATGGTCTACTGCTGTGTTGGTTTACATACAGAGCTTCACAGCCACACAGACTAACAAGCAGGGATGGAAGCTAGTTTCTCTTTTTCTCCTTCGTGCATATTTCCATTCTTAATTCCTGAAAAGGTACCCTTGCTCTTTTGGGATATAGCAAATAAGTATTTCAGACCCTTCAAATGAAAACTCCCTGTGTAACTTGAATTACTTTCAGGGCAGCAGAGTAGCTTTAGAGAAAGAAAACATAATGTTTTTCTTATCCATTGAATTCAGACAATTCTTTGGATAAATATTTGTATAATGCCTTCTATGTAAGACAGTGACATAAATGTCAAGCTTACAGGCACGTTAATAACAAAGATGACAACATCAAAGTAGGGAAAGCACATGGAAATAATTACAACACAGTAAGATATTTGCAGGTACACTCTTGATTACAGGTGGCATTAAAAAGAGAGCAATCATTTCTGCTTGCCAAGAGGAAAGGTTTTGATAAAAAGTGGGCATGTTAGCATCAGTCTTTCTTGCATTGCACTGTAACATGAAGCCAACATTTGGTCACTGGAGTACTTGTTCTTCAAGCCTCTCACACTTTTCCAGATCCTCCAAGTCTTCCAGTCCTGATCCTTTTTCCTTTCTGCTCACACCTTCATTTTTATTTTATTATTTATTTTATTTTATTTTTTGGCCAGACCCATGGCATGTTGCAGCTCCTTGGCTTGGGATCAAACCTGTGCTGCAGTAGCAACTCCAGCTACTGCAGTGACAACACCTTAACACGCTGCACCACAAGAGAACTCCCCATACTTTTTCTTTCTCTTCAAAGCTTTAGATCAACATTTATTATGCATACCGTATTTATTATGCATACCATATCTGCATGCCTTTTTCAAAATGTTGGCCTGTTTTGTCACATGGTCATACGTATGTAATTTTACAGAAAAGTAAAATACAATCAAACTATGCAAATGCAGGCAAATTGTTTTTTATCCATTTTAAAGTAGTTTGTTTCCCTCATTTTTTCAGGTAGTCCTCCCATTTCCTAACATTTGCCCCAACCTTTCAGGTAATTCCTACTCCTGTGCAGTCCGGCATATATTTTACTCAGGTATTCACACACATCTTTATGATTTTTTTCCTCATTTCATGTTCTACAAAAATGAGATTATATATTTTTCTATATCTTGTCCTTATCATTCAGAAGTACCATGGAAATTCCTCTGAGTCTCTTGGTAGAGTTCCATTCATTCTTTTTAATGACATATAAAATTCCGTAGTGTAAATTTACCATGATTTTTCAGTCAATCCCATAAAAACATGAACTTTACCTCCAGATTTTGCTGCAATAAATGTAAATTTCCATATATCCTTAGACACTTTTTACTTTTCTGGCATGGAGTCTCCAGAATAGAGTTGTTAGGTCAATGCACACACACAAACATGCGCACGTGCGCACACAAACATACACATCATTTTAATAGATATTGCCAGGAAGGTTGCTTTCAAAAATGTTTTAATTCACACTACTAGTGTGTGAGAAAATACTCTTTCAGTATGCCTGTCAGTAACAGATGTTTATAATTTTTTCCATCTTTAGAAATTGCTTTCTTTTTTTCTTTGACTCTACTTAAAATTGAATATGTAAAACATTTACATGATTCTAAAGTCAAAGCAATATAACTGATTACATTCTGAGAAGCCATATTTCCGTCACTGTCCTACTTAATTCTGTTGTTTCCTTCCCTGACAGGCGATCATTTTTACTCCTTTCTAGTTAATTCTCTACTATTTTTTTTCAAATATACTTATTTGCATTTTTCTTTACACATATATTTAACCCCTTTCCTTACACAAATTCACATGCATATATTTTTTGTACTTTGTGTTTTCCGCTGAATTATGTCCTGGTTCTCAAGCTACATGAGTCAATAAAGACTTTCCTCATTCTTTTTTTATAGCTACACAATATTACATTGTATGAATGCACCAGAGTTTATTCAACCAGTCTCCAGCTGATGAACACTGGGATTGATTTCAATCTTTTGCTACTATAAAAAATGCCACAGTGAATAATCTTGTGCATAAGTCATTTCATATTCTCCCACTGCATTTTTAGGCTAGGTTCCTAGAAGTGAGACTGCTGAGAAAAGGATAAATGCATATATAATTTTTATAGATGTTACCAAAGTCCCCTCCATAAGGGCTGCACAACATTACATTCCCACAAAATATATGAGAGTGACTGTTTCCTCATTGCCTTGCCAAAATTTTCTATTTCCAAATTTTTATGTTTTTATTAAACTGACACATGAGAAATGACAATATAATTTAATTTGTAATTCTCCAGTTATGAGTGAGATTAATGACCTTATCCATGAATTGTTTATATATTTTGCTCATTTTTCTGTTGTGTTATTAGCCTTTCCCCTCTCAATTTTAGTAGCTATTTCTATTTTAGTGATAACAGCTCTTTGTATAAATTGCAAATGTTTTTAATTCGTTTTTTTTTTTTTTTACTTTGCTTATGGTGATTTTAATCATCCATTTTTTAAATGTAATTGAAACTAATTATTTAAAATTGCTTTAGATTTTGAGTCATGGTTGGTAAGTATAACTATTTCCAGTTTATAAAAGATTCATCCATACTTCCTTTCAGGAGTTGCATGCTTCAGATTTTTTTTTTCTTCTTTGCTTTTAGGGCCTCACTCGCATCATATGGAGGTTCCCAGGCTAGGGGTCCAATCGGAGCTACGGCCACCAGCCTATACCACAGCTCACATCAATGCCAGATCCTTAACCCACTGAGTAAGGCCAGGGATCAAACCCACAACCTCATGGTTTCCAGTCGGATTCGTTTCCGCTGTGCCATGAGGGGAACTCCATTTTTATTTGTTTGTATGCTTTAGATTTTTACATTTAGATTGCTAATCAATTTGGAGTTTATCCTGGTATATGGAATGAGGTTACAAGGTACATGGAATGAGGTTACAAGGTATATGGAATGAGTTTATAAACCTAATTGTATTTTTTCCCAAATATCTCAATACCATTAACTGAAAAGTTCAACTTTTCCCTAAAAATATGAAATATCATTTTTATCATATACCAAATTTCCATTTGCATGGGGTAAATTCTGTACTATATTCCATTTGTCTATTCTTGCATCAATGTCATACTCAAAGTGTTTATAACATAGCAATATCACTACCACCGATAACCTTATTTTTTAAAGTCCTCTGTCACTATCTTTGCTTGTTCATTTTCCATGTAAAATTTAAAATCAGGAGCTCCCACTGTGGCACAACAGGATTAGCAGTGTCTTGGGAGTGCTGGGATGCAGGTTTGATCCCCAGCCCTGCACAGTGGTTTCAGGATCCTGCCTTGTCGCAGCTGCAGCTTAGGTCCAGACTTCAGCTCAGATCTGATCCCTGTCCCGGGAGCTCCATATGCTTTGGGGCGGGCAAAAAAACAAAAAACAAACAACAAAAAACTTAAAATCAATTTGGATAGCATCATTAAAAATGTCTTAGTATTTTTATTTGGGCTGTGTTAAATTTATAAAACAGCTTAGGAAGAATGAAGATCTTTATGATACTGAGTCTTTTTATCTAAGAGCATTGTAGATTTTTCCACGCATTGGGGTCTTTCAGCAGTGTTTTAAAGTTTTTCTCATTTAACTTTTATAAATCTTATTAAGTTTATGACTAAATATTCCATTTTATTTGTTACAGTTTTAACTGGGTTTCCTCTTCCATTACATCATTACTTTTATATATGCAAAACTATATTGATTTCTATGTATTAATTTTGTATCCTGCTTTTCTTTTTACTACATTCTTTTTGTAATAGTTTTCCCATTACTCTTGAGTTTTCCAAATATCTGATTTCAAAAGTTTGTCTGTTTCCATTCCTTACACATCTATTTTCCTTCTTATCTAATTTCTTAAACTCATATTCCTAAAACCATGTTAAATTGTATATGCTATATTGGGCGTTCTTACCTTGTTTCTTAGTTCAGTGAGAATGCCTCTAATATGTCTACATTAAGAGGCAGATTTCAGAGATTGTGAGTATGTGTATGTAATTATATAAGTATCTATGGTTTCTGTTCTTTCAATTAGTTGTATCAGGAGTGAGTGCTGAATTTTGTGAAGTGTCTTTTAAGCACCTATGAGAATGATATTAGTTTTTCCTCTAATATGGTAATATAAGTTCCTTCCTTCTTTCCTTCCTTCCTTCCTTTTCTTCTTTCTTTCTTTCCTTCCTTCCTTCCCTTGTCATTTCTAATTTTGTATTTTGTGTTTGGAAATTCATGTTTTTATGCTTCAGAAAGTTTTTTGTGCATGTATGTGCCTCAGCCTATCTTCTAATATGTTTTTTTTTTCCTGTTTAAGTTGTATCTTTCAGTAGTTTTTATTTATTTATTTTCTTCAGAGCTGCACTTGCAGCATATGGAAGTACCCAGCCTAGGAGTCAAATTGGAGCTGCAGCCACACCACAGCCACAGCAATGTGGGATCTGAGTCCTGAGTCAAGTCTGTTACCTACACCACAGCTCACGGCAATGCTGGATTCTTAACCCACTGAGTGAGACCAGGGATTGGACCTGCATCCTCATGGATACTAGTCAGGTTCATTATCACTGAGCCACAACGGGAACTCCCAGGAGCCTTTTTTTACATTTAGCATATGCATTCATTTTCTTTGGCTGCATAACCAATTACTACAAACATCGTCCATCTGTTATCTCATGGTTCTATAAGTCAGAAGTCAAGGAGGACTCAGCAGAGTTCTATGCTGAAGTATTACAAGATTAGAATCAGATATCAACCTGGATGTGTTCTTATATGAAGGCTCTGGGAAAGAATCTACTTCCCTGTTCCTTCAAGATGGCAGAGATCAGTTCCTACAGAACTGAGATTCTCATTTCTCTGCTGATTTTCAGCTGCAGACCTCTTACAGATTCTTAAGGCCACTCACGTTCTTTCCCATGTGGTTCCTCCACTTTCAAATGATCAATGCCACACTGAATCTTCCTGTTTTGGAGCTCTTTGATTTCCTCTTCCCCTTTTTTTTGGGGGGGGCACACCCATGGCACATTGAGGTTCCCAGGCTAGGGGTTGACTGAAGCTACAGTTGCCGACCTATGCCACGGCCACAGCAGTACAGGATCCAATCCATGTCTGCGACTTACACCACAGCTCATTTTAATGCTGTATCCTTAACGCAGGGATCAAAGCCTCATCCTCGTGGATCTTAGTCGGGTTCATTAACCACTGAGCCACAAAGGGAACTCCTCCTCTTCTGCTTTTAAGGGCTTATAGGATTGGATCAGGCAGACTTGTAAATCTCCCTATCTAAAAGTCAATTGTGCCATGTGACATAACACTATCATGGAGTGATATCTCATCATATTAATAGGTTCCAAAGATTAGAATAGGATATATTTGGGGAAGACGGGTAGCATTTTAGAAATTCTGCCTACCACAATCCATACTCCAGCTTCCAAAGATGTACATGCTCCCAAGTGTAAAACACATTCACACCCTCTCAAGGTTTCCAAGGGTCCCTTCTCATGATAGTATTACTCAGAGTCTAAAAATCTCATCTAAGTCTCACCTTGGAAAGTCCTAAATCTCACCATCTTAATCATCTATATCAAGTGCAACTGAAACTTGTGACTTCAGTTTATCTCCATCTGTGGATCTAAGGAATTAAAATTATCTACATCTAATGTACAATGGTGGGCAGGTATAGGATAACAGTTACAGATATTCAGATTCGAAAATGAATAAAATGGAAAATAAAATAAAAAGTAATCACTGGTACAAAGCAGTTTTGAAATCTAGCTGGTCACTTTTTTAGCTGTTAAGGTTTCTGTGGCTCTCAGCTCTCAGCTCTAACCTCTGAGCAATGTGCTTCACCCTTTGTGCCCTAGTTTTGCCCTCAGACTCACCCTTCCTTTTTCATGAAAACGGTGGCATGCAGTTTCAGCCGAGTAGCTTTATTAGCCTGCCTCGTATCAGGAGACTGTTGGGTCTTAGAGTCTTTGAAATCTCTTTGTGCCTTTCAGTCCAAAGTGGCAGTATTTCTACTGACATAAAATTCTCAAGAATCTAGTGAGTACGGATTTCATGGATGTTCTCTCCCATTAGATGAATAGTTCTTCCACAGATTATCTGTGCATTATCTCTTTTCTATTTTTAGCTTCTACTGTGATGGCTGGGAGACAATGTCCTTAAGCTTTGTAGGGCCCTTTCACTTGATGGAGAAGATCTATGACCCTCAGTCTCCTGCTACTCAGTACTCTGAGTTTTTGATCTTTCAAGTTTTAGTAATAAGGTTTCTGTGAAATGTTGTACAGCCCCATTTTTGGAGTTTTCTCATGCCCTGCTTTCAGAAGCAATGTCTTAATTTTAGCATCATCTACCATATGGAAAAACTGATAATTTCCCAAGTCATCAGTCTTGGTTCTTAAAATCACAAACCCTATATACCATTCTTCTGCAAGTCAGGAAGAAACAGTTCACAAAATTCATTGAAATTCAAAGCTGATTTGGCCATGGTAAATATCTAAACCAATAATTCTCAACCGGGGGGCATATAGCTCCCCAGGGAATATTTGACAATGCGTAAATATATTTGTGGTCCTCCTAATGTAGGGAAGGGGGGAGTGGGTCCTACTGGTTTCTAATAGGTAGAGGCCAAGAATGCTACCCAATATCCTGCAATGTACAAGAAGCTCTCTCCCAAACTACAAATTATCTGATCTTGGATGTTGATATTGCTGAAGCTGAAAAACTCTAAAAAATTTTATTTTATTTTTATTTTTATTTTATTTTTTTATTGAAGTGTAGTTGATTTACAATGTTGTGCCAGTTTTTGCTGTACAGCATAGTGACCCAGGCATACACATATATACACTCTTTTTCTCATATTATCTTCCATCATATTGGATCCTGAGATCAGATATGGTTCCCTGTGCTATTTTAATGATGAAAGTACTTAGACCCAGAGAGGTAAGTGATCAGCCCAAATCACAAAGCTCTACTGCACCAGAGTCAGGATTGGAATCCAACGTCTAACCTTTCTGGTACCCTGTATTTCTCAGTGATTTTGTATCTATAGATCCCTCAACCAACATTTGGCACATAAACACACCATTCATTTCAAACCATTTTAAAATGTTTTTTCACAACTAGAAAATTGATTAAAATACAGTATTTCAAATCTAAGAATAATGATGATAATCATTTCTTTGATGAGAATACTCCTTCAATTCTTCTTCCAATGTGTGTACTTTCAGTTTAATGTGAGAGATTTTGAAAACTTGGGTTGCTTTTACATCCTGTCAGCTTCTTACTTTCCACTTTGTTTTTACTAAGTTAGACAATCCGTATTCACAATTATGAGCTGTTTAAAATGTCAAACAGTTCCATATATTCAGATAAAACATAGATCCAGAAAATAGAGAGTTTATTTTTTTTTTTAAACCACAGTCTATTTCACCAAAGCTTATTATTATCAAAAGCTGGAAGTTTAAATATTTCAACTTGGAAAACAGTGACAAACAGATTTTGAATCCCTTCTGTTTCTTTTTCCATGCCCTGTTCTTGCATATATAGACCAGGTGTGTGTGTGGTGTATGTGTTTCTGGTACACCCAGTTACATCTATCTCACTGGGTGTTTTAGCACTTAATTAAAAAAAAAAAAAGTTGTTGGAGTTCCCATCATGGCTCAGTGGTTAGCAAATCTGACTAGGAACCATGAGGTTGCGGGTTCAATCCCTGGCCTTGCTCAGTGGGTTAAGGATCCGACGTTGCCGTGAGCTGTGGTGTAGGTTGCAGACACAGCTAGGATCCCACGTTGCTGTGGCTGTGGGGAAGGCTGGCAGCTATAGCTCCTGTTAGACCCCTAGCCTGGGAACCTCCATATGCTGCGGGTGCGGCCCTAGATAAGGCAAAAAGACCAAAAAAAAAAAAGTTTTAGAAGAGAGACAAACTGTTAGTGATTAAACCCTTTCTGTCACAACTCTGGCTTTTGATAAATCCTGATATTTGTAATCCAACTAAAATAAATGGTATAACAGCTCTGAAATTGGGCTAGTCTAGATATTGAAAACGACTGAGATACACAATTTGCACACTCACAGGAAAACAATTTAATTGTAACTGTTTCAATCAATTACCACCATATATTTTTTTTAAGTTTGCACTTCATTTTCTCAGCAATCAGAATACCCTAGGGTAGAAAAGCAAAGGACTGCCCTCACTGTCTATTTCGCCTCAGAACAATATAGTGAATGCTCTAACGGGAGGCTCCTTTGGGAATAAGCCACTTATTCATCCACTTGCCAGGAGCACCAGCAGTCAACCCTCAGCAGTCAGCCCTCTGCTTTGCTAAAGGTAACAACTCCTTCCAAGGGCAGCCCACATCCAATGCCAGATATGCAATTATAAAAACCTGGCCCCTGTGCTCAAACTTAATACAATACTGAGGGGCCTCTTGACTCCTCCAGAGCACTCCTAAACATCAACTGAGACCCTTAGTGACACTGTTCGCTTCTTCCACTGCCCAGCCAACTCCAAGAACAATCCTTCATAGACATTCTGAACGATAATGTCCCTCTCAGAGATTGCTTCCTGGGGAACCCAAAGTGGAAATATACACTTAGGAATTCAGGCTTGTTCTAAGGTTTTCATCAATACTCAGTCCAATGCACCTTTGCAAGACCTGCTGATAAAACAAACAGTGTTTCTTTGGCACAATTTTCAGTGCTAAATAAAACAAAAAATCATCACGTTTTATATGAAGAGCGGATCATGATTGTTTAGACTCTGGACCTGACCCCGGTGTTCAAGCTGTACCTCTAACCTTGTCCAAGCTATGATTTTTCTGAGCTATCAAGGAGAGAGAAAAACAGTGCCTTCTTCATAGGATTTTGAGGCTGATTAAATGAGAACACCTAAGACACATGGCACAGAGGATGCTTTCAGTAAATATTTGCTCTGCTTTCCCGAAAGTTTTCCTACTTGGCAAGAGCTGGTTCTACACTCTGTTATCAATGGTCTTAATGACTATAAAGAAAAATATATGCTGCCATGCCACTGGTATTGTGTGATATCCAATGGCATGCATTGATAAAAGGATTTTTTTTTTTCAGGAGCTTGTAGCTTGTACTGCTTCCTCTCCAAGCATAATATTTGTCATTAAACTTTATAAGTTCATCAACTATATTGTTCCTGGAACCCGTGCTTTGTTTTTGTTTTCTTTCCATTTGCCTGAAAGGCAGGAAATTCTGAGTGGCCTTTCCTCAGGCTTCAGAAATAAAATGTGTCTGTTGAATTGTGGAAAGCATTATTTAATGGTTTTTAAGAAAAAATGGATAAACTATTTAGTGTGTTGATCGTACTTCAGAATTACTGGAAAATTTAGTGATCCTATGCCGCTGTTTGACAAATTTTATATCAGACAGAGCACTGAAATCTTAAGGGAAAATAGAACGTTGGTCCAACAAAATCAGATTTTCAGACACCCATTGTTCTTACGTGTACTTTCCTTTTACAGCTTGTGAAAATTCATCACATGTAGAAATTCAGTTACCTCAGCACATGCAGAATCACATTCTATATTCGCATCTAAACCCCGTTCGCTATTTATATTTACAATGTTATTTGAAGTTGTGGTATTTGCTTTACTATTTTCATCACTACTTTCATGCTTCAGTTAACAGCTTTTGAGCCACTGATCCATTTCTGTGAATCAAGAGTCCAACACCTTAGAAAAGTAAGAATGGGAGTTCCCGTCGTGGCGCAGTGGTTAACGAATCCGACTAGGAACCATGAGGTTGCGGGTTCGATCCCTGCCCTTGCTCAGTGGGTTAACGGTCCGGCGTTGCCGTGAGCTGTGGTGTAGGCTGCAGACGCGGCTCGGATCCTGCGTTGCTGTGGCTGCGGCGTAGGCCAGTGGCCACAGCTCCGATTAGACCCCTAGCCTGGGAACCTCCACATGCCGCGGGTGCGGCCATAAACCCGCGGCCATAAAATGACAAAAAGGCAAAAAAAAAAAAAAGAAAAGTAAGAATGAGTCATGGAAATCTAATCCATGTAAACAAATATATGTAAATAAGGTGAGAATAAGTTAGTGAAGATAAACTACACCCTGTTTATTGAATGAACCAGTAGGGAGGAAAGGGCCACTGCTGTCTTTGGAGAATAAGAAGTCTTTCAGAATACAATCATCAATCGTGCGTTTCCAGTTCAGCAATGCCTGTGAATAAATAATCTCTGTGCATTTCCTCTAGAACCGTCAAACTGCGCACAGATGTGTGATGGACTGTCAGATCCAGAGACCAACAAACCACATTCAGGCATTCTTGTTCTATCCAATGCTGCTTCTCTGGGCCTCCCCAGGTAAAGGCACTGGTGCCCGTCTTGCCCAAAGTCAGGGGTTCCAAAGAAAGGTCAGATTTGCTCTTTGAGTTGTAGTTACGACTGAATGTTCAGCTGAATTTCCTTAATCAGAGTAGAAATATTCAGTTCTAGATGAGACACAATACAGGGCATCAACTACTACTTGCATCAGTTAACTGGGCTTATTAAGTGGGTCAAAAGACTCTTCCTTGTATTCCTGAGTTGTTCACAAGTTAGATGCCATAAAAAAATTGTGTAGTTTAGCGATACTTAACAAGGATCTTTCAGAAATTAGGGTTACTTGGGCTAATACCTCGTATACTGGAGGGATTCTGAATGGTAACCCCTATTTCGCAAATCTCATATGAAAGGGATTTTAAGAAAGGATGTAACCTCTGTTTAATTCTTCTTTGCTTCTTCTTTATGAGCAAGGGAACAGATGTAGTTTTCAGATAAAAAAGTAGACATCAAGTAAAAATGAAACAGACTCACCTAATACTTTTTCTATGAAACCAAGATCCCAAGAATGAACAAAGATGTTAATATATGACTGATTTAAATTCTGAAAATAATGGCCCCACTCGTGGCTACTGAAGTGAAAGTTAATGTCACCTAAAGTGACAGTATGGTTTCTCTTTTCCCCTCACCAGCTCAGCCTCTTCTTCCCATGCCTGGTAAGAATGAAACTTTTAGCTTCTCACTTTTAATGAGAGATTGGTTTGTCCATCTGATGGATGTTAGGAGCCGCTGAGGATGGTCACCCCACGTTAAAACTGGGGAGTAGATACTTGTGACAACATGGATGGACCTGAAAGGCATTATGCTAAGTGAAGAAAGTTAGTCACAGAAGGAGAAATACTGCTTGATTCTTCATATGGGGCACCTGACATAGTCAAAGGTATGGAAATAGGCAATGGAGTGGTGGTTACGAGGGGGGAGTGGGAGAGAATATGAGATGATCTTGTTCAATGGATGGAAAGTTATAACTATACAAAAAAAAAAAAAAGAGTATGTTCCAGAGATTTGCTATACAACACAGTGCTTGTAGTCAACAATAAGGCATTGTGCACTCAAACGTTTGATGAAACAGTAGATCTCATGTCAAGTGTTATGTGTTCTCACCACAAAAGCAAAACAAAGAGACCCAGGGCAACTTTTGGAGTTTCGTGGTTAAGTTTATTACCTGGATTGTGTGTAAATACAGACATATGCCCCAACTCACCAAACTGTATACGTGGTTTATATGTAGATTTCTTTGTATACTAGTTACACCTCAGTAAAGCTGGAAAAAAAGATGGGGAGGTGAGTGGACAGAAAAGGGCTTTCTCTGGATCTAACCACAAAGGTTGGACCAAGGATACTGGTGCAGAGAAATAGAAAAGGAAAGAGGAGGGAGGCCCAGAGAGAGGGGACTCAAGCGTCCCCTGAGTCAAAGCCAGCTCTGTTTGCAGTGAAGGGAGACCAGATGGGAGTGTGCTGGGGCAGAGGCGAGTGGGGGTGGCAATTGTAACTCTTCTTCAGACACTGTATTCACAGGTGACAGGAATATTATCTTTCTGGAAAGGGCACTGACCATGCGGTGCTTGGTGATGGAGAAGTGGGTTCCATTTATTAAGATGCACCATGTCCTTGAAGCAGTACCATTTGGGAGAGGCTGATCTCCCAGTTTCCTCACCACACCCTTCCTGGGTCAGATCGGCTTTATGCTTCTCTGCTTTTCCTCAGCACCTGTGTTCTGTTCTCAAAGGTGACAGAGGAAAACTGCACTTCACTGAGGCAGCACTTCAGCTCTTTGGCACACGGATCAGAGCCCATGTTTTCCAAGAAGATTTTCTCCTAGGCTTGGAAGGTACTTTTTTTGTTTTTAATTGAATGTTTCTTTATTAACACTTGAGACATTAAAAAAAAAAAAAAACTACATACCTAGAATAAAAAATTAAGTCTCCTCCCATAAACACTTAAAGTACATAACACAAGTGAACCATGTTTAAACATTTTTATTTTGGAGGCAGAAAAACATGTCATTATTTCTTTAGCAGGAATATAAAAAGGAAAATTTACTTGCTAGTTATAAAACCTTCTCCCCAGAGGCTCAATTTATAAATTTAGGATAGGAATAACTATCTTTGTGTCACACAAACCAGAACATTTTTAAGGTGAGGAATAGAAAAAATAAAAGAGAAAATGACTTCCATCTCTATTGGTGTATGTGTTTTTAAAAAGTCATCACCCTGGTTTGAAAGTGTCATTATATCTGTGTGGGATGACAAATTTCATTTTAGGTTCTTATCTAGTCATATATTCACACAGTGTTAACAAGTCATTGCTACTCTGACTTGATAGAGGCAGCCATGGAAAATTCAAAATAATCATGAAAATCAAGGAACTATGTTGTTGCAATATTTATAGCCCCGACAGGTGCCCTGCTGCTTTGAGCAAGATCTTTTACATGTACTGTCTATGCCTGTAGCTGAACCTGGTACAAATAGCAAACTTTCTAAACTGTCAAGCCATGGGTAGACAGCAACTCAGTGGCAATGAGCTGACATCAGATCAGTGGCGATGGGACTATCCCCACCTCATTTACACATTTCTTTTTTTTTTTTCCCACGTGTATCCTGGGTTACTTTATTTTTTAATTGAAGTATAGTAGATTTACAGTGTTGTGTTAGTTTCAGGTGTATAGCAAAGTTATCCAATTATACATATATACCTATTCTTTTTCATATTCTCATCCGTTATAGGCTATTAAAAGATATTAAATATAGTTCCCTGTGCTATATAGTAGGTTCTTGTTGTTTATTTTATATATAGTAGTGTACATCTATTAATCCAAGACTCCTAATTTATCCCTCCTCCCCCCCTTCCTTTCCCCTTTGGTAACCGTAAGTTTGCTTTCTACACACATTTCTTTTGTGCCAATGTACATGCAAGAAATTATCAAATTCAAATTAGTTTTAGAAATGCTGGGTCAGAAAAAGGACAATGGGGTCAGTGGATAAAAACATTGATGTGGGAATTCATGAGTATCAGCTAATGGCAGACCATGTTCTAGCTGATGCTGACTGTTGTGTGAGTGTGTGTGAGAGAGAGAGAGAGAGGAGAGAGAGAAGGAGGAGGAAGGGGGGTTGGGGAGGCTTGAAGCTAAAGGAAAAACATTTGCAGAAACAGAAAAAAGACCTGATCTAACTTGAAAGGGTGCAGGAACAACCAGAAGGAGTCTATTAATTGGTCACTAGAGTCAGCAAGAGTCAGCCAGGAAAGGATTACAAAGAGGAGAACGTTCCAGGCTGACCACAAATGTCAGCCAAAACACTTGACAAAGAAAGCAAGAAAGTCAGAGACGTTTGCTCTCACAGGGGAAGATGGTCCCATGGAAAGTCAGAATACCACTTAAAGGATAACACAAGCTGAACCGAGGGGAAATACTGGAGAGTTCTCATAGAAAGGAATATGTTTTGTTTCCGACCAGCAAAGTGAAAAGAGACCCAAGGAAGTTGAAAGATAACAAGAACTAAAGACTGAGCTGAGGTTCTGGAGACATCGCCACCTGGGTTGAAGCCACAGCTAGCAAGAAGGCAGGCAAGGAAACAATGGAAATTAAGGCAAGCTGAATTCATGAATGGCACCCGGACAGAATATATACCTACCACTATATGGTGCCCATTATCGAATGCTGGAAAAACAGGGCTCTTCCCATTAAGCCCTCTTTAACCACGTGTGTTATTCTGAAAACCCACCGGGCTTGTAGGAGGCCAGAAAAAAAGTAACAGAGGCGATGAGGTCAACTCTCATTCCAAATTCTCCCCTTTTTGAAAAGTGTTTCCAAGGTCTGGGTTTTGGAGGAGAAACTCCTCAATCCGCAAGGGGAGGTCATGGAAACTCTTCCGCAGCAGAGTGCTCTGGGTTTGCTTCACGGCCCCACTTATGCGGCTCCATATGTGGAATATCTTTTTTTCTACTCCAGCCACTTTAGAAGGCCCCAACCACCGCAAGTCCAAACCAAAGTCTAATGGATGTATGGAGATTAGAAGTAGAATAAGAAAAAGAAATGGTGCATTTTTATCCAAACCACAGGTCCCAGACCATCTCCCAGAATTCATCAGTAAATAAATAAAGCCACATTACTGTTTAATATTCTGGGGATTATAGGACTGTTATTTGATACCCACAGCACAGATACTTTGGTAAAACATCTGCTAATACTACAGGTTTATTCCACACCAGACGCTCTCCTAGTTTCAATCAAGTCTTTCATGTCATAGCCTGAATTTTCATTGCCCCATTCTGTTCCCACAGTCAAGTCTATATGCATGAAAACCGTTTGACCAGTCATTCTCACTGTCCAATTAGCTTACCTTCTTTCAATTCCACTTAATAACCTTAGCCTTTTCCCTTCCACCTCTCTGCTCATCCCATCCCCCACTCTTGGTGGGGGAGTGGTATGACTTAATTAGTTAAATAGATGGAGAATTTGAGGAAGAGTTCCAAAAGGGTTTTTGGTAATTGTTTTCCTCTTCAATAAACTTGTTCATGCCATTTTTAAAAAATCTTCACTTAATTTAGCTGATGAATGTTTTATCAATCTTCCTACAGCATTAACTTAGTCTTGGTCTTTCTTAAGGAGGCACATCAATTATCAGATCACATAGAAATGCAGAAGAAGGAGTTCCCATCGTGGCTCAGTGGCTAATGAATCCGACTAGGAACAATGACGTTGTGGGTTTGATCCCTGGCCTCGCTCAGTGGGTTAAGGATCCAGTATTGCTGTGAGCTGTGGTGTAGGTCTCAGATGCGGCTCAGATCCCGCGTTGCTGTGGCTGTAGCTGTGGCGTTGGCCGGCGGCTACAGCTCCCATTAGACCCCTAGCCTGTGAATCTCTATATGCCGCGGGTGAGGCCTTAAAAAAGACAAAAACAAAAGAAGAAAAAAAGAAATGCAGAAGAACGTCACTGAGTGTTCACTGCAATGCTATCTTCATCGGGAGATTTCTTAGTGTTCCTTTCCCATGCACATCTAGATGCTGATGACTCCATTGATCATCTTTATGTCACCTGTCGGGAAAAAACTAACCCGTCAATGCTTTGTGGCTCCTTCAGAGTGTAGATTCTGCCGAGCCAGAACTTGTTTCTCAGTTGATCGACTTTCTTCCTCTTGCAGCTCTTCTCTGCAAAACTTTATACTCAAAGATTTTTATTTTAAAAGGAAAAATACAAGTTCTGCAAATGCTCAAGCACCAGTTTTGATAGCACTGTGGGAGCACATTAAGGAAGTGTTATAAAGTGGGAAATATATATCCTTTTATGTGCTGAGTATAATGAGGTTTACTGATTAGTCTAACTCACTGAGGCAAATCATTACATAGTTTTAAAGGTCTGCTGTTGAGTGCACCATAATTAAATTAAAGTTAAAATAGTGTAATTATTTAGAACCAGGCTGCCATTTTTTTTTTTTTTTACTGACTTTGTGAACTCATAGACTCCAGTGAAGGCAGAGATAAAATAGCATAACCCAAGTTGGCTATATATTATCTTGTCTATCTTGTGTATAGAATTAAATTACTCAGAAGTTCAGAGGTTAGTGAGGAACACAAGAAACTATCCTCTACATAATAGGAGCTTTATGTCGGCTGAATATAAATGGAGAGTGTTAGTGTGATTATTTACATACAGACATGCAAGCTTAAATATGCACATGTATATACAGTGTCATGTTCATGTAGTCACCTCACCTTTACTGAGAGCCTTTTAAGTGGCAGGAACTGCGCCTGACATACATTATCAGCTGTAAAGCACAGAGCCGCTCTCTAGGATGGCATTATTAGGTTTGCTTCAGAGATGAGCTAATCTCAATGTGATTAACTCAAAGATGGAAACTCCAGCATGGCCAAATGGAGCTCAGTTACGATGCTGCTGCATCAACGTCCCCGTTTTCTCCACAGTCTAGTCTTAACCATTATTTTCAACCGTGGTGAAAGGCCCCACTCTGTTCACCTGCAGAACACAGAAACCTAGTTCTCCTTGACTCCTATTTCTCCCTTACTGCTATGTTCAAGTTATTATTCAGTCTTACACATTTTTATATTCTATACAGCTCTCAAGGCTTTTCCTTAATTCTATCACCACAGCTCATGGAAATGCCAGATCCTTAACCCACTGAACAAGGCCAGGGATCAAACCTGCGTCCTCATGGATACTGGTCAGATTTGTTTCCGCTGAGTCACAACGGAAACTCCTCCACTTAATGTTCTTAAATCCAATGTTATTATGCTACTTCCATGCTTAAAACACACTCATGGATTTCCACAGCTCTTATGAAAAACATCTTCAGTGTAGCTAACAAAATCCAACATTATTTTCCCCCTCTCTCTCTTCAGGCTCACATTGCATCCTCTCTATTTCTTCTAAGTACTTCTGTCAAACTCACTCCCCTCTGCTTCTCGAATGTGTGTTCTATACTCTGACCTGCCTCAGGACTTTCCCATGTGCTACTTCTTGAGGCTGTCTGAACCACTTTCCCCCCATCCCCTTTGCCTAGTTAATACCTATAAGTACTGTCTTGCCTAATGTTATTTCCTCAAAGAAGACTTCTTTGACCCCACTGTGGACAGGTCCTCTGTTATATCTCTCATAGCATCCTCTCTTAATTTTATAGCTCTTAGCATAGCTTATGAATACACATTTATATATGTGGTTCTTTGGTTATTACTTGCCACTCTCTATTTGATTACAAATTCCTTAACGGTAGGAAACTTGTCTTTTTGCATTCTACCACAGCCCCAGCACTTAGCAAATGTTATGTTTAGTAAATTTTTGACCACATTATTTGAGTCTTACTCTGATTTACCTTTAACTGAATAGCATTTTCAATTAGTGAATACAGAAGGGAACAAATGTTCAATTTCTTTGAGGGAAGACTAGGGAAAACATGGCACAATAGGCTGAGTCCACCTGCAGCAGCAGCTTGGGTAGCTGTGGAGGTATGGGTTTGATCTAGCACAGTGGGTTAAAGAATCTGGTATTGCTGCAGCTGTGGCAGAGGTCACAGCTGCTTCTCAGATTCAATCCTTGGCCTGGGACTTCCATTAAATAAATAGGTATGTATATATATATATATTAAAAGAATAGAGAAACAGATAAAAAGCGAGATGTATTTCGATAGCCAGGAAAAAAGTGTCGTTGGCAAGTTATAATGCACAATTGAAAGCTCTCTTTTGAGTTCAGCCATATTTTCTAGAAACTCAAATCAGGTGGAAAATTTGTTGCCTTAACTAGAACCATTAATCCATAAGAATCCAATAGGTAGGTAGCAAAAGGAAGATGCTCAGAAGAAAAACTGGTCAAAAGATAGGTAATTTTGATCAAAAAGAAACTCAATGTAAGTGTCAAATTTGAGACAATCATATTTAGGAAAGGTGGAGGCATGTACTAAAACATGCCCATCCAGGTAGTAGTCGAGCTCCCCACAAGAGGGCGCTGGTAATCATATTGCACAACCTAACAAAATTGATTCATCTGTGGTCCCAGCTCTAGCTTGAGCGCCTTTCAAAGACAAATCAGTTTAGCATCCAAAGCAATTAAATAGCACTTAACCTACCTCAACATATCTTTAACCATAAAAGAAAAATCATAGTTATAATGTAAATCGAAACAAAAATCTTTATTCCCATCTCTATTTCACTACATGCCACAGCTGCTCCAATACCCCTGCCCTAAGATCCCCAAGCTCCCCTGTTTTTTCACAAACCCAGCTCTTGGAAACTTTTTTGTCTCTTGCCCCTCTCCTCTCTGAATCAGGTTTTTAGTATGCAAATAAATTTATCTGAGATCTCTTGCTGTTGTTTACTCATTCCCCAGCTCCTACAAGCACTAGGAGCTAATCTAGCCAGCAGAAATCTCACTTCCTTAGAGTAAAAGAATAGGGAAGAGACTGAAGATATTTATAAATTAATGATACATTATTTAAAATTGCTATTATTGGCCCTCCTGGTTGTTGAAAAATGTGCAATCTTATACTTGGCAAAGCAAATGAAACCCTGATTTCAATTTCCTATTTTATATTGTTGAATTTAGAAAGTTATAATTTGCCCCTCTTTGGGGCATTGGAAAATGAGGGAAGGGAGTGTAGACCTTCTGGGACCCTTTAATCACGTACTGCTTGGGTGAAAGTTGCCTGACATTATATCGAAGAACTCTGGGCATGAGAAAGCAATGGCAGGTATTAGACACCAAGATGAGAAGCCAGGGAAGATGCCAATGGAGACGAGAATGGTGGATGGAAAGAATGATGCTAAAGCTATCCCACCCTAGTTGTCATTTTTCCTTAGTTAGGTCATAGCATAGAGGTATCAGAGAGGAAACTCTAAGAGCCACCAATAATTAATACAGTAGAAGAAAATTGTCTTGGGATAATTAATCCAAAATTGGAAGTCTGAAATATTTATCACCATCTATATATACAGATAAACCACATATTTTCAGAAAGAAGAGATAGTCCCCTGATCAAACCTCCTCTAATAGCCTGGTTAGTCCTGGGCTCTGAAGTTAAACACTCCAAGTAATGTAGTGTGGATGCCTTCAAAGGATGGCATGATTTCTGCAGTGAACACATTTAAAGATTTTCTCATTTGATACCTAATGAGATTTTTCAGACTAACGGCAGGCTTATAAAATTTTTGAAAGAAGACAGAAACATTAAGAAAATAAACCACAGCAATGATCCCATGCTGGGGAGAATTGAATAAGATATATTTGGTCCCAGAAATCTTGTCTTAAATAGAATGGTAACCATTGTTGCATCAACTTAATTTAAAAAATTGTAATGCAGAAATGCTGGATCACAACAAATTTCACAGCTCTGCCCATCTTGCAGACAAACCTGGCTGTTACAATGACCAGTCAACTGCAAATCGCCATTGCTACATTTAAATTTACATCTTCAGTGAAATTTCTGGTAAAATACATTCAAGGTGGTCTCCATTAGATTCATGGACTTTCATTACCCAGAAAAGCTCGTAAAATATATCCTAGCACTTCTCTAGTTTAATTATAGACTGCTCTACCATCTACATAACCATAATGACTTTTGACATGATGCTTTTCTAGTACAATATATCTGAAATAAACAGCATATGCAATCTCATTCCATTCTAAGCCCTCACATTAAAAGGTAAAATGATGTCTTTCATCTAACTTCCTGGCTTATTCTTCAAATTATTTTTCCAAGAAAAAGAGAGAGGGAAAAAAGAGAAAAATGAAGAGAAGGAAAACTGCTAATAGTCTGAGGTTAAATTGAGCAGCTATTGAAAGGCCATTGCAGCATATCTGTATAAAGTAGTAGGGAAACTCCATGTAGATGATTGGACAATCGATTGTTTTTTTTTTCTTTAATAGGATGCATGTGCCAAAAGATAAACTGTTTGAGTTCAAAGGTCAGTGAATTCATTAAAAGAAGTTCCTAATAAAAGTGATTCAATCTTTGTATTTAGCTTTTAATACAAAAAATTAATTAACAGTTGCATTTTGAGACCTGACCTCCCTAGGGAAATATAATCAATTTTCCCAATACAGGATGGATTCTGCAGAAGACATAATTTCTTATTGTGGTGCTAATCGATCATGTCAGTGGTGCAGGGGAACTGTAAATGATGCACGAAACTATTAAACTCTAGGCTCTTTAAAAGCCAGTTGTCAACGCCACAGTATATAAATATATACTTATAGTGGGGACTGTTTAATTATAATATTGATTAAATTATTGCAGCTCCTCACATAATACACAGTGATGGTGTGCTATCTTGAAGGAATGTAAGACAACTGAAAAAGCATCTATAGTTTTGCAAATGTAATTTCACAAGGAAATTTTGTTAATTATACAGCATGATGCCTGTCTCTACTGCAAAGACTGTGTAACTGAAGAGACATAAAGCCTTTTTGGTTGAAGCCTGTAACTCAACAAAAAGTCTAAATGATTTTAGTCCATTTAAAAATCTTTATTTTATTATTGTTAATTTGAAACATTTATTTTTTAGTGTGTCCTTAATTTTTTTATTGAGGTAAAATTCACATGACAAAATTCACTATTTTAACCATTTTGAACTGCATAATACAGTGAATTCCAATTTATTCATGGTGTTGTGCAATCCATCACTAATTGCCAAACATTTTCATCACCCAAAAATATACTCTTTTCCTGGAGTTCCCTTCATGGCTCAGTGGTTAACGAATCCGGCTAAGAACTGTGAGGTTGCAGGTTCGATCCCTGGCCTTGCTCAGTGGGTTAAGGAACCGGTGTTGCCGTGAGCTGTGGTGTAGGTTGCAGACTCGGCTCGGATCCCATGTTGCTGTGGCTGTGGCATAGGCTGGCGGCTACAGCTCCTGTTAGACCCCTAGCCTGGGAACCTGCATATGCCGCAGATGCAGCTCTAGATAAAGGCAAAAAAGACAAATATATATATATATATATGTATACATATATATATATTTATATATTCTTTTCTCAGTAAGCATTCTCTCCTCATAAATGGAATCAGGCAATATGTGGCTTTGTGTATCTGTCTTCTTTTATTTGGAATACTGTCTTCAAGATTCATCGATGTTGTATCAGTATTTTACCCCTTTCATGGCTGAATAGTATTCCATTGTATAGATGTAACAAATTCAAGGTCATGAACATTACACTGATGCTACTCTTAAGGGTTTTTTACTTTTAGCTCTTATATTTAGATCTTTGATCCATTTTGAGATGATTTCTCCGTATGGTATAAGATAAGGGTCTAGCTTCATTCTTATGCATGTAGGTATCAAGTTGTCCTAACACCATATATTAAACAGACTATTCTTTCTCCACTGAATGGTCTTGGCAACTATGTCAAAAGTAACTTAACTGGATGTGTACAGGTTCATTTCTGGACTTTTAATTTCATTTCATTGATATGTATGTCTACCCTTATACCAGTACCACATTGTTTTGATTATTATAGCTTATAGTAAATTTTGAAGTCAGGAAGTGTGCATCCTCCAACTTTATTCTTCTTTTTCAAGATTGTTTTGCCTATTTGGGGGTCTCTCTGCAAATCCAAGTGAATTTTAGGATCAGATTTTCAATTTTTGTAGAAAAAATTGGGATTTTGGTACAGATGGCATTGAATCTGTACTAAAAAAAAAAAAAAAACCTGTCATTTTAAAAATATTAAAACTTCAAGGAAAGTTTCATCCAGATATATGCCCAAGAGTGGGATTGCTGGGTCATATGGTAGTTCTATGTACAGTTTCCTAAGGTACCTCCATACTGTTTGCCATAGCGGTTGTACCAGCTTACATTCCCACCATCCTTCCCATCCATGAACAAGGTTTATCTTTCCATTTATTCAGTTCTTTAATTTCTTTCAACAATGTTTGTTTTATTACAAGTTTTACATTACCTTGGTTAATTTAATCCCAATATTTTATTTGATCTGATGATGATTTCTTTAATTTCATTTTCACATTATTCCTTGCTAATGTATATAATACTGCTGATTTTTGTATATTAGTCTTAAAATTACTATCGATTTTGTCGTTGATCTTCTAGACTACTAAATATTTGGTTATCTATTAGCTCTATTAGGGTTTTTGGGTAGATTCTTAGAATTTCCACTATATAAGATCATGTCATTTGCCAATAGACACAATTTTACTTCTTCCTTTCCAATTTGGATTTTTTTTTTCTTGCTTAATTTCCCTAGCTAACACTTACAATGCAATATTGAATAGAAGTGGTTGGCGTGAACTTCTTTGTCTTGTTCCTGATCTTACGGGGAATGATGATTTCAGTCTTTCACCATTAAGTATGATGTTATCAGTGTTTTTTTCACAGATGCCCTTTATCAAGTTGGGGAACTTCCCTTCTATTCTTTGTTCATTGTATATTCTTAACATTCTGCCTGGGGTGTTGATCATGGTTTGTTTTCATTCTTCATTTTGTTACATTGATTTTTCTATATTGAACCACTTTTGTATTCCTAGGATAATTAATATTAGTAATGTGTAATTTTTTGTATATGTTGATGGATCCTGTTTAATACTATTTTGTTGAGAATTTTTATGTCTATATTAATAAGGGAAATTTGTAATTTTCTTTCTTGTGACATCTTTGTCTGGCCTTGATATCAGGGTTAGCACTAACCCCCACTGAATGAGTTAAGCTATATATCCATCATCTCAATTTTTTAGAAAAGTTTAAGAAGAAATATTGTTAGTGGTTTTTTTTTACACATTTGATAGAATTCAGCAGTGAAACAATTTGTTTCCAGGATTCTCTGTGTTGGAAGATTTTTGATTACTGATTCAATATCTTTTCTTATCATATCTGTATTCAGATTTTCTGTTGCTTGTTGAATCAGTTTTGATAGTTTGCATGTTTCTAGGAATTTGACCATTTCTCTAGATAGTCTAATTTGATAGCATAAGATTCTTCATACATCATCTTATAATCCTTTATATTTCTGTAAATTAAGTAATGATGCCTCTGCTTTCATTCCTAATTTTAGCAATTTAAGACTTTGTCTTGGTTAGCATATCTAAAGATTTGTCACTTTGTTGATCTTTTCCAAAAACAAAATTTTGTTTGCCTTACTATTATTTATGTATTCTCTTTTTTATCTCTGACATTATATTTATTATTTCCTTCCTTCTGTTTACTATAGGTTTTAGTTTAATCTTCTATAATTTGTTAAGGTTGAAGATTTGTTTACTGACTTGAGATCTTTTTTCTTTTAATAATTTGTGGTTTCTTCTTTGACTCATTGATTGAGTATGTTAACTTCCAAATATTTGTGGATTTTCCAAATTTCCTTCTGTTCTTGACTTCTACTTGCATTCCGTTGTAGTTAAAAAAGATGCTTTGTATAATAATGACGTTTTAAATTTTAGATATAATTGTTCTGTGGCCTATCATATAGTCCATCAAGGAAAATGTCCATCAAAGACTATCGTATAGTCCATGAAGGAAAATCAAGAAGAATGTATTCTGCTATTATTAGATAGAGTGTTCTATAGATGTCTGCTGGGTGAATGAATTTCATATCCTTCAAGTCTTCTATTTCCCTGTTTACCACTTGTCTAGTTGTTTTTATCTATTATGAAAGTGGGGTGTTGAAGCCTCCAAGTATTATTTTTGAACTATTTTACCCATAGTTTCTTTCAGTCTTTGTTTCATATATTTTGGGAATTGTACTGTTAGGTGCCTATGTATTCATAATTATTATATCTTCTAAATGAATTAACCCTTTATCATTATACAGTGTCCTTTGTCTCTTATAAAAACTTTTGTTTTAAAGTCTATTTTGTCTTGATATTAACATACTCACTTCAGCTTTGTTTTGATTACTGTTTGCCTGGAATAATTGTTTACATCCTTTCCTTTCAAACTGTTTTTGTTTTTGGTTCCAAAGTAAGTCTCCTGTAGACAACACATAGTTGAATTTTTAAAAATTTATCTGCCAATCACCACCTTTTAATTGGAGAGTTTAATCTATTTACATATAATATAATGCTGATAAGGAAGGACTTCTGTCATTTTCTATATGTTTCTATATATCTTATATATAGATATATATATAAGGAGTTCATCCTTTATTGTGTTATTTTGTGGTAAACAAAAGTTTTCTAATATACTATTTGGATTCTCTTTTCATTTATTTCACTGTATATATTTTCAGTCATTTTCTAGGTGATTGTTATATGGATTGTAATTAACATCTTAATTTATATTAATGTAGTTTGAATTAATACCAAGTCTCAACAGTATACAAAATCTTTGCTCCATTGTCCACTTTTTATGTTATTATCATTGCAAATTACATCTTTATACCTCTGTTCCCATTAACATAGATTTATAATAATTATTTTATGTAGTTTTTTAAAATAATATAGGACAAAAGATGTTCCAATCATTAATGCTTTTATATTTACCTACGTAATTACTTTTATTGGTGTTCTTTATTTTTTATGTGCATTTGAGTTGTTTTCTAGTTTCTTTTCATTTCAGCCTAAAGGTCTCTCTTTAACATTTCTTGCAGAGCAGGTCTTTTAGAAATAAACTGTTTTTTTTTCCCCCAGGGGGTGCTTTAATTTCTGCTTCACTTTTGAAAAATAGTTTTTCCAGATATAGTTTTTGCTTAACTGTCTTAAATATGTCATCTCACTACTTTCTGGCTTACACGATTTCTGATGAGAAGCTAGCTATTAATCTTATGAGGGACCAATTGTACATGACAAATCACTTCTCTCTTGCTTTCAGGATTCTCTTTTTATCTTTGACACTCACCTGTTTGATTGTAATACATTTCAATGTGCATTTCCTTTGAGTTTAACTTCTTTGGGATTCATTGATCTCAGATGTATATATTTTGGTATTTCATTTGATTTTGGAAGTTTTCAGCTATTGGTTTTTTAAATATTATTTCTGGTCCTTTTCCTTGTCTTCTCTTTATAGGAATGGCAGTATGTCTATGTTAGCATGCTTGATAATGTCCCACAGGTATCTTAGGCTCTGTTCATTTTCTTTATTCTTTTTTCTTTCCTCACAAATTGGATAATCTCAACTGAGCTATGTTCAAGTCTGCTGATTCTTTCTTCCACCTACTCAAATCTGCTGTTGATCCCTCTAGTGAATTTTTCATTTCATCCAATTTACTTTTTGACTCCAGAATTTCTACTTGGTTCTTTTTTCATAATTTCTGTCTTTTTAGTGATATTTTCTATTTGGTGAGGATCATTCTCACACCTTCCTTGGGGCAGAGAGGAGGGTTTACCAAGAAACTATTTTTTTAAGCCTCTTGTAGATCATAAAACTCTTTGAGTGTTTTCAAAATAGTTAAAGTTGGGAGCTCCTGTCATGGCTCAGCAGTAATGACCCCAACTAGGATCCACAGGGATGTGGGTTTGATCTATGACCTTGCTTAGTGGGTTAAGGATCCCAAGCTGCTGTGGCTGTGGAGCAGGATGGCAGCTGTATCTCTGATTCAACCCCTAGCCTGGGAACTTCCATATGCTGAAAATGTGGCCCTAAGAAAAAAAAAAAAGAAAAAGAAAATGTTAAAAGTCTTAGTCTACCAAACATAATGTCTAGGTTTCCTCAGGGGGAGTCTCTATTAATCTTTTTTTCTAGCATATGGACCATATATTCTTATTTATTTGAATGCCTTTTAACTTTTTGTTGAAAACTGGGCATTTTGAGTATTACAATGCATCAGCTCTTGAAATCAGATTCTCTCCTCTCTCCGGGGTTTGTTGTTATTGATTATTATGGCTGCTATTGTTTGTTTTCTAAACTGGCTTTGTAAAAGCTGGATTCCTTATCATGGGTAGCCACTGATGTCATCTAGTGATTGGATAGATATTTCCTTAAACATTTGTAACTCCCCCTTACCATAAGAATTCCAAGTTTTCATAGATAAACTCCCTGTGTGTGTGTGTGTGTGTGTGTGTGTGTGTGTGTGTGTGTATTAGGTCACTTCTTCACAATTTAGCATGGCAGTTTACAACTCTCTCTTAACCTTCATTTCTTGCTTGGACAGACCTTGAAGATCACTCAAAGTGAGAGCTTAGAGTTTTCTCAGAATGCATTCTGCCCTGTTTGCATCTGACCTTGTGGATTCCACAGAATATGTGAGAGTCTTACAAAGTCCTTATTTTCCTGAGCATATCACTCTCCAGGTTTTTCTCCCATGCTTTTCCGTGTGTCTATTATTTGTTCCAAGATTGTCCCTTGCCTCAAGTAGTAGCAACTAATATAGTTTCCTTCAAATGTATCTGACAATTGTAACCATGTCTTCACTCTGGGAGAGTTCTGAATTAAGCGAAATAAAGGCAAGCCCTTTGAGCTGGTCCTTCAGTGAGCCACCAGGCAGATCAAAACCCACAACCATAATTCTTTGATAACAGACCTGGTCTTCTTCAGCCAGCACCATGAAACCACAGTGGGAATACAGGCTGCCATATTCAAGATTACTCCTGAATTAGGGAGGGGTGCTGGGACCAAGGTAAGTTTAAACTCCCCTACTGAGATTTAGCCACCTTTTACTTGATTAAGTGTTAGTCTGGTTGCTATGAGTCTTTGGCTAGTTTCCAAACTTCTGACAAAATTTATTCTAATATTGCTTTGCCAATTTATTCACTGTTTTTGTGGAAGGACAGAGCCTTATATTTTCCTACTCTACCATTTTTACTGATATTACTAACAGCATCCTCTTTTATATCACAAAAATACCTGGGGTGGAGAGGACAGTTTACCAAGAAACTATTTTTTAAGCTTATTATAGCTCATAAAATGGTGACTTTTCTAATTTTAATATTTTGTCATGTGCTTAGAGTTTACATTTTATACAGTTTTAAATGATTTGGAGGGCAGTAAAATTTGAAGGTGATATAGAAGCTGTATTGCATGAGAAAAGCATATCCAAGTGTATTGACTGATTTGTCCCCAAGGTGAACTTTTCTAGTTCCACAGTTTCCATGTTTATTGTTCAAATCCCTGAATTTTAAAAAGAGAATGAGCTGTGATTCAATTTAGTGCACATAGTCTATTTTCATTCCATATCCAGACATATTTGCTTTTCTTTTTTAACTGAATGCTCCACTATCAAAACTCTCAAAAGGAGTTATAAACATGGGGGGGTGGTGAGTGATCTTTTTCAAGATATAAAAAGAAAGGAAAAGGAAGATAGAAGATAAAATCAAGTTGGAGCTGACAAGATTTATACATTCAAGAAAAATCCAACTCCCCTGTGATATCCATTCACTTTCCCTTTTAACCCTCATTTTGCCTAACCATGTGTCTACAACTCAATATATACTTAATACATCACTTTCAGACTAATATCATCATTGCAAATTATGGGAATATCACCTTTTTATAGTCTATAAGTTACTCTAGTCTCCTGGAAATGAACAGAAGAACAATGTCAAGATTATTTTCTGTGTGTCCTAGAATATTATCATAAATCCTATTGTAAATTAAAGACAGTAATAACTCCTTGAATTTGAAAATCAGTGATGAGATTCTCTCATTTAATGGCTCTGTTTTATTTATGAAGAGCAAGGTATCATTTGTAAAAGTGAGATAGATGGTTGGGTTTAAAGGTTTATGCCATATACCACCCTCTGTGCATAATATTTAATAATCACAACAAACCATGAGACAGTGGGTTTTAAATTCCCATTATACAGATAAGGAAATGAAGTCACAGAGAAAAAATGCTGATTAATTTATCCCAGGTCTCATCTCTGGTAAGTGGTAAAATGGGATTTAAATCTAGTCAGTATTTTCCCAGAGTTCCTTCCTTAACCACTACACTAACCCCCTTAAGTTTTTGACAGATCTTTGTAATTGCATAGATCTTCTCTTTCTATGCTCTTAAGTCCAAGTGTGGGCACTGAGAATATGGAGTTCCAGATTTGCGTTTTTGACAAGCAGAAGTATTAGAAAAATAAGAAGGTATGGGGTAAAATGAATGATAACAGAATGATGACAGTGATGGACCACAGACGCTGGTTAGGAAAGGAAGGACAGGTGGTTGGACAGTGGTAAAGAAGGATTTGGGATTTTGGAGGTCTTAATAACATCTGAGAGATGGGCTGCGTGAGCAGCTTTTAGCATAAATGATCACGATCAGAAAGTGGAGTCTTTCAGTGTAAGGTCTTGGATGTGGAGCAATTTGACGCTGTGTGTGGAAGTTTGAAGATAATTGGAAATCATGGTCAACTGGAAAGGATTCCAAAACTTGAGAATCCAGACCGTTGAATTGGATGCCCATGTGGATATCAAAGAGACTGTAAAAGATGGTGGAATCTGGGAAAGTGAAGGTCTTTGAGCAGTCAAGCCCTGTGCTCATTCGCCCCCTATATGGTCATCTCTCTTCTTTCCATTCATCTCAAGAACATGTCCTTGTTTTTGTGGCTTACTTAGGAAAGCTAACCTAGAATTATCAGTCACAATATTCTTGCAGTAGGGTTCCTCTGGATCCCAAAGAATCTCAGTTTTTGAGCATTCCATTTCAGAGAGAAGAAAAGAGATGCACAGATAGTTTATTCACAGCATACTCTTACTTCCAAGAATTTTATTTCTGAACTTGTCGCCTGGGAGAGTTCTGAATTAAGGAAGAGGAATATGAGGGCTCTAAGGTTTCTATTCATAGTTTCACTATAATTTGTTTGCTTGTTTTCTCTCTGCCACAACCCAGACTTCTCCATAGTAGGAAGATTGGTAAGGAAAACACACTTTTAAGATATTCTTGTGCCCCTCAGCTCAGCCCAGCATGCATTATTTACTTAAAAGTCTATGCCATTAGCCACAGCCCTCTCAGTAAATTCCAGTGGCTTATCTTTTTCATAATTATAAAGAACCAGCTCTGTTCCTACCGGCCTTAGAAAGAAAGAGACTACCCTTATCAAAGTCAGTTCTCATGGAACCATGGCTGGCTGCTTGAGAAATTTCATGTCCTGGGGTACATATCAGTTTAACTAGTCTAAGTAAAAGGCCTGGCAAACATTTTCTGACATTACCACTGTGCCGCCCTGCTCCACCATACCCTTCCTCTGGAGACTTATTCAAGAATCCACATAGACCATGTGTGAGCCAGCAAGCCCTGAGGGGACTGGCAAACCCCTGCAGCAACATGCAAAGCTGACAGGAACCAGCTGACAGGCAGGACACACATGTGCTCAAGAGACAAGAGCCATAAGGTAAGAGCAAAGGAAGTGAGCATTCCACATCACCCTGAGCCAAGATGACAAATCAGTTAGACCCAGGGTAATGCAGAAGAAAATGAGCCAAGTTCCCGCAAAACACGATTAGTCTCCAACATCCCCATGCAATGCCTCACCCATCACAGACTATCATTCCTACAGTGCCTGACTGGAGAGGTGAGCTTCCAACAGCTCAGAAAATCACTGGGACACCTGAGAAATTTCCCCATGAAAGAAATACACAACTGTTCTTATCGTTGATTATCCTTGGATGGTAGACTTATTAGGAACTGGTATTCTTCCTTCTATTTTTTTTAAATTTTTTAAGATTTTAATTTTTTTCTATTTTAGTTGACTTACAGTGTTCTGTCATTTTCTGCTGTACAGCAAATTGATCCAGTCATTCATATATATGTGTATATATATATATGCACTTTTTTTCTCACATTATCTTCCATCATGTTCCATCGCAAGTGACTAGATATAGTCCCCTGTGCTATACAGCAGGATCTCATTGCTTATCCACTCCAAATGCAATAATTCACATCTACTAACCCCAAACTCCCCTTCCTTCCACTTTTTAAATTTTCTTTTTTTCTCTAATAAGCATGCCTATTATAAAATAAATACACATTTCTTTAAAATTGATTCCCCGTACTTTCAAACAAGGTCATTTTTATCATTTTATCTATAAAGCAGGGCAGGCTTGAAAACCCTTCCAGTAACTCTTGACCCAAGATTTCTGGCCAAGGAGGGTAGGTTTCTGCAGTGACTTCTCATTTTATTGAAGTAGTGGCCCCCACAGAGGATCCCCTCAGTAAACTCTGGAATGTTCTCAGCACAGAGAGAAATATGAGGGTGTTCATGACACCATCAGCTCCAACACCTCTCAGGAAAATCTACACTAGTCTATGGAATTTTATTTTTTCCTTTTACCACTGCAGCTGCAGCATGTGGAAGTTCCTGGGCTAGGTGTCGAATCAGAGCTGCGGCTACAGGCCTACATAACAGCCATGGCAAAACCAGATCCAAGCTGCATATTCAACCTATGCCTCAGCTTGCAGCAGTGCAGGATCCTTAACCCACTGAGTGAGACAAGGGATTGAACCTGCCTCTTCACAGACACTATGTCAGGTTCTTAATCTGCAAAGCCACAGCAGGAAGTCCATCTTTAAAATATTTAGACAGCTCGCCCTTTAAGGAAGATTAAAACTTGTATGTAAACTAAACTAAATCAAATTCTTCTCCCCCACCCATCTCTACCCAGATTGTTTTAGATTGCTGGCTAGCAACACCCAACCCCAATATGAGACTCTAGTATTTGGGAGCCAGCTTTTGCCTTTATCATCTTATTCAGTTCTTTTACCCAAGATGGGACTCATGTATCTGCAGCTCAGTAAAGGAAACAGTTTTATCTTCATATAATGGTTTAAAGATGGGGAGAAGATGAAAAAATTATAAATAAAGTGTGGATAGTCAAATACTTAGAGAAAAAAAAAAAGCATTCATTCAAAATGTAATCAAACTTCCTGAATATGAAGTATTCTGAATGTAATTTACCTTCAATTCTGATTTAAATAATATACAACCTGACCTTACCGTCCCTATCCCTAGAAAAGGCGCTGAGGAGGAGAAGCAGGTGTGTATACAGGGTATATAAACTCTTAGATGGAAACTTTGGATAAGTTTTAGTAGAATGAAACCTCTATAGATTAGATATGCACCCTTTTTATTAATTTAGCAGAACTTGATAATCATCCTCCTTGTCTCAGCCACAAGGGAACTGTTTCTAAACTAGGACAAATTTACATAAATTAAAATCTTGCTTTGTTAAGTTTCAACTCTCAGAGAGAAGGGAAGGGAAGGGGGAGCTATTAATAATCTACAATTCTTAGATATCTACGGTGAGCTGACACTGTCGTATTTGATTTAGACACGTATCTTGGGAAGGCTGAGGTTCACAGGCCAAGTGACTTGTCCAAGATCGTACATGTTAAAGAGCCAGACTCAACTTCAAGGTCTGTTTGAGACCAAAGCCTCTATTTTCTCTTCACCCATTTTTAAGGGTATTTTTTCCTGTTACTTCCAGTAGCTCATGTGATTAGAATTCTGAACCATGTACATGTAACCTTATAGAAAAAAAAGGGGGGGTAATACCAAAGGAAGAACAATGCGTTTAATAAATGCACTGTAGTAGGTTTCCCTAGTCCGGTGACTGTATACCTTCCATATGAAGTCCTCTTCCCAAAAGCTACAAGAAATCCATTCTATTATTTAAACATTCTAAAAACATTCTAACTTATTTCTGTGGGGGCTATGCTAACTTTTGAAAGGGCTTTCTGATGTTGCTTAAACATGTAGACTTACTCCTTCAGGGCTATAAGGACTTATATGTAAATCAAATTCGTTCACATGCTCCTAACTTATTCCCCTTGCTCCTCATTTTCACTCATTTAGAAAAGTCTAAGCCAGGTTTTCAAAATGGCTTTTCCTAGTTCTTCATCTTTTGAGATTTAAATTTTAAATTTATCTCTTCACTACCCCAGGCCTTCTCATTTTCTAATTTATTTTTCACTTACTTCAAGCCATCAACATATCCCTGCCATCAGGTTTGATTTATACTGCCTAGAAACATAATCCAATCATGAATCTTTCTTGGGAATGCCAACATGGCAGGAGAGAGAGAGCTTACTTTAATGATCTTCTCAGAGCAGAAAACAAAAGGCAAAGAAATCAGTGGAGCTTTAAGAATACTACGAAGTAAACCCTTTAAGCCTATAGTAACTTAAGACACTTGGTTCTTCTTGGATTCCAAAATTGCAAGCAACAATTGCCCTTTGCTATTCTCTCCTTTTTAGGCACAGGAACTGGAATTGACCAGTTGAAGTTATAAATAGAAGACCCCAAATAACCACAACCTTTATCCTACCTCCATGCTGGATCTTGGCTACATCACCACCGAACCCAGGCACTTCACATTTTACACAACCAGGTGAACAAACCCTGTCCTTTATGCTACACCCCTCTGCTAAATGAGCAAGGGTACCCTCTGAGTCACAAGGGTTTTGTGTTGGTTCTTTACATTATCAGTAATAGAAATCAACACGGTGATTTAGCTAAAGAGGGTAATGGTAGCAGGAAGTTGTGGTATCTCCCAGCCACAAGCAAGCTTCAGCTAGGGGAGGAGCCAGTGACGCTCCAGGGACATTAGCTGCAAGAGTTCATAGACCCTCTAACCACTGTTCTATACTTAATGTAGCTCAGATTCAAAGACTCTCAGATTTGACATCTCTTTTTCCATGGTTAGAGTCTCAGGAGAGAATATCTCAGTCCAGCTAGGGCCAGGTGACGACCCGAGTTCCCTGAGTGCACACATTGCCACCAAGGGTTAAACCGTTGATCCTGGAAGATATGCCTTGAGGAGCAAAATTATTGTGCCCAGGAGGCTTCTCTAAAGGGCATCTCATAGACGCTGGCTCCATACAATGCATACCACCAGTGAATTTTCTGAGGCCCTCCAGAAGGGTGGCAGTCCAGGAGACAACTCAAGTTTAATTTGCAAATACTAAATTAGCAAATATAAAATTAACATATATGACATCAATCAACAGGAAAATCTATTTTTACATAGTTTAATCTGCAAATATCAATAGTACCTGTACTATGTATAAATACCGTATTATATAATCTGCGTCTATGAAAAAGGAACTGACTCCTACTATCAAAGCAAGTGTTTTCTGAAATTGACCTGAAAGTCTTATTTGGCATTCACTCTTTCGTTCTTTCTTTCAACAAATGTTTGTCGCCCTCTTACTATATGCTAGGCACTGTCATGACCCTGAAGGGTTCAGCAGTGGAAACAAATAACAAAAAATTCTGTCCTCATGAATTATTCATTATTAGATAAATAAAATGAGTAATGACTAAGAGATGGATCCAAATCTTGGCTTTATCCCTTATTAGATGAGGTACACATTTCCAAAATTTTCTGTTTTCAGTTTTCTCATTTTTAAACTGAGAATGATAGTAGTACTTTCTCAAAGTGTTGTCATAGGGGTGTGTCTGTCACGTAGCAAGAGCTGCCGTTGATGTCATCATCATCATTATCATAATTACTACCATCATGTAACTCTTCAGAAAGATTTTTATTGCCTCCTACTCTGAGGCCTATGCCCACAATTATCTTTCTCTCTACTCAACTCCACCAAAAAGTTCTTTTCAACCAGGCTGAGCAGGGGAGTTTGATTTATTTACTCATTGAGTGCGTAAGGGACTGTATTGGATATTGGGTTCATCAGAAGAAGATGCTGAGGTGGAGTCTGTGATCCAATATGTTTATTAGGGATCAATACATGTGAAAGTTAGAGAGAGAGAGCAGAATTGGGCAAAGGGAGAAGCTGAACCCTAGCACAAGCCCAGAAAGTTTGTTCCCAGCCTTCAGGATGTCCTGAAGCTAGTACCATCCATTAAAATAGTTATGAGGAAAAGAATGAGTATATATAGGTTTCTATATATACACACATACACACACATATATATACACATACACATATATGACAGGGTCACTATGCTCTAATACAGTATGCTTTAATACATTAACTATGGCCTAGTACAAAAAATGCTTGAAAAGAGGGTTTTTTGTCTTGTTTTGTCTGCTTTATAAGGCCGTACACTCAGCATATGGGAGTGTCAAATCGTAGCTACAGCTGCTGGCCTACACCACAGCCACAGCAATGTGGGATCTGAGACACATCTGCCAGCTACACCACAGCTCACGGCAATACCAGATTCCCAACCCACTGAGCAAGGGCAGGGATCGACCTGCATCCTCATGGATAGTAGTCAAATTCATTCCATTGAGCCACAATGGTAACTCCATGAACAGATATTTAAATTACAACAGTACCCGGCAGCAGCGGGGCCGCGGCGGCGGCGGC